>JAPKLY010000207.1:525315-593933 GCA_026898435.1 Prunella vulgaris
CACCTAGCTTGCATCCTATCATTAGTGAGTGTGGGCCTTATACTGTGGCTCTTGACTGGAGTCACGTTGCAACAAGTGGCAATATACTCATCTTGCCACAACAAAACTATTGAGATGTGTTTGGATAAAATCATTTAAAACCAAAGAGATTTAAAAATGAAAGCATTAATTAAATCCATTAATTTTAAATGAAACGATATTACTAAGTATTTTAAATTAGAGCCAAAACTAAATATTTGAAATCTATATTATTTTACCCAAATAAATGGAGCAAATTTACTCTGTGAATTTCCCTCCGTCCAAACACAACTTTGGTAAATGTGTTTTATGCTCATGTTTTATTAATAAAATTTAAACAAAATATTGTCTATTTCAAAAAAAAAAAAAAAATTTGAAGTTGGACTAGATTTGGTCAATTGGCAGCTAATCCAAATAGGTTGGTTTGTGAAGATTTGAGCCAACCAAACGGACTCAAACAGAGAAATCAATTTGGTGAGATGGGCTGAACTGTACAAGGGTGGGTGGAACTTGACGAGCTCTAAATAATAATCAAACATAATAAAATGTAAAAAGAGAATGGCCAATCACAACCCACACGTCAATGTCATGAAAAAATGAGGGAAATCAGCATTAGCATCATCATATGTTAAATCCAAAAACGACGTTACTATCGAACAGTAACATAACTGGAGTAGATAGAGCATTCACTTGGGCTTTGACAGATTTTACAAAGATAGATTCCAAACAAATCATAACCAATGAGCAAGATATTTTGGAGCATGTCCCATTATATACAATCATTGTAATCTGATACTACTAATGTTATCAGATCAGATGTAACCCCACAGTGGAATTCGCATTTATATAATTAAAGAATAGATAAAACCTAACAAGTGGTTTGAGCACCACTATTGATACAGTGAGTTCATGGATTTGAATTATCATTTCACATTTAAAAACAGAAAAAATAAAAGCACCATTAAATTAAATTGAGTGGAAGATTAAGATCTCCTTAACTACAGTCTATTAGAAATTGAATCAAGTGAAACTTGTCTTTTAACAAGTTAGACATGTGGATTGTGTATGATTATGATAATTTTCTGTCATCAAAAGGTATTCAAGAGAACATAACTGGTCGAATTGCAGATTTGAAATCTTCGTAAAATCTTTCTTCTGAGAAGTGTGAAGCTCGTTTCCTTGCAGCAGCAGCCATCTCGAGTCGCTCAGATACTGGCAGTCTAACAACGGTAAGGATTGCATCTGCATATTCTTCCACGTTTTGGGCAAGAAATCCGGTTTGCTTTCCATCTTCAGGTAGCACAATGTCCATCTTAGGGCCAGCTGAGTTATGTGCTGAAAAATGATAACTAGTGTTACTAACCAGAGATTCTGAGAAGAAATTGGGATAGTTTTATAAATGTGGTCACCCTTTCCCCCCATTTTGTTCAATCATTATTCTACAACATTTCAATTTTGCCACATATATTTACTTTGGTGTGTAGAATTTAAGTAAAATAGTGTTAAGGGGAATAAATAATTAGAAAAAAAGTTGGAAAGGTAATCGACTAAAATAAAAAAGGTTGGTGGTCTAAATGGATGAGAAAATGTTACATAAAAATAAGTGCAAAAGAAGATAACCATTTAAATTCAGGCAAGACAAATTACCATGTTTTCATGTTCTTCAATTCTATTAATTTGATGCATGATCTTTTCAATTTTTGCAAGTATGTGTATAAAATGACGCTATTGACTAAAATATACTCCATCCGTTCATGAAAATTGAACTATTTTTTTTGCACGTGGTTTAATGCAATATGTTGGAGGATATTGTGGGGGTATTATGAGGTCCGTTTCTAAATTTAAAAATTATATATGAAAAATAAATATATTTTTCATATACAATTTTTAAATTCGTAAACGGACCCCATAATATCATATAGTACCCTTTGACATATTGTATTAAACCACGTGTAAAAAAGGTGGTCCAATTTTCATGGAGGGAGAGAGTAATATTTAATTTAAATTATGAATACAAAATGACATAGTAATTAAAATTAGAAAATTTTTTCCCAATTACGTGAAAGTTCTTTCTTTTTTTTTAAATCATTGTCATTATTTTATTTTATTTTATTTTTTTACATGACAATTTTCTGGCAACTTACTGATGTTTCAACGGAACTCTATGATGCAAATAAATCACAATTTGTTATTGTTCCAATTTAATCACAAGCTTTAATTTTTTGCAATTTCTTACACTTCCATGTCAGTAATGTTGCAGGAGAATAGTCCAGTGATAGAATTGCAACAATATAAAATATCATGTTAAAATAGCGAAAAATAAAAGCTTGTCATATAATTTTAAAAAAAAAAGTGAAAAAACCATGAATTCTTTGTGCAAGACAGAATCATAAGATAAAAAGTAGAGAGGAAAACCAAAAATCAAGGACACACCAATAGGTATAGCACCAGCAGCCATGTATTCCACCACACTGATGCCAAAATGCTCATCTATCATGGAATGGATTCCTGCAGTAGCACCACCCAAGAGACTCACCAGATCACTGAACAACAGGAGACAGAAAACCAAGTGTCAAGCCTATATGGTCATAGTCTCGTAATATTTTCCAAAGAAACAATCAATGATATACACTGTGCAGTAATCTCAGATATTGCACAATTGCAGAGATGAAATAAAACCACATTTGACAAGCCATACATCCTGGCAAACTGCATCCTAAGTACAAAACTAACAAACAAAATTCTTCCAAAGTTCCAATGGTAAAAACAATGACAAAATGTAATAATCTCCCCGTCCTAACTCTACTTTCACACTTGACTTATTTGGATGTCGCTACTCTACTTTCACACCCCTGAAAAGAAAATATTCTACACTAAAAAATGTCTATAAAGTACACTTTTTATTTTATTATTTAACTTTTATACTCACATACGCAATTTTCCTTGGTTCATATGTCATCTCCAAGTATGAAAAGTAGATTCGGGACGGAGGAAGTAGTATATAAATGGCACATAAAAAAAATTATAGTATAACTATCATTATCTAATGGCAAGTTTATGAATTAAAACTTTTAAATTTATATTTATAATCTGTCAATTACACGGTAGAGGACAGACATAAATCCACCAGAGTGAAAATTCTGCAAACCTGTAGGTCACATTTTTGTGGAACTCCACATCATTATCCAATTTAAGCTCATGGGCTCGGTCGTGTAAGTGTTGTAGCCTCTTCTCATCGGCTTCATTCCTGCAACTACCAACAAATTGGAGTTTCGGTCTAGGCACATCTGCATCTAATTTCTTGAAGGCAAGAGCAAATGCCTCAAGTTGAAGTACATGTGCCTGTGAAAAAATAGCATTAAGATTAAGTTGAATTTCTCCAAATATTCAACAGATCAAGATACATAATATATACATAGGTATGAGTACCTTGGTTTCATAAAATGCCCACCTTCTCTGGACGAAATTGAGCCACAGAAATTATCTTTATTGGTTCAACTGATCTTTCTAATGGTAGTACCTGTTTAGAACCAGATATCAGCTTTCACAAAAGCAGAGTAAAGACACGATTCTCCATGTTATATAGAAATTTTCCTATTCCTTAGACCCTCCATATGCCAAAGATGTCACGGGCACATAAAACAGAGGTTGATGCACAGACCATTTTTATATAAATCACTTCAAGTTGAAGTCTTCAACACTTCCTTCTTCCACAATTTCCAAATTTTCAAATTTAACCTTTTTTATTAACTAATTAACATTTCCAACTTATTTTCAATAGTCAAAATCAAGGAAGATACCAGTAAATAAGTTTATCCTGTAGCAAAGAAATACTAGAACACATTATTACGCAAATGAGCTGCAAACATGAGATAGAAGATAAGGTAAAAATGCATACCTGAAGACCAGAAGTGTCACAAGGAGGGTAGACCCGCTTAATACGAGCTGGTATCCCCCAAAGGTTCTGAATATGAGACTTTGTCCATGAAGAATTGACCATTGCAAGATGTGCATGAGAGCCCACAATTCCATACATCCAGCTAAAAAGCTTATAATATATAACTTTGAACTGAGAAAAGAGTACACTGGCAGCGAAGAAAGTTATGTTGGTTTCATGACCAAAAAACAAGCAGAATAATCTGTAGGATTTTTATCTCCATGAAAAACAATCTTGTGTCAAAATCATATCATATGTTCTTTGGAGAAGAAGATCTTGAACACATATCATCTTTAACAGAATTACTTGGCAGATAACAGATAAGAATTGTAAGGGTGACAACAGCGAATTTTCATATGTCTACCATGACAGCTGTAGGATGATGACAAAGATCTTGAGCCAAGGATATTCTTGTTAAAGAGAGACCCTCTTATAAGTGACCCTTTTTTTTTTGTCATTATTTTTGTATTACTATGTCGATATTCAAAATTACTAAAGCCAATCAATAATGGAATTGACAACACAACCTTTCAAGTTAATAGACCATCATGTTATTAATAGACCTTTCAAGTTTATACATCCTTCCAGATGCAGCAAATATACTTTCTCAATGAACATCATGTTATTTTTCAGTTGAAACTCCAAAAATACATTTGTTTTACAATTTCATTATAATACAACACACAAACATGAAAATAATAGACCTACCAAAATCCATTTACTAAGCCTAAGAACATTTCGAACTAACTCATGCAGTAATCCATAATGAACAGATCCTAATTCTAGTCTTTTATATGTCATAAAATCACCACAAATCCAGATGCATTTCTATTTCAGAGAGAAAACCTATAAACAATTGCTGAATATATGAAAATGAGATTAACATTGAAACTGAAGCTCGATACCTCTTAGCAATTATAGCATCATTGTTATACATAGAACTCCGTGAGTGAACCCGTGATAGCATGTCTAAACTAATTGTTGGGTAATGTGTGTAGCAGATAACTTTACATCCAAACATCCGTGCAACAGGGTAAGTAAATGCATAACCGCTGGTGTCAATATAATACAGAGGAGTGAACGTGCATAACGCTTCCCATGAGAGGTAAACTGAACCAAGGCTCTGGCCAATCATAGTGAATCGAGGATATGTAGTTTCTTCAATCCATTTCCTCTTATACAAATGGACCACCTGCCAAATCAATGCATAGCCAGTAGTATAATCAAGCAACTACTGCTACAGAAACTTTGAAAGCCTCAACTAAAATTAGAAAAATTGTAAACCAAATGACTATAAACAGCAATCCAAAATCCACATCTATTACACCCTTATCAATCTAAATAATAAGGTAATGCAACCAAAAGTGTGAAGCTTCATGGTTCGTTAATTCTCCACAGTGGAAAATCATAAAAATCACTTTTTGGGCAGCCATAAGCTCGTGGTAATTGATTAAATCATCACAAAGTTGCACATAAGCGATAATAGTCAATCAAATTCCTTCCTTATGAATCCAGGACACATAAATATAAAACAAGTAATTTTATTAGTTAACAAACTAAATGTACCTTTGGAGGACGAATCAGTTTGACGCCAAAACGATTGATCGCCCGAGCAGCGAGAGATTCAGGCTTAGCGTCATGATCACCGGTGTAGATAACACATTCAAGTTCCGGAGACTCTTCTTGCACGGCTTTGACGGCGCACCACAGCACTCGTTCGCCTCCACCGCCGTCATTCGTGTACGGGTGAAAGAATCCAACGGAATTTCTCCTATTTTTCCGGTGATAAACTACGACGGAAACGAATCTGATGATAAGCGCCAATATTAGGGTTGCGATGGGCAAAGTCAAGATGCGAATTGAAGCCATTGAAAGGCAGCTGAATTCAGTCGGCTGGGGAAGTATTATTAATAAATTACATTAATAATAATAATAATATTATTATTATTATTATTATATATACAAATATATAAAAGCGGCAGTGATTATACGATTTTGCTGGCGAGTGAACAGTCACTCGCTCAACAGTAAAATCGTGACTTGCACTTCCTACCGTAGCGAGTGCACAGTCAACTTTAATCTAATTTTGTTATTTTTTGTCGGACGCCTAATTTTCAGTCACAAAATCGCAAACCGTTTGTAAAAAATGTTGAGCCCACACTTGCAAAAAATAATTTTGAAACCCTAATAAAATATAATCACATTCAATTATACCTTCAGTTGACAGCGTGGCGTGGCCGTGGACGGCAGGGGGTGCGTCGCGTGTGGCAGCGAGGCTGCGACTGTGTCTGATGTAGCGTACAGGCGTGGACGGCGCCGGCGAGGGAGGAGGAGGCGGTTGAGGTGGAGGAGGCAGCGATGCCTGGCCGCTGAGGAAGAGAACAAGACTACAAGAGTATAATAGATGGTACAATGTGGACAAGTGGGTTTGGGTTTCTGAATTTTTTGGTTTAGATATAGGTCTCATGGGCCATTAATTAAATTTTGGCCCAATTTTATCATTTATTTATTTTACTTAAACATATTTATTATAAGATGATGTGTTATTTGGTGGATAGCCATTTTTATAATATAAGATTATACGTTTAAAGAAAAGGAATAAATGAGTGTCACCTTAAATAAAAAAATGTATTTTATTAATTTTTGTAAATATACATAATTTTTTAATAAATATATTATATTTTTTTTATGTAAAATAACAAATACAACCTTCATTTATATTATTTAATCAGAATTTTAATCAATTTTATTAGTTTGTTAATAGTAACTTTTGATGATATAAAAAAATAAGTTTAATTTAAAAAATAAAAAGTAATTAAGAATTTTGCACTGATTGTTTCATGAAAAGATTATTATTTAGCAAAATACATGTGATAAATTTATATTTTAAATTTGAACCGTAGACAAGTTCAAATTTTAGATTTGAACTATAAATTTCCATTTGCTAATACCTTACTTTTCAGAAAAAATGATTGTGCTTAATTTTAATATACAGCTAATAAATTATAATATTATATGGCAACTCTGATATCATAGTTAGCAATTATTGACTCAATTCACAGTTCGTTTTAGTGACCTATCAAAATATTGGGTCAATAAATTTAATTAACAAATTTATTTTACTTTCACAATATATTATCATATTCATTAAAGTTTTTTCATATTTAATTATTCAATTATTAATTAAAATAATTTCTTTACCATTAAAATAATGAGACTACATTTATATTATAATTACAATTTTTTTTAAATTTAAATTATGAATAAAATTTCAAAATGATAAATAATAAAAATATAAATAATAAATTTTCTATTTTTTTTTAACTTATTGTCTTTATTTTATTATTATCCACTTAAAAATAAAATGTAAATAATTTAAGTATATAAATAATTAGGAAAATTATATGCCTACTAATCTATATTTTTTTTAAATTGATGAACATCAAATAGTTAAATTATATTTGCAATGAAGACATGGAATATAGTTGTGTAATTAAAAAAATGGGATTAATTCTATGAAAAATGCACCACATTGTACTCAACTTTCAATTTAATTTTGGTCTTCACGATTATTATTAAAAAAACTCAATATTTTATGAACTTTCAATTCGATACATATTTTTTTATTTTCGGCCAACAACTAATGACATGGCTCATCGGAGCACGTGAAAGTTTACCACACTAGCGTAAACACATTTAATTACCTTTTTATTTTTTTAAAATTTTCACATCATATATCATATGCATGTCCACCAATCTTTTTCTCATTTGTGAAGTGGCACGGAATTTAATGAAAATTAGTATTATATTGAAATGATAGATAAAGTAAGGAAAAAATTGAGGTATTGTGGGGCCCAGATTTTAAGTTGTGAGTGTGAGTTGTTTTCAAATAAGGAAATGAGAAAAAGTTTTGTAAACAAACAAAAAAGGAACAGATGGAGTACTTTTTATTTAATTTGGTGGACAGATGGACCCGACCCGGCCATGGATCCGCTAATTTTATATGTATGGTATGTTTCACACCGTGAAACGTTTCATATAAATTTTTATCTTTACCTAGTTACTTAAGATTCAAGTATAAATCTATTTTTAAAATTTTAAATTCAAGTTCATAAAATATTAAATTTAATAAAAGGTTGGTATTTGTTAAAATATCAAAAGATTTTGAGTAAATATCAATAAGTTTTTTATAAAAAAATAAAATATTTTATTTAAATTCATCATAAATGTAAAAAAAATATTAAATATTCATAATTAAATTTTTATAATTTTATATATTTAGCCATATTAATATTTAAAATCGATACTTTAGTCAATACTTTTATAAATTGAATAATTGATGTTATAATCAATATGAATATTTTCAATGCACAACTCATTAAGTCCAATATATTTTGTTTTTATTATTTTAGTATAATATAAATTATATAATATATGATGACTAGCCATTATTATGAACTTATTAATATAATTGAAGGAGATCGTAATTGATGTGATAAATATACTTGAATTGAGTTAGGAACTTTAATTAGTTTATACACCCTCACTTTCAACTCTTTTTTTACTTTTTTTTCATTTTAAAGTGTCAACTCTTTTTTTTTACCTTAAAAGAAATAAATTACGCTCACAAAAATTAATAAAATATATTTTTATATTGTTGATAAAATTTACTAATCGTGTTTGTTATGTGGCTAGTTATGTCGGGTTAATTCTACCAAACAATAATCGAAGGGTTCTTGGATAATATAGAGAGAAAATGGAGAACTTAGAGAGAGAAAGTGTAATGTAGGGAATATATTAGAATTAGAAAAAATTGTTTAATAGTTACAAGAGATGTCTTATTTATAGGTGCGCGGGTGTGGTACGGCACCTTACGAGCCTATTTGGCTTCCGGTGTTGACGAAGGTCCGTAACCTTCGTCCTGGTCCCTCACACTGCTCCCTACATCGTGCCTCGTCCTACTACAATGCCTTAGACTAGATGGGTCTCGTTAAAAATCTCGCCGTAAACCACCCTTGTGGATAAACCGGACGGAGGGAAAAAGAGCACACTATCGGGGTCCTAATGACTAACAGGCGAGCTCATGGGCGAGCTCTGATGTCAACACTTGGGCGAGCTCTGACGCCTTGGTACTCTCAGCGTTGTATAACGGGTGATGTCTCGGAGGTCGGCACCCTGGATGTCGGAGGTGCGTTCGGCACCCTGGCGAGCTCATGGGCGACCTCCCAGGTGTTGGGCCTCCTGATCCCCTGAATTGCCTCGGGTAACTCGCCCACCAACAATTGCCCCCCAGCTCGCCTACATCATGACTCAAGGCATGTGCAGGCGAGCTGGCATGCGAGCTCTCGGGTGAGCTTCTTCGAGGCGGTCTCCCGAGCTGACGTGGGTGGAGTCCGAGGCGTCGTGCACGTCTTTATAGGTGTCGTTTCTCGCGCTCATAATGACAACTTTTCAAATTCCTTGCAAAAAGGTCCCTGGTCTTTAAGGAAATTCGAGCTCGCGCCCCATGTCTATAAATAGGCGAAACTAAGATCATTTCTCACTTTGCTTCTTCACTTCTCCGAGCGCATTTCTGGCGATTGTTCTCTTGCTCCCGACGTGTCTCCGAGCATTCCCCAAGGTAGAAATCTGGATTTTTCTTCTTTTTTTCTTTCAAGTTCTTTTCGGATTTTTGGTCGTTTCTTGGATTTGAAAACCGAACCTTTCCGGCGATGCCTCTACCATGTCTGAGAACTCCTCGAGTCGCACTGTTTCGAACCGTGATTTGGAAAAGGAACCAATGACTGATGACCGTCCAAGCCCTCGAGCGACACCTATGGTTATCTCCTCTGGCTCTGGGGCGAGCTCTGAAACTCTCCCGGACAGTGGCGAACTCCTGGGATCAGTTCGTTCTGACTCTGGCGAGCGGGCTACTAACTCTGGCGAGCAATCCCCTCTCCGCGAGCTCTGGGACTACTCTGAGCGAGCTTCGGGAGGAGCCGCGGCCCCGGACGAAGAAGAGGTCGCCGAGACCGAAACTCAAGAGGAGGTCGCCGAGGCCGGGGCCGGTGATATTGCTAGCGAGCTAGCCCACGAGGTCGATCAGGAGGTCGGTGAGGATATGGGGACGGAGGTCACCTACGAATACCTCCATTTTATTGACTTTCCCTTCCCCAAACTTCCGGAACACCAATCCCCGCCGACGTCGTGCATGACTTCGACTGGAGGGAGTACGTGAGGGCCCACGAGGTGAGCTTCCCTTTGCCCCGGCGAGCTCCAATCCGCAAGGCCGCTGGCGAGTCCGACCTCAAGGTAAACGGGGTGGAGAGCATCGTCAGTGAGTATGCCCTCCCGGACATTCGGAAGCTGTTCCGCATTCCGTTGGATATCTTCATGTACGCCGCTGAGGAGAAAGAGCGAGCCGACCTCCCTCCTGCCGGACTCACAGCTATTAATTATCACACTTTGAAGGTCAGACTCACTCTGCCCCTGCACCCCATCGTCGGGCAGTTTCTGGCGGACACGAACCTCGCCATTACACAGCTCACTCCGAACTAGGGGTGGACGGTACGGCATACCGAAAATTTTTTGCCATACCGTTACCGTACCAAAATTTTTGATATCGAAAAATATCATATTGTTATCGTACCGAAAATTTTGGTATACAGAATTTCAATATACCGAAATTTCGATACCGAAAAATGTCATACCGTTGTCATATCGAAAATTTCGGTATACCGTTGTCATACAGAAAATTTTGGTATACCGACATACCGTACCGTACCGAAATTATTTTTAAAAAACCTGTATTTTTATAAAAAAAAATTTACCACAAAATTAAATTCAAGCATTCATCAATCCAACACAAAACATAATTTCCAACAGTCTAAAACAACAAAATAAGATTCAAGACAGTCCAACACAATAAAATAAAATTCAACAATTCAACACATCAAAATAAAACTCAAAAGTTCAACACAACACACAAGTAAAAAGCCTAATATAAAGTAAATGAGCAATTACACAACAAATTAAGTGTTTTACAAATAGATGAAATTTATAATTTATCCCCCACAATAAAAAGCCTAATATAAAGTAAAAGCCTACTAGTGTACCTAAAAGCCTCCATCAATAATCTGGAAGAAGAAGAAGAAGAAAATATCCCCCCACAAGTAAACAAGCATAACAGCTACCACACCAATATAAAGTTAATTTCAACCACACAAAATTAAAGATATCTTACCCAAAAGATCATATTCAACACACTTTTAGACATAATTAGCTCCACTGTCAACAAAAGATGGATAAGCATCATCACATTTCAAGAATTAAAATCAATCTAACTGGGAAGAAGGTTTTCTACCTGTAACAGCATTTAATCCACATTAATAAAACATGTAAAAAGGGAAACAAAATTATTAATGTGTGTATTGCTTATCCATTCCATTAATACATCAGAACAAAAAAAATGGAAACAGTAAAAAGGAAAACAAAATTAGTAGCCTACTTAATTAATTAAAAAAGCACAAATTAAGAAATATCATAAATTACCTGTGGTGGGCGACGACGCAGGGGAGGCGGGTTGACGACGACAGGGGAAGCGGGCTGACGACGGCAGGGGAGAGGAGCTGATGTCGGCAACCGGAGGCAGGCCGACGGCGAAGAGCAACGGCGCACGCAGTGTGCTTCACCTTACATTAATACAGTGGGTGGGGCCGTGGGGTGTAGACTGAGTAGGCGAGGATGGTGACAGGGAGATGGGGTGACGACGGTGAGGAAAATTGGCGACGGCGATGAAAAATATGTGTAGCAGCGGGAGAGTTTTTATGAAGTGTGTGTGAGAACTGAGATGTACCCAGGTCTGCGTGAGTATTGTGACTCTTGTGTTAGGAAATTAGGGTTTTGAAATTTGAAAGAAATAATATTTTATTTATTTATTTAAAAAATATATGAATTTTTAATGTGTATTTTCGGTATACCGAAAATATTTCGGTATATCGCGGTATACTGAAATATTAATAGTTATTTATCGTTACAGTACCGAAAATTTTGGTATGGTATCATACCGTACCGAAAATTTCGGTATACCAAAAAATTCAATAAATTCGATATTTTTCGGTACGATAAATGCGGTATATTGATATTTTCGGTATTTTCTCCACCCCTACTCCGAACGCATGGAGTAACTTGTTGGCAGCTCTGACCGTCTTTGGCCTCGAGGGCTATGAAAATCGACTAAACACGGTTGGAGATCCGCGAGCTCTTCAACATTATCCGGTAAGTTAGGGAGGGAAAAGGGTACTACTCTTTCCAAGCTAGCCCGGGGGACAAATTCTTGGGCGACCTCCCAAATAAAATCCAAGACTGGAAAGAGCAGTTCTTCTTTATTGGAGGAGACTGACGAGCTTCCAATGGCCGCGGATGGCGCATCCCTACTCCCGAGAATTATGGGGAGGCGAGCTGTAGGTGGTGTACTTTAGTGTGTGTGCGTTGGATTAGATTTCTAATCTAATCTACCTTTTTGCAGGTTTGAAGCGTCACAGGTCGAGCCGTGGGAAACTGGAGATTTCGGTCGGCTTTGAATTTTGTGTTGCCTGCGAGATAAGAAAGATCGCGAGGTTGAGCATTTGTGCCAACACCATTGCCGCAGGCTCGCCGGCCTCATCACCTCGCCACACCACCTCGCCACACCACCTCGCTGCTCAAGGTTTTAATTTTTTCAATTCCGAAGGCTACATAGCTCGCCATCTCGTATATTGAGCTTGCCGGATTGCTAATCACATGTCTTGCAGGTGCGGGTCCCACTGCCGAGCTCCCTCCCATTGAAGTTCCTGAAGCTTCACTTTTTAGCTCGACAGCTGAAAATGGGCAAACCTCACCCGGGAAGGGAAGGGACGGCATCCCCTCAGGAGCCGTTCTGGACGCAACGAAAAAGCTAGAGCTCGCCAAAGCTGCTGATAAAGCTGGGGGCTCTGGCTCACAGAGGACCTCGGCGCCTCCCCCAACAAAGGAGAAGGTCGCTGGCACCAAGAAAGGGGTGGGCTGAGGTTCCAACCTTGAACGGGGTACCCAGCCCCCTCCACCCCACCAGACGAAGCGGGCTCTCCACAGGGGAGATGGTTCGCGAGTGAGCGAGGAAGAAACTCGCTCCAACAAGCGGGCCAGGGCCGAGGGTGGCTCCGTCGAGCATAGCGGCCGAGGGGGCTCTGGATCGACTCAAGCAGGGTCAGGGCGAGCTCTCGTGACCCATTCTTCACAAGCGCCTCCAACTCCTCAGAGCGGGCCCCTCCGTCTCCCTACGGGGTCCCTATCCGGGATGACACCCTCCTCGGGCTCAACCCTGATAGGTTTGGGTAAGTGGGCGAGCTCTTTTTGAAGTTGGAAGCCATTGTAACTTTCACGATTTTTGCTAACTGATTCGAGCATGTGTAGGTATACTCCCGCCGAGCTCCCGCTGCGACCCGAGTCTCTTCACACCGCCGAGCGGTGCAAGGCCCTGAGCTCGCCGAGGGATCTTCCGGAGGGGTCAGCTGGCCGGATATTCACCGAGGCCCCTAAGTACCTCTCCACCTCGGAGCTCGCTATGATTGAGAGGCAAAAGCCCGCCGACAAGGCGAGGTTGGCGATGCACTACGCTTGTGCGGCAATGGCGGCGGCCCAGCTCGTCACTGATGAAATTACAGCCGCGGATAAAGCTCGCCACGACTCGAGGAAGGCGCTCAACAAGGTGGGTGATGAGCGGAAGAGGGCCCTCGAAGAGCTCGCGAAGATGGAGAACAAGGCGAAGGCTTCACTGGAGGCAGAGCAGCTCGCCGTTAAAAAGGCGGAGAAGCTCCAGGACGACCTCCGCCAACAGCAGGCCGAGCTTGAGCGAGCCCGCCAGCAGACTGCTTCCAAAGACAAAGAGCTCGCCCTTGTTCAGGAGGAGGTCAAGATTCTCCGGGATCAAAGCCGGGGAAACTCGGAGGAATGCATGAAGTTGCGGGAGGAGGTCACCGCGAAAGCTTTAGAGGTCGCCGAGATCAGGGGCCGCTCAGAGGCCGCCATCACGCCTGAGGCACTGGAGCTCGCCGAGGTGATCGCCACTGACAAGGGCTATGTCCTTTGTTTTGCTGAAGCTATCCGCTCCTTCCAGTGGGCGCGGATCAACAATGATAGTGAGTGGGAGGCCCTTGTCAGCGAGTTTGAGGACTGTCTGGAGAAGTCTACGATCCCCCCGGCACGGAGCTGAACATCGGGGACCTCGCTGGCTACGGGATCAATCTTGACGCTGCTCGTCAAAAGTTCAACATCATCCAGACGAAGCAGGTCTTGACCGCCGACCTTGTCCAAGAAGCCGAGGATGCCGAGGGGGGTGCTGGAGGCGAGGTCCCACCGACGATGGAGCAGATGCAAGAGGCCCTCGGGGATGTGATGCTTACCATCAGTGAGCTCGACGCCAGCGGGCTCACTGGGAATATCACTCCTTCCGACCCTGTCTCCGGCGAGGTGCCTGCTGATGCCCCGGATGCTTGAGCTTTTTCCCTTTTACTTAGATTACCCTTTTTATTTCCTAACTTGTAGTAGGTCGCCAGGCTCTATAGCTCGCCTAGAAGGGGCTCTATTTTTGTAGTCTTTTGTTTTAATTTAAGTAGATATAGCTCGCCGGGCACGTGCAGCTCGCCCAGAAGGAGCTTTTTGTAGTTCAAAGATGGTCAGCTGGTCGGCCTTTGTGGCTAGTACTGCTACTCATACTTAGGGTTTTTTCAAGTATATTTTTTACTTGAAAATTTCTTAAGTATATTTTGAATATAAGTCGAGCATTTTTTGTCCAACTCTTTTCACTTACGTCTTTGCGCTTTTGTGTTATAATTTTTAAATAGCTCGTTCTTGTTTATTTTTCTGGTACATAATTGTTCGTTTTATTCTACTTTGAGAAATGAATCTTTCATTTTACGTCACTTTCGACTACGAATTGTACCTCTGTTTTGAGAGTGCGTACTCTTCATCTTACGCAACTTAGGGCCGCGAGTTGTTCGTCTTAGACCACTTAGGGCGGCGAACTGCAATTCGATTGATTCACGTTGGGCCATCGGGTTTCATGAACCTTGCCTTAGATGTTTTTTCTTCTTTTTCGCGAATTTTTCTAACTTATGGCAGTAGGTGCTTAGCAACCCTTTAAGAAGGGTACCTTCGCGACCTTGGGCACTTTGGCCTTTGTCTTCGAGCTATTTAATTACAACGCTTGGGACCTTGGTCCTTGCGCATTGCGGATTTTGGAGTACGTGGGCGAGCTGGGCTTGGTGACCTCTCTTGAGCAGTGGGTGACCTGGTGCAGCTCGCCCGGTTGTAGAGCTGCACAGGTCCAAACACTTGGGAATTTTCTGAATTTAATTTTCTAAATTTTTTGAATTTCTCTGACTTTTTATAGCAACGTAATTTACATCGGTTGCCATCGACATTTCTGATGTAAACCTTTGACTAATCTATTACAGGATTCTAGTCTATTGGTAGAACTTTTTTAGATGCGCCGCGCTCCAGGTGTATGACAAAGCTTTGCCTTCTGCATCTTCAAGATCATAAGTGTCGTTCGGCCAAGCTGCGGAGACTCGGAACGGTCCTTCCCAGTTTGAGCCGAACACACCTGGTGGGGCCATCAACTTCTTTTTCAACACCAGGTCCCCGACCTTGAATTTTCGGTCTCGGACCTGGGAGTTGTAATACTTCTCTACTCTTCGTTTGTAGGTGGCATTCTTCATTTCTGAAGAGGCTCTGGTCTCTTCGATCAGATCCTTCTCCACTGTCAGGGCTTCGTCATTCCTTTCTTCATCATATCCCACCACCTTCTAAGTCTTGTTCTGGACTTCGACCGGGACCACGGCTTCAGTCCCGAAAGCTAGGGCAAAAGGGGTCTCTCCGGTGCTGGCCCTATAGGAAGTTCTATAAAACCATAGGACCTTCGGGAGCTCGTCTGCCCAGCTCCCCCTGTTTTCCTCGAGGCAGAGCTTCAATATGTGTTTCAGGATCTTGTTCACCGCCTCGACTTGGCCGTTCAATTGTGGGTGGTACGGAGTTGAGTAGTGTTTCTTGATGTTCCACGAACTGCAGAAGTCCCTCAACTTTTGTCCGTCAAACTGCCTTCCATTATCAGTGATGATTGACTGTGGGAGTCCGAACCTGCAGACCGGGTTTTTCCAGATGAAGCCCATCATCCTCTCTTGGGTTATAGTTGTGAGAGCTTCGGCCTCAGCCCACTTAGTGTAGTAGTCTACTGCTACAACAGCAAACTTTACACCGCCTCTACCAGGTGGAAATGGGCCGATCAAGTCGATTCCTCATTTCACGAAAGGCCATGGGCTGAAAACCGACTTCAGCTAGTTGGTTGAGGAGTGGATGTTAGGTGCGAAAAGTTGGCACTTTCGGCACTTTCGACCGAAGCTGATGGCATCCTTGCGAAGGGTGGGCCAGTAGTAGCCCTGCCTGATCGTCTTATATGCCAATGCTTGCCCCCCAGCGTGACTCCCACAAATCCCTTCGTGAATTTCTTCTTACACTTCGGACCCCTGTTTCTTAGTTAGGCACTTGAGTAGGGGTAGGGAGAATCCACGTTTGTAGAGTTGGCCATCCAGCAGCGTATATCTGGCAGCTTGCTTTATTAGCCGGCTAGCTTCCCAGGTGTCCACGGGGGTTGTTCCGTCTATCAAATATTTTTGGATTGGAGTGCAATCTTCACTGTCCTCCTGCCCCCCACTCGAGGTTTGGTTTACTTTGTAATCGAATGTCGAGGGGTTTTTTAGTGTGGTGATTACAACCTCCGTGAATTCGGCTTTGCCGTTGCTAGTAGCTAGCCGGGCTAAGGCGTCTGCTTGTGTGTTTTCTAGCCGCGGTATCTGATTGATGTAAACCTGCGTGAACATCGAGATCAGATTTGCGGCTATCTTTTGGTAGGTCATCATCTGCTGGTCTTTTACTTCATATTCCTCCCGGACTTGGGATATTATTAGCTGGGAATCTCCGAAAACTTGAAGATTGGTTGCCCCCACAGCTAATGATAGCCTAAGTCCCGCTATCAACGCTTCATACTCCGCCTCGTTGTTGGTTGCTCGAAAGTCGAACCGGATTGCGGAGGTGAAGACTTGTATGTCCGGGCTGATCAGGACCACGCCGGCGACTGCTGCTACGCTGGTTGATGATCTGTCAACGTAGAGATGCCACGGAGCTACACGCCCCCTCGTCGGATCTTGTGGGAAAGTTAGCTCGACAATGAAGTTGGCAAGTGCTTGTCCCTTGATCGTTGTTCGGGGTGCGTAAGTTATACCGTATTGGCTGATCTCTAGTGACCATTTCAGCAAGCGTCTGGCGGTGTCTGGGCTCTGTAGTATTTGACGTAGTGGGAACGTTGTCAGCACCTCTACCGGGTGGTCAAAGAAGTAAGGCCTCAATTTTCTAACACTCATCACCAGTGCATAAGCCAGCTTCTCTGTTGGGGTGTACCGCAACTCAGCTTCGTGCAAGACTTGGCTGATATAGTACACTGGTAGGTGTGTTTTTGCCTCTTCTCGGACCAGGACGGAGCTGATGGCTACCTCCGACGCGGCTAGGTATAGGTACAGCTTCTCTCCAGGTATCGGCTTTGACAGGACCTGTGTATCTGCCAGGTATGTTTTGATGTCTTCGAAGGCTCGTTGGCATTCACTTGTCCAGACGAATTGGTTTTTGAGGTGGAGCTTGTTGGCTTTGGCCGCCTCTTTGTACCTCCGTGTGTTTGCCTTAATCGCCTCGAAGAACGGACGATTTCAGTCACCGGACCTGGAGATGAATCTGTTCAGGGCTGCCATGCACCCCGTCAATCTTTGAATTTTCTGGACGGAATCGAGTATACCCATCTCGATTATACATTGGACCTGTGTCGGGTTGACCTCAATCCCACGCTGGCTAACCAGGTGCCCCAGGAACTTTCCGGAGTGTACGCCGAAGCTGGTCTTCTTGGGGTTTAACTTCATGTTGTAGTGGCGCAATATGTCGAAAGTCTGCTTTAGGTGGTCCAAGTGGTCTTCCTTTCTCAGACTCTTGACAACTATGTCATCCACGTACACCTCCATGGATTCGCCAATGTGTTGGTCAAACATTTTATTCACCAATCTTTGGTAAGTAGCTCCGGCATTGATAAGTTCGAACGGCATCCTTTCCCAACAATACATATTTTTGTTAGTGTAGAACGATGTGTGTTACTGGTCATCTGGGTGCAGAGCTATCTGGTGATAGCCCGCAAAAACATCCATGAATGTCATCATCTCATGGCCTGCGGTGCTATCTACCAACTGATCGATGTGGGGCAGCGGGAAGTTGTCCTTCGGACATGCTTTGTTCAAGTCCGTGAAATCAATACATAGCCTCCACGTCCCGTTGTGTTTCTTTACCAGGACGGGGTTTGCGACCCACTGTGGACACAAAGCCTCCTTGATCAGCTTGTTGTCTAACAACTTCTCCACCTCAACAGTTAGAGCTGCGTATTTGTCTGGTCCATACTTTCTTCGCTTTTGGCGTAAGGGTCTCCTCGTTGGATCTATGTTGAGTCTGTGGCAAGCATGTTCCAACGGGATCCCCGTCATGTCTTCGTGGGACCAGGCAAATACGTCCAGGTTGGACATCAAGAACAACTCCATCCTTGACCGGTACGGTTCAGGTAACTCAGAACCGATGAAAAGTTCTAAGTCCCTTTCCGGGTCCACCGGGAGTGCCGTTAATTCCTCCATGGGGGTGGCTTTTCTCTTTTGACTTTTCCACCTTGGGTCGCTGATGAATTCGTCCCACTCCTCTTGTGACATCTGCGCGGGTTCGTGACCTATGCGTGGTTCGAGGTCATCGGGTTGGCTTTCAGCTCGGGCGGGTCCATTGACTGTTAGTACCTCCGGTGTTTTGTCGACTTAGGATGGTGTGGTGACTTGGGGAGTTAGGTCAACATCCATTCGTGTTGGTTCTTGACCTCCCGCAGGTCCCCCATCTTGGGCTTCATCGACCACCTCCATGGGAGTAGGTTGTTGTTCCTGGGCAGGCCCCGACTCTTGCGCAGGTCCCAACACTTGGGTTTCTTCCAAATCCTCTGTTGGTGTCGGTTGTGTGTCTTGCACAAGTCCTGTGCCTTGGTTGATTTCCGACAAATCGCCTACCTCCATCATCTCAGTTTCGACCGAGACGACGTCTAGGATGTTCGGCTCGTCTGCTGAAATCTGTACGTCTTCTTCAAGGACTTGGATCCGCATCACCACTTTTTTGACCTGGCCGTCTTTTATTTGGAGTAAACACTCTCGGGCCTTTTTCTGGTCACCTTTTATAGTTCCGGCACCTTTTGGAGTTGGGAATTTCAAACAGTAGTAGTAGGTCGAACACGCCACTTTGAATTCATTAATAAACGGGCGGCCAAGGAACCCGTTGTAGGAGGACTGCTGGTCGACAACAAGGAAATCTATGAGCCTAGTCAGTCTCCTTTCGGGATCCTCAGCCGATACAAGCTGGACGCTCCTAGGGGGACGGTTACAGCTTCTCCGAACCCCACTATCCTAGCATTGCTAGGTTCCAGATACGACTCAAAATCACCTAAGGCATCTAAGGTGGATTTGAAGAGAATGTTGGTGAATGCGCCGGTGTCCACAAGTAGCCTGTGAACTCGGACGTTCATGATGTTGGCGGTTATCACCAACGAGTCGTTGTGGGGCATCAGTACCCCTTCTAGGTCCGCCGAGGAAAATGTTAGCTCGTCAGTAAGCTGTGAGACGGACCTGGGGCCGGAGCTGCCTTCCTGGACCTGGTTTATGGCCCGAATTTCGGCCTTCCTCTTTCTCTTGGATATGGAGGATCCCCCGTCCTGGAGACCTCCGGCAGCTCCGATCTCCTCCTCGAGAACCAAGAGTTCCCGGGTGGGCTCCATATTTTGCTGAGGCTGGGGAGGTGCCCTCCGTCTGTTATGGGGACCAGGTTGGTCCGCTTCCTCATCGTCGGAGGTAGCCCTCCTCTCGAACCTTGGCCTCTTAGCTGGGGCCTTCTTCACGAACTCGGCCAGTTTCCCATCCTCATAAAATTTCCAGAGTTGTTTGAGGAGGTCTCGGCATTCGCTGGTAAAGTGGCCGATGGCCTGATGGTAGGCACAGAATTTGTTGGGGTTGAGCTTCGTGCGGTCCTGGCGGATCCGCCTCGGCTCCTCCAGCAGGGCCTTATCTTTAACAACCGTAAAGACGCGGTCGACGGAGACAGTGAGGACCTGGCTGAGCCTCTCCTTGAGCTCGTCCCCTTCTCCGAAGGCCTTCAAGTTCCGGGGGGCTTTGTATGCGCCCCCAGACTTCTTCCCATAGGGTTTTTTCTCCTCATGGGCACCAACTTCTTTGAGCAGTGCCTCCTGCATGGCCACGAACACCCCCGCCTTATGACAGAATTCGGTGTAAGTGTTGGGACATGCGAGGTGCATCTCCTTCCAGAGGTCAGTGCCCTTCTTGAGCCCGGCCATCGCTGTGACGACCTTGGTGTCCTCGCTCACCGGCTCGCCTTGCAGCAGGATTTTGTCGAACCTCTCCAGGTACTGCTGGTCGGTCTCGCCCTCGCCTTGGTGGATGTTGGCGAGTCGGTGCTTCTGGGTAAGGTAGGATCCGAACCCAGAGAAGTGGGCCAAGAATTCCCGCAAGAGTTGGCCAAATGAACAGATTGACCCCGGGGCGAGTGAAGAGAACCAGCTGTGGGCTCGGTCCCCTAGGGTCAGCGGGAAGTTCCGGCATTGAGTAGAGTCGGTAGCGCCAACCGAAATTATAAAGTCTGCGTACTTGGCCAGGTGGACTTTCGGGTCGGATTCGCCCTCGTACGCTGACATCACCGGGAATTGAATTTTCTTTTGGACCGTTGCGCGAAGGATGGCAGGTGCCAATGGAGATGCGGGGAGAGTGGTGGCGTCAGGTCCGCCAGACTTGGCTGCTACTTGGGCTTGCAACATTTCGACGGCCTTTTTCAGTGAGGCCAGCTAGTCATCACGGGTCACCTCCGGCGGAGGCTGCTCAAAGGTCGTGCGTCTCGCGGACGCACGTCCCCGAGGTGCCTCACTCTGGGGTGACCTCTCAGTGACGGGCTGGAATTGGCGTCCGCCATGGGGGCCCAACCTGTCGGTGGCGGGCCTTCTCAATCGTTCATGGGCGGACCTGCGCGGCTGTAGGTCTGAGTCTCCCCCGTGGGACGTGACCGGGGCGGTCGTTCGTTCGTTCTCTCCGCACCTGGGTCCCAGTCTGCCTTGGAGGACTTCCCTCCTTTGTGGTTGGTGGGTGTCAGATGCCCCGGTGTAGGCCGAATCTCTTCCGGTGTAAGGAGCGGGATCCTCCTCCACCATCTTGGCCTTGCCGGCCCTTTCCCTATGCTGGCGAGCTTGTGCCGAGCTCGCTTCCTTCTCGGTGGGGAGGACACTGTACTCCCCCCAGGTCTGAGTGCCCAGGGTGGGCCTGGTTTGCTCCCGGGCTTCGGCAGCTGGAGCTCGCCCAGGTACCAGGGCGAGCTCGTCCTGCTGCCTCTGCTGCAACCTTTGTAAGGTTGCGATGGTGCGTTGGAGCTCGTCGGGGTTGTTGGCCAGGTCCCTCAGGGCGGGGGCCAAGTCCTCCTGGGTCACCACAACTCGCGGAGGTCGAGGGGCTGCGGTGCTCTTCTGGGGAGGTGGTTGTGAGGTCCCCACCACCTGGCGTGAGGTCTCCACCTCGGCCTGGTTTTGGTCACATCCTTTGGACCTTCCGGCAGCTGCGGAGGTCTGTCCTTTGGCGGCTCGAGTGTTAGCCATTTTTTGGATTTTGGAGGGGGTAACTTGCTGCAGGTCGCCGAGGTGGACGGAGGTCACCGGGATGGTGGTCGTCCAGCTTGGGTGGAGCTGTGCAAGTTTTCGTCTAGCCTCGCGTGTGACAAATTATCAGGGGTCCGGTTTATTCGTGTACACGCGTGCGTTTGAAAACTTTTTCCGGGCAAAATTTATAAATCCGAAATCTGGACTTTTACCCGGAAATCTGGGTTTTTGTTCGAAGGAATGAATATGTGTATGTGTATCTTCAAGTGTTCTTGAGCTTTATCAAGAACACCTCCAAATCTTCAAATCTTCAAACAAACCCTAACTTTTTGTTCTTGATAAAGTTTTATTTTTCAGATTCGACCCTCCTTCTAGGGCCAAATTGTTGATAGAATTTACTAATCGTGTTTGTTATGTGGCTAGTTATGTCGGGTTAATTCTACCAAACAATAATCGAAGGGTTCTTGGATAATATAGAGAGAAAATGGAGAACTTAGAGAGAGAAAGTGTAATGTAGGGAATATATTAGAATTAGAAAAAATTGTGTAATAGTTACAAGAGAGGTCTTATTTATAGGTGCGCGGGTGTGGGACGGCACCTTACGAGCCTATTTGGCTTCCGGTGTTGACGAAGGTCCGTAACCTTCGACCTGGTCCTTCACACTGCTCCCTACATCGTGCCTCGTCCTACTACAATGCCTTAGACTAGATGGGCCTCGTTAAAAATCTTGTCGTAAACCACCCTTGTGGATAAACCGGACGGAGGGAAAAAGACCGCACCATCGGGGTCCTAATGACTAATAGGCGAGCTCATGGGCGAGCTCTGACGCCTTGGTACTCTCGGCGTTGTATAACGGGTGATGTCTCGGAGGTCGGCACCCTGGATGTCGGAGGTGCGTTCGGCACCCTGGCGAGCTCATGGGCGACCTCCCAGGTGTTGGGCCTCCTGATCCCCTGAATTGCCTCGGGTAACTCGCCCACCAACATATATAAGTAAGTCTCTTGTGCACCAGTTACATCGTGCAACTCAAGTTTATTTAAAAAAATTGCACAATTTATTACTGAAAAATTACACAATTAAAAATACATTTTTCAGTAATAATATGTATAACTTTTAGGTAGTATTTTATGTAACTTTTTAAAAATAAACTTGAGTTGCACAGTGTAACTAATGCATATACAAGATTAAACCTTTTATATTTTATTAATTTTCACGTCCTGTTAAAGGAAAAAATAGACACATATTTATTTAGTGCACTTAAAGTAAAATACAAAATTGAAGACATAAATTGAAATTGATTCATTCTACAGAACGAGAGAAGAGAAATACCTTCAAATCCCCAATTTCTCTCCCAATGCCACAGTCATCGTCGACTTCATTCGTCAACATTGTCGATTTGTGAACATCATGAAGTAGCTTAAAGGTTTCAACCTTTTTCATGTTCAACCGTACAATCTTCTTCCCCTTTTCTACCAGAATGATTTCACACAATTGATTTTTCGTGTTATCGCTCAATATCTCCTGGAAATTATGCCTCTCGATTCTGAATAAAGCACCGCATAACAGCCGCAAAGGAAAGGGCGAAACCTAGGTGTTCTTCACTGTCCGAGTGTTGCTGGTTCATTCGAATGTATGTTAAGTTGAAGCATATAAGGGGTTTTTAATCAACTTTTTAAGCTTAGCACTGTGAGTAGGTATCGTTTTTCGCATTTAGACTGTAGGTAGTTGTTTATGTGGGATGAGTTTCATAATGCTAATTTGATGTTGTTATGCTTGTTACATGTTCGATAGAATGTTTGTACGAGACTTTTGTTAACATACATTTATTTTTTTAGTTAAATTGTTCTTTCCTGATCAGATTATTGTTATTTACAGCAAATTCTAGAATATAACTGTAGACCTGATTACCTTTTGGTTTTGAATAGTGCTCAGGTTAGTGTTTCCTAGGATTTAATCGAATGTGATTTTGGTATGTGTTTTGATCAGTATACGATGGATGCAGAGAATAGACAAGTCTTCTATTCAACCCCTGCAAAAGGACATTTGATTTGTCATACGGACACAACAATATTGCCAGTTTTCTCAAGTCCTAATTTAATTGTTGGCCTTCTCTTATCATACAGAAAATTAGTCTAGGTTGTTTCTCCGGAGTACTGTTTATGAACCCCTTTGGGATAATGTGATTTTTACTTCTCTTTGACGTATATCTTAGCTCTTTTGGTGTAGTTTGGGGCATTTGAAAATGATTTATGATGGTACATTAGTAATAATCATTTTCGTGGCAGTGACAACACACCATTCATGGATGTTCGAAAGGAGAAAGCTGAGGCCTTTGTAGTATTGCAGGAGATGGCCGTGGCAACAACTTCTTTCCTGCAAGTATGTGTGCGTGCACGTCGTGCTTACCTCCGCAGACGCAATCATAAGCAAAGAAGTGAGCCTCTAAGATATAACATGATCAGTAGGATACCTGCCCAAGTTGCTCATTTGCAAAGGATGATAAATATTAGTGATGCTGACTGTATTGAGAACTTGAAAATGTCTAGAAATGTGTTCTCGAGGTTATGCTATTTGTTAGAGAATGTGGGTGGACTTACCGACTCGAGGCATGTTAGAATCCATGAGAAAGTTGCTATGTTTCTCACTGTATTGGGACATCATAGAAAAAATCGAATTGTTAAACAAGATTTTGTGAGATCCGGACATACAGTCAGTAGGTGCTTTCATGAAGTTCTGAAAGCTCTTTTGCAGATCCACCATTTACTCCTTGCGACCCCAGAGCCCGTCCCTGAAGATTGTAGCATTGAGAAATGGAAATGGTTCAAGGTATGTGCACCACTTTCCTCATGATTATATATAACTTTTAGAAACTTGACTACTTTTTCCAAATTGTGAAACTAGGGTTGTTTAGGGGCACTAGATTGTGCCTATATCAATGTGAAGGTGCCTGAATCTGATAAGATTCGCTATAGAACAAGAAAAGGAGAGATAGCCGTTAATGTGCTTGGAGTATGTAACCAAGAAATGAAATTTATTTATCTGTTGGCCGGTTGGGAGGGTTCTGCCGCAGATAATAGAGTATTGCTTGATGCTCTGAACCGACACAACCTAAAAGTGCCGGATGGTAATCTTTTGCTTTCTTGAAGCTTATCATGTACTCCCTTTCATGGTTCAATAGTCAAGTTGAAATAAACTTTTTATTGTCCTTATTTGACAGGAAATTATTACCTTTGTGATAATGCATTCACAATTGGGAAGGGTATTTTGACTCCATATAGAGGGGTGAGGTACGACTTACATGAGATGGGAGATGACACACCGACTCCTTTGAACAAGGAAGAGTTTTTCAATTTAAAGCATTCATGTGCTCGCAGAGTAATAAATAAAGCTTTTAGGCTTTTGAAAATGCGGTGGGAAGTTCTAAAAAGTAATTCATATTACTCAATCAAGGTACAAAATCGCATCATCATGGCTTGTGTATTGCTCCACAATTTTATCCGTACTGAGATGCCCGAGGATCCTCTTGAGCAAAGCCTTGAAGAAAACACGGACAAAAGTGAGGACAGACACGTGAATTTTTCATTTGGTTGCGAGTCTCAGGTTTGGACTTCTTGGAGGGATGATTTAGCCAGTTCGATGTTCAATGAATGGGTTGGCGCTCAGTGAGTGAGGGACCTTTACATTTTGTTGCTTTTGTAAAACAACTTGGGTCCTTGACATTTTGTCTTCATATTAGATAGTGAACTTCCTCTGTCATTAGGATTTCAATTTGGAAGTTGTATTTGTCCACTTCTTTTACTGTAACAAACTTCCAGTGTTTAAAGCGATGCAAGGTAATGGGTTATGTTAATTAGAATATGTTTGCTTTAAAGGATAAAATTATATATCTTACCCAAACAAACATGTTTAGGAGGAGGGATAGATAACTTTATCCTAAATCAAACACATCCTTAGGGTATGTTTTAAAACTCTATTGCAAACCTCAAAAGTAAGGTTAAGTGATTTTTGTTGTAAAAAAAGTGAATTGTTGTGAAATAAAGTTATTTTAGAGGTTGTTTGCAAAAAAATTACTTAATTGATAATAGATTTATAAAGTGTAAACAATATACAAAAGTAGATTTCAGTTAGAAATGTTTTCTCATAATCCAAAACCGGACTACTTTTCCAAAAAGGATTATAATTGCTCAAATAAGTAGTTACAAACATGCTAAAGTTGATTATTTTTTTTTTTTTCACAAAAATATATAAAGACAAAATAGAGTATGCAAAATACTAACATTTTCTTCGGATATTCTTAATCTTTGTATTTCTTTCAACCACCAAGAAGGAAACTCTGGTGTTATTCAGCTTGGCCATGAGGTTCCATCTTGTCTAAATTGGTCCAACATTGTCATGAGTAGAGCTCTCAAATGGACCGGATCGGACCAATTCAGTACTAGGTTGTCACCCATGAGTTTTCTCAGGCCGGGTTGTTTAAGGCTGATTGTCTAAGAATTATATCTATTCTGATCCCTAACAGGTTGTCGGGCTAATGAGCCAAATCAACTTTATTTTTTTAATATATTGTTAATTTACTATTACACTTTATTTCTATATTGATCTCATTACAAGTGATGGTAGAAAAGGAAAAAATTATTATAATAAAGATGTGACTAATATACATACAACCACCACATTCATATATATTCTTATTTTTAAAAAATAAAGAATTCATCACATCCGGGGAAGACTAAGAGTCGAATAATTATCATCAAAATGTATACTTATTCGTCTCTTGATCCAAAGATATCAGAATGATGATCAAGAATATAAATTTTCTCAAAAAGACATTCAACAAAGCACTTCACTGATCACTTCTCTCAATAATAAAAATAAAATTTAAATGCATGGAATATAAACAAGTAAACCATGTTTTTAACGAGAGAAATACATGACAGTGTGGATTTGAACCTAAAGCCACAAAATTCAGAGTGAAAGTTAGTAGGAAACGAAATACCCTTCTTTAAAATAAGGACCACCTGCTTTCTTAAAATACAAATCAACCTCAGCTCTGCTCGCTGCCTATAGCTGCAAAAATTTGCCTCAGCTACCCAAAGAATTTTACAAAACCATCCACATAATAATATCCACATCCTACCACCAGACACAGTTCCACCAAATTCCATTATTTTCTATCTTCAACTAAGGCTCCACTTTTATATCATCAGAAGCGAGAGGTTTCAAACAACGCACCAGAAAACACACAAAAATGAAAAACGTGAAGCCCCATCCATCACAATTCTCTTCTTTTAACTAACAAGGTGTCCATATAATTATCGACGTCTTAATAGGACCCCATTGGCGGCATTCCGAAAGGAGGCATACCCATGCCCATACCGCCCATGGGTGGGGGTGGTGGCGGTCCACCATAACCCCCCATACCAGGACCACCTCCCATGCCTGGCATTGGCGGGGCAGGTAAAGCAAGAGGCAACAATTGAGCATACATATTCTGCAACAAAAAAACCAACCAAACAAGTCTTATCTTCAGCATGTGGCAAAAAATATAATAAAAAGAACAAAAAAAATAATATAAGCGCATACATACCTGTTGCTTGATAATATCATGCTCTTCGTTTTCCTTAGCCTTCTCTTCCTTCTTAGCCTCAATTTTGTCCTTAATTAGTTCATCAACTTTGCCAGTGTACTCACGGATAAACTGCACCAAGGGAAAATACGAGACATGATTATACATGAAGCAAGCAACAAATAAATGAGTAAATGCACATAGCTTCCCTAGCTCTTCTTTCATATGCTAAGAAAACCTTAAGAAATGCACAATAATCAATGAAATGAAAGAGGGAAAGAACCTGTAACAGATAAGGGAAGGCGAAGTCGATCATGTTATTAACCCAAGCGAGTTCGAGGGCAACATCTGCACGAATCAAATCATAACAAACAAACAGGCACGAAGCGAAGCACTCCTTTTTCCCCTACAAACCATAAAAACAATAAGTCAGAACAGCTAATTCCAAATATTCACAGGCAAATTACTAGGGCTGGGATCCTCTAAAAGAGAAAAACCATATTTAAAAAGGCCGAAAATTATAAAAGATAGTAGGAGAAAATAGGATGAAGTCTACCATCCATTATGAATTACAAGAACTATGCAATAAAGTATATGTTAGATGCAAAAACAATGCACATTACGCTAAGCCAACTGTAGATGGAAAGTCTACGGCTTTCGCTTTTATATTGAGAAATTTGATAACTTCAAGATGAAAGATCATGTCATTATGAAACATACCTGTTCAATGAAATACACTAGTAACTCTTCAGCAAGTTCACGATCTCCAGACTGTGAGGCCGTCTCCATTGCATCTTTGTAAAGATTATCTTTCTTTGACAATGCAATTGACTGCTTCCATCTGCCTGCCTTCTTGTAAATGTAGGCAGCAACACGCCTCATCTCAAGCAGCTCATGCTTCTCAATCTGTACAGCCACAAAAGGCGAGTATTTTAAACCTCAAACAGACGGAAATCAAAAGTATGCGGTAAAAATTAAAATCATAACTCACCCTTTGTGCAAGACCAATCTGATCAAAGTTATCGTGCAAGTCAATAGATTCACGTAATCTGTCATAATCTTCCTCCTCTACATATATCTCATTGAGAGCTTCATTCACTGCAGAGACATTATTGCTCTGGACTGCTACCATATATGGTTTAATAAGACGTAGGTGGCCTGCCTGAGTGGAACAAAAAATTGATGTTAATAAAATAAAGCTGAAAATGAAACTAAGGTGAATTAAGAAGGCATATTACACATAACACATCAAGCATCAAACCTTTCTCATTATGTCGACAACACGAGTGTGATCCACACGAAGAGCAAGGACATTCAGAACATCATTGATAAGATCAGGGTGTTCTTTCAAATAGAAATGCACAGCTTTGTAATAAAGCTCCACATTGGCAACTTTAACGATAATATCTTTGAATTGCATGTGATCCCAAGCTTCTGGGGAATGGTTCATGACTGTTGTTGCAGCATTGTCAAACTCATCATACTGAATGTACAAGTAAGTAAGTTCTTGCCAGTGCTGTTGTTCGTCACATGCTCGGATCAGCTTGGGAATATTGAGACGAGTAGAGAACAATTTGATGTGCTCCATGAGCTTCTCATGGCGGTATCGGGCATAAAGGACACCCAGCTCCGTAAAAATACCCATATGAGCACGTTCCAACCCAAGACCACTCTCCATAAGGGATATAAGCTCGTTGAAGCATCCTCTGTTCTGATAATACTCACTAACCTCTTCTAGGTCATCCACCTATAAGAATGAAAGAAATTAGTTTTACTTTAAAAAAAAGTTCACAGACCTCTGATTGTGTAATTGGAAGAATTTTTTATTTTATCAAAAGAAATACTGTCAATTCAGGGTCTGAAAAGTTACTAAACTATCAATTTAGGACCTGAAAGATTTTTCATATCGATCCAGTACATTAAAAAAATAGGACTATCAATGTGAGGCCCAATATAGAAATTATCAATTCAGGGCATGTAAATATGAAGACAATTTTTGGCATCTTATAGTTCAAATCCATATTTTTATTGATGTACATGATGAATTTTTCATATCTACTTGCTTTTCTTAAATTTTTTTGTCACATGAAATTAATATATCTTTTATTTTTTGGAATTGTGATTTATAAATATATTGTTGGTTAACTAGAGAGTATAAGATGTCAAACATGGTCTTAGAATGTGAGTCCTCATCTGGTAGTGTCTCCAAGATTGATAATTTTTTTTCAGGGTCCTGAATTGATATGAAAAATCTTTCAGGACCCTAATTGGAAGTTTTTCCCTTTTTAGAGCTCTAAATTGATAAAACTCCTTATCAAAACGAGCCCACAACAGTAAATTTATAAAATAAAAAAGTACCTGTACTATGATATTGAGACCACAAATCTGAGCCAAACGGAACTCCTCAGCATCAACACAGGCGAAGCAGACTTCTTTCCATGTCTTTGCACTATTGGCTTTGCGAGCTGCATCAACAGCACCTTGGAATTGCTTCAACTTAACTAAAGTTACTGCCAACTTGCCCCAGTTAGAAATGAAAGCATAAATAATCTTCGCAGCCTCGTACAAAGTTTCATCATACAAGCGATCACCAACGCTGGGCAGATTGGCAACATTTGGCATGAGAATAAATTCTTCAATGTCACCCAGTCTATCAATCTTGGCATATGCATAGATGAGCTCGCTATCCACTTTGGGTTCCTTTGCTTTTTGCCTGACCATGAGGAGATACTTCACCAGATCATGATAAACATCACCATCTTCTGCAGCTTTTATTACTTCCAAAAATTGTGTGGCATCTTCAGCGCGGATAAATGATTCAATTGCATCGCTCACTAGTCCTTCCCGAAGCTGAGCTTTAGCCACTTGACTCCAAACAGCATCTTCTTCAACGCGGTATGCAAATTCTACAGCCCGGTTAATATCACGAATGTTATCCAGCAACACATTAACAGCTTGGACATTCAAATTGAACTTCTTGTAAATAACATAAGCTTCTTCATACAGTTCAGCTCCCACAGCAACCTCACCAACACCTGGTCCATCAAAATTGTCAAGCCTATTGATGTAGTCCATGACTCGTGATGGGTCAGCCTTGATTGCTGTTAAGATAAGTAGATTTTGCAAATTGTAATTCCCATTGAATGCCGAGTTTTGAAGCACAATCTTTTCAAGTAACTCAATTAGCTCATGAGGAAGATCAGCAGTCATAAAAGCTTTAACAGCAGCAGACACCTGCTCTGGGCTTTTGCTTTCAGGTAAAGCAGTAGATACAACTTGATCGATAAGCAGCCTTCTGAATTCATTTTCAGGATCAAGTACTTTTTCCCAGAGATCACCATCCATTCTTTCAACAACATACCTGAGAGAACAAGAGTGGATCAACTTTTCTAGGAAGACAAAAATACAAGTCAAGCACTAAAGCCACACACAATCACAAACCTAGCTTGAAGCTTGAACAAAGAGTTCTTATTTGTCACATTAATGAGTTCATCATCACATTGCCCTCTTCGGTATGCAACAACAGCAAGTGTTGGGTCGCGCTTCTCACAGTATTTTCCCACAACACGTGAGTCATAGTATGGATTGGTGGTGAGGAAGTGCTCTGGATTGTTGTTGCTGTCTATTATTATTTTACCCAAAGCATTGTGAACATGCACATCCTGGCTTCCTTCGCTCACAAGATGCTCCAAAAACTGAGTGAGTAAGCGAAGCCGGTTCCTGAACACAATAACAATCAGACATCAGGATATAAAAATAAAAGGACTGCCTCAGAGCAAAGTTATGAGAGAGAAGATATGGTACCTTTTCTCACACTCGTCCACCAGGGGTTCCACTGGAAGCAGAGAACGGACAGAAAGGATGAGGCCTTTAATGAAATCTTCAGGGCACTCGTCATCTAAGAGCTGTCCAACAACTAATGGAGCATTTCCTGGATTGACCTGCTCAGATGGACAACAAAGATCAATTTGCATAGAGTGATTCCTTTATACAAATGCAAAAGAAAATATCCAACAAAAATGCATACCTTTTGCACATAACCTTCGATATAGCGAAGCATATTGTTGGAGTACAAGTAATGTGTGAGGTCAGGCACAAAACCAAAGCGGTCACACACATTGATAAGAGGTCGTGCATCAGGCAGTTTTGCTTCCATTAGAAAGTTTTTGGTCTTTTCAGGATTATAGAACTCTGATTCTCTTGTAACACGCTCGACCTCTTTAATTTGTCCAGTCTTTGCAGCTGCCTCGATATATTTGAAGTGAATCTCAGGATCCTCACTGCCATTCATGAATAATTAGTACACAAACTAGAAACTATGTTATGAGTGGAACAGGCCACTCAATGAAAGCCTTAAGCTCAATTCATAGTGGGTAGATTACCTGGAGCTCAGATATGATCCTAAGAAGAAATATAATCCTTCATAGGATTTGAAATTTTCGAAGAGCTTAATGCATGTCTCTACTCCAAGATGTTCACAATATTCTTTAGCAACCTACATAAAGTCACCAATAACGCAGTATAATATGAAAAAATTACTCATGATTGTATACAATTTTGTACTCCAAGGTGCATGATTATTAGGAGGAGGCGAGGAGCTTTAGCGCACGCTTCTATAATGGCTTGAAGAGAGTCAACTCTGTTAAATGAAGCCAAAGAATACAAAACTGCATTTACAACACCCATCATTACCTGAACAATTATCTGAAGATTTCCTCTTAAATTGACTAGTAAAAGATCCTTCATACACTCCAGAGCCCATTCCTTGGAAAGAGTCCCAAAGAACTCCACAAGTGCCTGAAAATAACTGATCATTAAGCACTAGAGACCCATTTTGTTTTTTAAAAGGCAACTAGAGATATAAGTAACCTGTGGCTCAATTGCATGAGTATTCACAATGACACGCTTGATGTCAGGCAGTTCAGAGTAGTGCTGTGAATGCAAGTTTAAAATTCAGATCAATGAAAATGAAATTTCATCTACTTGACAGATATCCACAAATGAGAAGATGGTCAAACCTGAAGTGCTCGTATGTAAAGACCAGCTTTTTCACAGAGTTGTGCAACGCGTGGCCTGTCATAGTGACTAAACATGCCATTTGCCAAAATAGCATCGGCCACATTTGGAAAAGTCACAAGATTTATTTCCAGGACCTAAATTACAGAGGAAACTAGTTAAACCACGTTGACAATGAGAGGAAGAAACTAATGCTGATTCACAACAGGATTTAAAATAAAGGTTGACCTTTGTTTGCAGGAAGCCATGCTCTGGCAAATTTGGTTTTAGAACATCCAAGAGGAATGCTGTTGCTTCCCGGATCATGTTTCTCTGGTCAAAGAATAATTGATCATGAGTATTACCAAACTATTCCCGAATATTTGGGTAAGCAATATATGCTTTAAACAGAGGAGTTATGGAGGTTCTGTTTTATACTTTTATTGAACAAGAGAAATACGGACCTGAAGAAAGAGATCAGTAATAGTATTGTAATCTACAGGACAGCCTCCCTCCATTTGTGACAACATCAGAGCAAAATTAACAGCTCCCTGCAGACAACAAAATGTTGGACATAATTCAAAAGGACAGATTCCTAACATTATCTCAATATAGAAAGTTAAGGAAAAATTTGTAAATATGTCCAAAATTTGTAAAATTATATACACACACACACACATATATATACACACTGATTGATTGAATTCATCTCATTGATTGAAGCATACCTGAGGATCTGAACGAAGTATTGTTTGCAGAAGAAAAAGGTAGTCAGGTGTATACCCAACCTGTTTCAAGGCAAAAAAAAATATATATATTACATGATGGAGATGGAAACTACTATCCAGAACCATTAAAAGTAAAAGGAGAGTTTAAAAACATTAGCATCATGGACCTGCTTTGAGTATATCAAGATTTTGTCAAACTCACGACGTTCAGCAAAAGCTGCTACAACTTTTGGTGTCGCTCTGGCTTTGATAAATATTTTCAGCGCAAGGTCGTTATCCACAGTCTACAAAATAGAAAACAAAGCAAGTTTGCATTATGGACAAAAGGATGAAAACCTTCTCGGAAAAACAAACTTCAAAAAGTTAAAGCTGTTGATTATTTTAGAAAATCCAACCTTGACAAGGTCTCCAAGTTCCTCACTACATTCCAGTTTGTCTTCAGCCAGCCAGTTCTCCAGTAGGTTCTTCTTGTTCTGATTGACCACAAGACGAGATAACTCCAAGGACTCAAATGCATTGAGCTTTCCTTTGGTTAACAATGTACCAAAGTACTGTAATAGCGGTGGTGTCTGACCAGCTTGTACCGGAACACTCTGAATAAAACAGGACAAGTTTCAAAATTCTCAATCACCCAAGTACGCATGCAAGATTGCGATCATATTGTAACAGTGGAAAATTGCCACATAGAAATTGGTTTCCCTGTGAATCAGCACTTGCAAAAGGTGAAATCTTGGGACTGATGAAATTGTACCTGAAACTTGGCCACAGTATCTGGCGTACGGAGGATGCCTTGTGGAGATTCTGCAGCAAGCTCAGCGGCCTCTTTATACTTTGTCTGAGCAAACAATTCTTGAAAGCGCTGAACAACCTGAGAATATGTCCCAAAAGGTTAAATAACAATTGTCAGTACAATTACTATATTAGTAACATAACAAGATGCTATGAATAAAGCAAATAATCTCAGCAGCAAGAAAAAGTGGACAGTCAGGAGGTGAAAATCATACAAGTAGATGCAGAGAGGAAGAAACTATATCCAATTTGGTCCATAGACTTATCAAATCACAAACACAATCAATCAATCATTTGTGGGCTGCATAAATGTAACTAGAATTCAGTTGTACACCATAATATGCAAACAAAGAAGTCTTTCATTCTTTTTATCTTTTTATTTTTTTAATGAAACAAAGAAATCTATACTCACCAAGGTGCAAGCACCAACTGGCCATTAGATATTGCCTTCATTTTCAAAACAATGCATGCATACCACATCGAAGAAAAAGGTACAGCATGGAAAGCCTCAATTTACTTACCAAATTCTCTGCACCGGGAAGGTTTCCTCTTTTGGCCAGATTGACAGCAAGCTCGAGATTGTTCAACTGTCAACAACAATTTAAACTCAGTTTTTTTAATTGTATAAAATTTCTGTATAGATGTGTTGTACAATGCAAAAGCTGATTGACATACTTGGCCACTGACGAAAGGGACGATAGTTGCTTCATTTACTGTTGCAAGTAAAACTTGACCACGCCTATTAATTGCATAGAAACCTCCAACAGATGAAGCTTCTGATGTTAGAAATATGGGATCTGGGCTGATCCTATTTCTGTAGACAGCTGTGGCAGTTTCAAGGTCATACACGAAAAGCAGGCCCAGCTTTGTGATCACGTATATGAGGCCATACTTGTGGGATATCTGTAAAACAACAATGAGCATGTGTAACATCAATGAATTACTGAATAGCATGGCTGGCACATATTCAAGTCTACATTCATGGGATACAACCAACATTAAAAATAGCATAGAAATTGCAATCCAGAAGTAATGATAATTCATACACAAACTCAAAGGGACAAGAAAGTACTCCAAGAATAAATACCTGCATAGCAACTGGAAAATCATCAGCAAAATCAGGAGGGAAGAACAGATCCGCCTGCTTTTTCGTAAAAGATGGTTTTCCTGAAAAGTGTTCCGTAGGCAAGCTACTGATCAGTGGTAAGCATAAAAAGACAGAATAATCATGATATACATCTAATGCATTATCCAACCAACTGCCTTACGAAATAAAACCAAAGTTAAAAGAGTAGGGAGTGGAAGATAACCACCTGGCTGAGCACCAAGCTCAATAACATGCAACTTAGATATAGTCTGTCCAGCATTAGAGGTCTTCGTTGCAAAAGCAATAAGAATCGAATCCTTATCATTCCCGACAACCTTCTCACAGGAATACAAAAAAAAAAAAATGATACGGAACTTTTTCACGGGAACAGCTTATAATGTCTGAAAATTTTTAAAAGAAAGCAACGCCTACTCTCAAAGAGGCAAATGATGCAGCATGTGCTTCAAGTGCTTGGCTTCGCTGCTGATCCACAGAAAAGAGCTGCATGTTTCCTTTGACCAGTTGGGGCCGCTAAATAAGGAACATAACTCAGTGAGCTTTTTGTAAAAAGACCCATTATAAAGCATTAGGAAAAAGGAATTTAAATCTAAAAGATGACTGCAGCATAAAATTTCCTTATGGAACTAGACATTACAATACATGTAATCACCACTAACAGCATAAAAGGTTTAGTGTTGAAGACAACATAAAAAAAAGGGTCATGGTTAGTAAGGGCTAACCAATGGAACTAAATATTACAATACAAGTAACCACCATTAACAGCAAATGTGAACCTTCTAGTAAGAATTCACTTCCAAATTCAATATTCACAAATAAAAATGACACATGTCGCCGTTATTAAATAAGAAGAAAAGTATACATTGAACAATTTAGATATACACCAGTAAACTAATGTATTTAACATATAAAACTATAAACATTATTGTTTGAAAGAAACAAGCATAGCAAAATATTGGAACACAGAAGCAGCAAGTAAATCATCCTCCAGTCAAAAGGATTTTGCACGACTCACCTGCAACTCTATTCTTCACTTTAAAAGTTCTGGATTTACAGTTTCTATTCTAAATCAATCGAAGATAATCTTTACAATCCATAACAGTGGTGAAAAATTAGTAAATTTAAATATTCTTCTGGCTTAATTTGCATCAGGCTAGAAACAACCACAAGTAATCGATTATATATATGTGCAAAGATCTCAGAAGTGGTAAGGAAAATATTCCTTGAATTTATAACCTTTTTCACTATTACAATAGTAAATCATCAACTAAAGCATGACGAGCCTGACAATTTGGCCATTATGGGAATGTTAAAAGGCTAATATGGACAAACAAGCAAGTTGAATAGCAAAAATGAAATAGGCTTGCATTCAGCAGTTTGGTCAACAATTATTACAAGCTGCATGATTAGTCTTGTTCCTCCAGAATACAATGCTGTCGTATAATATGGATAGGCTATAAAAATTAACAGGACTAAACCATTTAAAAGAGAATAGTACTATGCAGCAGAATATAAAAAATCATATAGCAAAGCAGTAAAATGAGAGGAGGAAAATAAACACAAATAACACACCTCGGCAGAACCAGGAGCAATCCCAATCAGAACCAACCACTTTTCTGATGGATCACATTTATAATTGATGATTTGATTGTTCGATAAATTGGCAGCTCTATCAAACATTTTAACGGGTTCAGAATCACCTACTCAGGAAAGGAGAAAAACTTTAAGACAAGAGCAAGGCAAAACAATAAGCAAGATTGTGACATGGTGAGAATCAGGCTAAGAAAATGTGCTCACACCTTCAATTGACCAGTGATACACTGCGGATTGTGTAACTAGGCCCAACATCTTAGGGGTAATCCACTTCCAAAATACAACCTGTCAAAAAGCATAATTCCAGATGAACTAACTTTAAGACTCTGGACACAGAAGAAACGAGATAAACCAACTTATCCAAAAAATGACAAAATCTTGCCTGCTCAGGCATCTGATGTGACTTCAGTTTTGCTTTTGCCTCAATGTTAAATATTTGCAGGTGATCTTGTGTAGTACCAGGAAGTTGAGCTTCATTAAGAAAATTAGAATTTTCAGTATTTAGACAAGTTGTCCAAAAAGACATGCTAAATTATATAACAAGTTAATAATCTAAAGATTACTTATTATTCTCACATCAATAACCTATTAAGTAGAAGAAAATATCTTTTGACAGATTAATGAAGTGTAGCAGCCTTTACATAAAAAAGGAGCCCTCATAACATGACCTTCTTGACATCCGAATCCTGACTCAGAATCTCTACTTGCCTTTTTTAACAGTTGTCAAGCTTGCCCTTATGCAGTTATGCCTTGACAATCCTCATAAAAAACCATATCGAACACTAAAAATAAATAAATTTTTCCTGATAATAATAATCAATAATGTGAAGCTAGCTTGGCATAAGTAGGATACTGCCCTATCCTCCAATCTATCCAAGCCTACCCGGACCTACATTTCTTAATTCCCTTTCTACAGCTGCAGCATTTGTTATATTATCCACATGTTCAAACTTCTACTGCTCAGCATTATTTTTTGTTACTTAATACCACAAGATTCCAGGCCATTTTCCTAGAAAACATGGCATTGCACAAAAACCGTATTCTTAAGTTGACAAGCATACACCCAGGTAGAATTAGTTAATTAAACTAAAATCTAAACATTCTTTAGCCAATCCTGAATTCACAAGTGCCACATACGACGCACCATTATATAACTAGGCACTTTAAAATTGTTAAACAAATGGAGCATATTATTTAGAAAAAAAATAAAATCAATGTGCACCCTAGACATATTAATTAATTCACTAGATTTTTGAAATGAGACAGTTGTAGAATCTGAGAAGGCCATGAACTTATTCACCTTTAAGAGCCAGAATTCTACTATTTGGATTCATAAGAGCGGAATCAGCAGTAATAGGACGCCTCAAAGGCTGCGTTGGCATGCTCATGTCAATAATTACCACACTGTTTTGTGGTGCCGTCTCTCGAACACAAATATACTTATCAGATTCCATGGTCACGTTTGTGAAAGTAATGAACTGCTGATTGATCCCTATGCTAGTCAGCTGCAATCACCACAACGCACAATCAAAGATATCAATTTCACTAAAACGAACTCAAATCACAAAAGCCTCATCAGAGAATCAACAGATCTAAAATAAAACCAGACAAATACTAATAATTAGAACATTAATTGCTGAATTTTCTGCAATCACCAACACTGCCATCGCATCGAGTAAAGTAACAGCTCGGCCAAAATTGAATCAAATTAGTTTCCATTGAATAGTCAAAGAGTTGGAAACGAAATGAAAGTGAGAATTCAGATCAACAATAATCAAATGAATACCGTGAGGGCTTCCTTCATAGTGATCGGAGCGTTTGCTGCCGCCATGATGATGGGCGATGAATCAGAGCTTCAGGTTCGGAACTCGGAATCTGCTCAAGGATCCAGTAAATTAAGAGACGGAAATGAGTGCGTATCAACAAACACTCCCGAGATCTGGAGCCAGAAACCCTTGAACCCTCCGGGAAACAGAAGGAGATCTAGAGAGAGAGGGGGAGAGAGAGGGTTGCTTTAAGAAACTAAACTAAGAAGCGTGAATATATATTTTGTGCGCATGGAGAGACCTGAAAAATGGAATTCTGGTGAGAATCGAAAATTATTTACGAGAGATCTGAAACATAGGAGAGAGGGAGTCGAGAGTTTCTTTGTTGAGGGAGTGTGCGCGTCTGCGGTTGGAATTCCTACGGTTCCTTACTTCGCTCTTCTTGGTCGTTTTCAAAATTTTACTTTTCAAGAATTGGAATTACACATTTTCCCCCGACTAAAAAACAGAACTAGACTTGGAAAATTAAAGGGTGTATTTGATTTATATGTATAGTTTTAATAGATAAATAATTTTATCTTATAAATCAAATACACATTTAAGTATATTATTATTGTGAAAAATGTATATAGAGTGTATCATCAAAATAAAATAATTTTTAAAAAAAAATTCCCATTACTATATCCTAATAAATTATATATTTTTATTTTTTGGAGGTGTTCACAATAAAATTTACACTCAAAAGTGAAAAATGGAACATTCACAATACACATATTATTTTAATACATACTCAATAAATATTGATTAACGAAGCAAATAAAATATTTTTTTCTTAAAAAGTATATATTCCTTTCTAGAATGATAATGACTGAAAAACAATACTCACAATTTGCATTAAAAAGTTAATAACATTTTTTTTAAAATTCTTTTACCATGTGATTGTACTCTATTTACTAATTTTCATCTTATCCTTTATTTTTTAACTCATGTAGTATTTACTTTTTTTAGTAGTTTTTTTTTTACACCATCGCAAACCTACACTGTGTGCTCTTTTCAAGATTTTTATGTGCCTATGTTTTCATTAGCCTTGTCTATTTAATTTAAAAATTCAAAATTTATATTTCTAGATTTCTAAATTAAATTATTTATGCATGTAATATGTAGTACACTGGTTTAAATTCGGAGCTGAATTTTTAAGTTTATTGGAGTTGTTTTTATAATTATTATTAAATTATTATAAATATTATCCTGAGTTTTGAAAAATCCTCTATTTTTGTTTTAAAATTTCGAAAAGCCTATTTAATATTTCCTCAAAAGACTATTTTTGGATATGTCATAAATTAATATGTTATTTATCTTGTGTTAAATTTTCAAAGTATTCTTGAAATGTTAGTTGTTAGTTGTTAGTTGTTAGAAGTTAGTTCAACAAGCGTTCAAATACTCTAAGATTTATCTCCAAGCTACCATATATTTCTCTTGATTCTTGATTTTTTTTTTATGAAATTATTCAACTTTTCCTACAAATGTACAAATTTTAAGGATTTGAACATTTCGATTTTAAAATTTTGAATTTTTAGAACTACCCTTATCAAAAAAAGATTGAAATTATTATATGTGATATTAATTTAAGTTCCATCTAAATATTTCATGAGAAATTTACTATCTAAATTCTACAAAAGGACGTGATTACAACAAGGACCAAAGTTACAGCAATGCCAGGTGGATTTCTCATAATTTTAATTGGAATGCCTTGTCACCTTTAATTATTCATGTGAGTAATGTTATTACTTACATCATCATATTTGATGATGATATGATTTTACTATAACTCTCATTAACACAATAACACATGTTATGGTTTTTAAAGTTATTTGTTGACGCATGATTATTCACAAAAAAACCATGCACCATTGGTACATCGAATTATCAAATGTATCCTTTGTGTAGTTATGAAACTAAGTATTCATATGAATGTCTCTGAGTTGATATTTTTGTAGGAATATGAGCAATTGATTGCTAAAAATAATAAATAAAATATTTGATAATCGAGACTCGTGAAATTTATAATTTTTTAAAAATAAATTATGCCCCTCATTCTAGGTGCTAGTGAATCAAGGGACACTTGTTTCCCAGGATACAACGATATAGCACAATATAGAGTTGTTAAAATAAACGAGTTGCTCGTGAGTTCGGCTCAATTTGGCTCATTAAGGCTCAACTCGACTCGATGTGTTAAACGAGCCGAGCTAAGCTAAAAAAAATACTCATTTACTTAACGAGCTCGGCTCGACTCAATAGGCTCGCGAGTTGCTCGGTAGGCTTGAAAAATAGAGTTTATTTTATAAATATTATATAATTTAGGGTATAAAATAATAATATTTTACATAATAATACAACTTATATTCTCAAATCACTCATTTTGATGAACTGGTGATAATTTTATCTTTATTGCTGTTAAAATAAACGAGCTGCTCATGAACTCGGCTCGACTCGACTCGTTAAGACTCGACTCGATGTGTTAAACGAGTCAAGCTCAAAAAAAATACTCGTTTCCTTAACGAGCTCAGCTCAACTCGACTTGATAAGCTTAACGAGTCGAGCCTGACACTACTCGGACTCGCTCGGCTCGTATAACAGCTCTAAATATCTTAAAACAAAATAAAATATTGTTCAAATTATCACCGAAATATGAACAAAATAACAAAATTAAAAAGCTAAACAAAGTGGCAATTGCCGGAAAGTATCTTGTTGATCCCTTAAGTGGTCAAGGTCTAGAGGGAAGGGTGAATAGACCTTGAAAAACAAAAGTCAAGTTTCAAACTTTTAAAAAAGAAATTCTAGAACCTTACAGTAACCCTTTTTAAGTTTAAAAACAAGGAGTCTACAAGAGGTTTTGGACCACAAAGGTTACAACTGTGGACTTAATAAGTCTGCAGCTGCAGAGTTATAAAACTTGCAAATAAAGTAATCAACTTGTAGATAAAGTATCAGAGGGGTTCTCACACTTAAAAGTATATAAGAGTGATTAGGGTCATAATTGCATCATTTTGCATCCATTTCTATATGGTTTTGATGTGCTTATGTTCATATTTGACCCTAAAATGCTATACTTTGTGCATTTAACCCTTTTTTTGCTAGAAAATTGTGTTTTGTAGTGAAAACGAGCAAAACCGACAAAAGACGAGCAAGTTCGTAAAAGTTCAAAAATTGTGAGTTGATCCAATGAAGGCAAATGATATACCATGTCGAAGAGTTCGAAGAGAGGGTCGCAACGGAAAAAGAATCGAGTCAATCGGAGCTCTAGAACTCAAGATATGAAGGAAACGAGGTCGGGTTCGTGCGCCCACAAGCTCAGACTCGTGCAACGACCAGCTCGGGTTTGTGCGATGAATCCCTGGTTCGTTCACCAGGGGTCCGAATGAATGGCTTGCACGAAGGCATTCGTGCGGCCGCCTGCTTGCATTCGTTCGAGAGCTCGGATTGGCACACTTTCGAGGGCTGTTTCGTCTTTTCGCGCGTTTAATGAAGGGCAATTTGGACCAAACATTGTGGTGGGCACTATAAATACCTCAAGGATCAAATTCTCAAGGCATCTTAGTCATAATCTTCATAATTTTTAGTTCTTAGATTAGATTAGAGAGAGAGAGAAAAGGTAGTTACTAGTTGGGTTTATAAGATTATTTCTTACGATTTCATCGATAACTTTCGATCTACCGTTTGGATCATCGATCCGTTTATTCCTGCATTCTCGTCTCAGCTAGGGCTACGTTTCTACCGATTGAATTTTGTTTTCTATTATCGGATCATTTTCTAGCATTTGAAGGTAATTTGTATCTGTCCATATTTCATTGTAATAGGTAATACTTCTACATTCCTTTACATTTCTTATATGATGATGATTGTAGCTAGTTCAATTTCTCATTTGTTTTCCAAATTAGCCATGGGCTAATACCCTTGTGTGTTAGTTATGATTCCTATGGAGTAATGTGGTGTTAATGTTGATCTTATGAATGCTATGAGATATTGTATGATCAAATCTCTACATTGATGATATGTATGAATGCTTTGCATGTGTAGTTGATCATAAGGGCCATTAGGGAGTTAGTCTCATATGAGAATTGGACTATTTCCCTAAATCTTCTTGTTATTAGGCCAATGCATGTTAAGTGTTTGATTAAATTCCTAAGATAATGAGAATTATCATTAGTGAATAGAAAGAACAATAGGGGCTCTAATGTGTATCTAGGGAGACCTTTACATGTTAGAGAGGCTTGCCAATTGATTGTACAATAGCTCATTGCATGATTAAGTGATACAACACCATGTGAAATATAGGATAGTACACTAATACATACTCTCACAACTTGCTCACTTTGCACCAAAGTGATAGGTAGTTTATTTTCTTGACAAGCTAGTAGACATTAGAAACCTTCTCCACTTTATTGCTTTGTGTGATTTCGAATTTGAATAACAACATACTTTACAAATCTCCCATCTCACTGAGTTCGATAAATAATAAACTTGGTCATCTTGTCATGACGATAACGATCACGTGCACTTGCGTGTAGACACCATTTAGGCAAACAAAGAGAAACCTCTAATGTGCAGCGAAAATAAGTGTAAGTGTTAATGAAAAACAATATGAACAAACTTAACAGCTGAGTGACTTAAAGAAGTCTATAGCTGTAGAGTCCAGTTCCTTTGTGAAAAACACAAAGTTTTTATGCACGAATTTAAATGAATGATGAATGTAACAATAAAGATAAATATGCAATATAAAAAATAAATAAACAATAGAAATAAATAAAACAGAAAAGAGCAGGGGCTTATAGTGGTTCAGAGTCTATGAATAAGACATCCTACATCCACTGTTACACCACTCAGGTATCAAATTCACTAAGAACATATCACAAAGATCAATACAAGTATTTCCCCTCCAGAACTAGATTCACTCAGATTTCTATTCTAAGTAAGAAAACATTAACCTATTCACTTAGAATAAAATAACTCACAAAGAGATATCTACACAAAGTAGAAAATAAAAAATGTGTGTGAGGGAACAACAACAAATGTGATTCTTTCTAAGAAAATCCTAACCAACTATCCTATGAATCACAAGGAATAACAAAGAAAATATGTTATCTCTCTAAAATATCCTATGAATCCTAACCAACTATCATAGCCAACCATATCGTGCCACGTGTCAGAGCGGATAAGGAAAGTTCTTCACCCTTTCATGATCATTCAAGGGGTCCACACCCAACGAAGACGACGAGCAACAAACGAATAGCAGCAATTCTCTCGATGAGCAAATGTGCGAGCTAAGAAGATCCATCGATCCAGCTCTTCGAAGATTCAAGCGTTCTTCACCAAATCTGAAGAAGTTCTTCGAATATTCAAGCTGTTCTTCGTCAAAACCCACCACAAACACCGTTTGATCCAAGACAAGAGGCCAAATCCCTCCGATCAGATGTTTTTCTTGAAAAACACTTTGAAGATCATCAAGTGTTCTACGCCGTCTTCAAAGATTCTTCGCCAAATCAAGTCAGGAACATCCTTCGATCAGAAATAAGGAGCTCCATCCCTCTGATCAGACGTTTCCAGCTGAAGAACACCTCGAAGACAACAAGCGTTCATCGCCGCCTTCAAGCGTTCTTCACCAAGTTCATCCACAAACGCACTTCGATCTAGGAACAAGGGGCCAAATCCCTTCGATCAAGTGTTCCAGTTCAAATCCAGACTTGAAGATTTGAAGATCGTTCTTCATCAAATTCAAGGCTTTCTTCACCAAAATCTTCAAAGACCAACGTTCGATCCAAAATAAGACGACACAGTCCTTGGATAAGCGTTATCAAGTCAAGTCCAAGTCAAAATCAAAATCAGACCAGAGCCAAGTCAGAGTTGAAGGAGAATAGGAGGATCATAGCTAGAGAGAGAACCCAATATATTCAAGAAATAAATCATTGTATATCAATTTCAAGTGTTAATAATATTTTATTATTTTACACAAGAATTGTTATCACAATATTAATTGATTTTATTGGGAATCACTCAAGTAAACATTCTAACTAAGAATGAAACACACTTTTGAGAAATATTTTATATGAAATATATTTAAATATCAATTCAAAAAATATGTGTTACTAAAAGACAAAATATGATGTGTCTTATTAGTCCTTTAAAATAAACATGTGATTTGTACGAGACAAAAACGATGATATTTTTTAGTCTCCGGCGAAAATGGGACGAAAATGGTGCAATTCAAAAAGTTACGGGACTATATATTAGTTATTTTGAACTAAATTGAGACTATTTGAAAAAAAATAACAAAAAGTTATGGGACCATACTTGTTGCTATAATATCTATGCCGACGTACAACTTCGGGGATCCATAGCTCTCTTAAGTTCTAGGTCGATACTACTAGGTCGTTTACTTGCATGCCACAATTACCCATCCGCTTTTGAGTCATTTTTGCTTTGATTAGAAAAACGTGCAAAAGACGAAAAAATCAACGTGTCACTCTGACTGGGTCAACAAAGATCTAGCTTGTACACCATCCTCGTAGTAGCGATCTCGGATGAAATAATGAGCCCGTTTGCCGCCATCTGATACGGGCAGCGACCACCAACCGGCTACCAAGTTGCTACCAGCCACTCATCGTCCACAGACCCGCGAGACTAAGCATTTTCCAGAATTGCCAGCCCAAATCAGACCACACCTACTCTGTGGATCATACCCCGCTCAACTCAGTTTTCCACAACAAACAAGGTCGCAACCGGAGCTCAGAGGTCAAGATTCTGCCATCGCACCTCGGCCGCGACCTCACTGTCCATTGTGCCTCGCTTGACTTCAATCTATAATACACACAGGCTAAGGGGCTCTCAAGGGAGCATTCAAAGCCATATTCAAGGGAGGAGCTTTCAAGCTCATCCTTTTGTGCTGTTATTCATACGTTCTTTATATATATCTATATGTTTGTTATCCTTTAATCGGGATACCCCTATAGTCACATAAATACACTTAAAGCCCGATGAATCAATAACAACATCAATCTTAATTAATAAAATTTGCAAGTAAAGAACTTTTAAAATTTTTTGGGGGTAATATTTTTAGGCATGCATATATGAAACTGTTTTGGGCATACACTGGACTGGAGCTCAGTGCAGCCCCTTAATAAATCGGCCCAGGGTGACAATAGGGGAGGATAAAAAATTAAATTACAGGTTTTAGTTTTTAAATGACAATTTCCCAAATAATTCCAAATGATTAGCAAGAAAAACATGCAGAAGACTCCATAATTAATTGTTTATATAAATAAAAATAGTCCATCCATATCAAGTAGCTGCCAAATCTGACCAATTAAATACCCTATTGCTTTGGTTCCCATCTCTTTCCTTTGAACAATAATTAACTCCAAATTAATTCTCCTACTCACTAAACACGTTTCTCAACTGTGGGTGGTTACAGTCAACTTTCTCCATCACCGCACTAATGTTCACAAAATAATTTTAAAAGTATTTCTAAATTATACATTTAAACAACTCAAAAAAATCTGGTACAAAGTTTTATTCTGAGATCTCCACTAATGAACAGTGAGATTAATTCCACAAATAAATCGATTGTTGGACTGGACACAGAATCATAAAAATTCTGGCATAAAAGTGATTTTCTTCCTCTAATTAGAGTTCATTTTCAAAAGATAAAATTTGTACAACAAATGGGATACATAAGGTGATGCATAAATTTAAGGCTTGTCAATAAATGGTGTTTTGATTAAAGTTGAACAATGTCAACAACTTCACAATTGGTTTGAGTAATGTTAATCAAAGTATGTTAAGTTAGAACATGGAAGAATAATATACAATCCTATAATGTAATCTACTCTCTTGCTGCTTGCAAATTCCCTTGCACATAATCTTCAGCTTCATCTCGACTTATAACTTAATAACTTCAATACAAAGGGCTAATCTAATTAAAGGATATGTGCACCGTTGAACTTACTGAATGAAGTTATTTAGCTGAATAATCATAATGCTTATATCATCAAGAGAACCTCTTGTAAGCGACAAATCGACGAGTTTCTTGCAAGCAGAGAACGTTTCTGGCTTCTCCACACCAACACAGAGAGATCGGACTGCATCCACCGCTTCTTGATTGCTAACCTGAAATGAACAAAACGAAAGAATTCAACATCCAATGCATCGTTTAAACATCAACCAAGAATTAAATTTGGCCATTAAGTAAATCTCCTATGCAAAATCATCCTAAAATAGACAAATTAAATAGATTGAGTTCAGTTTGGACGTGAATTTGAACGGATCTTATATCCATACAAATTTGCACAAAAGCATAGTGATATTGAGCAACGCTCTTGTTGCCAATCACCTTAAAATAGATAAATTGAACATTTGCAAGACAACTCATTTCTAATCGAATCTGAATAGATTGAGTTGATCTTGAGCAGGTTGCATGATTTGTATAAATGTTAAATCTATGCAAATTTGCATAAAAGCATTTATGATGTTATTAGTTCTTACATTGTCCCACAGGCCATCAGAAGCCAGGATCAAGAACTCAAGTTCTGGTCTAATCTTGAATACTTTAGTTTCTGGTTCAGCTGTCACCCATTGCTTAAGATGACGATCTCCAATCGCTCTTGATACAGCAAGAGATCCATGCACTCTCCAAACACCATGGCAACAATCAACATACCCACCCTATACAAAGAAATTCAAATGCCAATTAGCAATGTATCACATAAACTCGAATTCGTTCTAATCAGCTCATTCACTAATCACTTCCATTCTGAATAAGAAGACGAAGACAAAGTGTTAACAGTAATCAGTATCAATGTGCAACTGGTTTGCATTTTGCGTGGATCTTAAACAGTATTAGTTGTTCCATTCAAAAAGTATTAGTCTCGGTAAAACTGTTATCACATAAGACGGACTTGATTAAGAATGGAGATAATGCTTACCAAATTTTCAATCCTGTTCCTTTCTTCATCCAATGAAGGCCTATGATCAACTGTAAGGGCTTCAGCAACTCCTCCTCTGCTCATAACAGCACGACAATCTCCGGTATTGGAGACGACGAGATCTCCTTTGTGAATCAACGCCGTCACACAACAAGTCCCGCCGCGGATTTCTTTCTCCAGGAAATCAGAATCAGTCGTGAGGTATCCCACCTTCACCGCCTCTTCTATGGCTTCACTTCCTTTTGACACTTCGTTCATAATGTTCTTCTCTAAATTCTTCGATGCGAATTCTGCTGCTCCTGCTCCTCCATGACCATCAAATACGCCAAAGAAAGCCTGTAATCACATTGATACTGGTATTAGAATAAATGATCAACAATTATTTCTCATTGTGCTCCTCTATTTAAATTGAATTTCAGTTATTTATGCTAATCTTCATCAAAGCTTAACAATCGATGTATATCCATGGAAGAAAAGAACACGAATCAGTGTCAATACTCATTCCTAATTCCTGAACCAGAAAATCCTAATAAAATTTCACAACTCTTTTTATGATTTTAAGTTTCAAATACCTAATTAATCAACCAACCATCAACAGGAGATCCATTAACAATCATCAATTTAATTAATAGTACACCAAAGCATAAATAAATCGACATTCACAACTGAAAACGAAATATAATAAGATTTGAAGGTACGAAATTGGGAAAACAAACCTGCTTAGAATCCCCATGAAGGCCTAAAACGGCAGCGTAGCGATCTTCCAAAACGCCACCTCTTCTCCCTCTTTTAGAATACACCGAGTAACCTTCCCCTTCATATACAATCTCATTCGACCTGTCCAAATCTGACGTCGTTTTACTACCTTCAAACCTCAAACTCGTCACCGGAATATCAATCCTCGCTGGCCTTTTCCTCTTCAAAATCGGCGACACCTTCGACGGCCTTACTTCCTCCTCCGCGCCTCCACTCAACGGTTTAGCCATTTGTTTGAGCGCAAATGACGACGGAGATGACAGCGACAGCGGCGGCGGAGCTGCGGCGGCCTTGCAGAAAACCGGCGACATCTTTCTCGGTGACGGCGTGAATATCGGCGAGCTTACTGCAGCTACAGCACAATGCATGATTTTTTCGCCCCTTGATTTTTCGCTAATTATAGTATCGTTCAATATTTTATTTCTTGATTTCTGACGCTCTCTCTGTCTTCTATTTCAGTGAAATTGAATTCCGAGGTGTGATAATTGGGGGCTTTATATAGCCTAGATAATCTCTCATCTCTTATACGGTGTCGTTCTCAGCTGAGGCAGGTTTTGAGGCTTTTCAATGCTCACGCGCCTACAGAGGCTGTTTGTAAATAACTCGCTAGATAGTCAAGTCAATGCCTTTCCCATTTATTCCGGTAATAGTATCTATTTTCTGTTTTACTTTTCTCTTTTATATTCTCTCAATATAATGATTTTCCATTTATTTCCTGTAATATATATTTCTACGTTTCTCTTTTTATTATTCTCAATATAAATATATTGCAATAATATTACACCTAATTATTTATTTTTTCACTTTTATCAACATTCAATTTCAATTGCAGAATTTTGAGTAAATTTTATGTGAGGTCATCTCATAATATGAGACAGTTAGATGAGTTATAAATTAAACATGACTTATTAACTCTAATACCTTTAAATTGGTACGAAGTAGATGTTCCGTAGTAGACTGCTAACACCCCTTCTTTAATAGGTGTAACTTTGTTAAAAAAAAAAACTTACATAATCCACTATTCACATTCAAGTAATTTAAATGAGTAAGATAATTAAGATAAATGAATATGTATAGTGTGAAATTTGTTTATACATAACTTATTTTGAAATATTTTTTAGTAGAAAATTTTATATTTCTTAATTATAGTAATTTATATTTTTTAGGGATATCAATTAATATTTTTAACTCGTATTTAATTTTTAGTGAAAATAATTTATACCTTCCAAAACTTATATTCTTTATAAAAATAACTCATACAATTAATATATTTTTTTGTAAAATAACTCAATCAATTATTACATTTTAGTAAATAACTCATATAATCGATATTTGTTAGTAACACTATCCATGCATTTCGAAATGATTGATGTATGAAATATATGTACTCTATACTTTGCTGGGATGATACCAATGATCAATGTACATTGATCATTCCCGCTGGAAAATAATCTACAATGTGATTGATCTATATATGCATCTAATTAAAAAAAAAAATCTACCAACATACTTGTTTACTAATGTTCATTTGAAAATTCATACCTAATGGTTGAAATATTTGGAAAGTGATGGGAAAGAATTGTCAATTATATTAATCTGCATTTGCATTGATGTGATTTATTTACTAAGACTTTTAAAATTCATAATACTAAATTTAATTATATTATGAGAAAATTTATAATAAATCAATTTAATCGTGAGTAGAATTAAGACGGTTTAGCTAAACTAAGACAAACTGCCTTTTTGAAAAAATAAGTCGGTATTGATTTGTCAATCACCCACAAGCTAGATGGCTTGTCTCCGACATAAACTTATCAATAGTTATCAACTAGCTTAGCGAGTTGGACCCATCGTCATCCAAAAGGGCAATAGTTGAGCATCTCTATGCTCCCTGCCAGTGAAAAGACCTTATAATTGCATTAGATAATTTTTAAAAAAATACACTTTAATAACACAATGTACCTAGTGCATAAAAGACTATTGTGATAATTATGGTTATTTGTAGTTGAATGTGAATCTATAATAGTATATCATTCCGAATTACTAGACAATGATGATAATGATGAATTTGATACATATTAGTATAAAAGAATGAGTAGGTTCGTCTATGATCTCGAGCTTTTATGAAGTCACATCATTGCTTGTATAATCACTATTATATTTATGTATATATTATCATTATTATAAAAATATACTTATTTTATAATAATGACGATATATATATATATAATACAACAATGATAATAAACATATATAACAAAAATAATATATATATATATATATAACAATGAAATTTAATTATTGAGTTCACGGGAATTCAAATTCAAACAAATTTTATGTCAAACAAAATCTTCTCTTGATTTTAATAAAAATAAAGTGAAAAAAGAAAAAAAGGAGTGGGGAAAACGTAGTTTGATATGCAAGTGGGGGATGGAAAGTGGGCGGTCAACTGAAGGGGAAGGTTTTTATTGACTACTTCTATCGTGTCAATGGTCAAACACGCAAATTCCGCTGTTTTTACTGAGAAAATATCGCTTTCCTTCTTCTCAAAGTAATGAAGTATTTGTATTTTGTAGTAGTGGAAAATAGACTACTACTAGTATTATTTTCGGTACAAACTTGAAGCGATTAAAAAATGACCTCCTTTTAGAATAAGGAGTTATTATAATAATAATATTTACAAAAATCAACACCTTAAAACATGGACTCCTCGGAGGGAGATTCTTTTAACAATTTTTCATATTATTGGTTCAACAATTATAGTTAATGGAGAGAACGAATTGCGAGACTGATAAAAGGGTGTTTTATGTGAGATGCATTTGTCATAAGAAAATTGATATTTTGTCATTATAGTTTTTAGCTAAAAGTTTAATGACATGATGTGATGGACTTTAATTAAGATTTAGTCATTAAGCATTGTTATTTTTTAATTAGAAAAATTATAAATGCCACGTTCATCTTTATTATACACTTACGTATGTAAAATAATTGTATCACTATGTTTTACTAGTTTTTTCCTACTTTTCTTATGATTACTAGTTTCCTCTCCCATTTTTCTTCAATTTAAATACAATTTTACTAATTAATAATAATAATAATAAAATAGTATATCATTAACACTCATAAATATTGATTTATAGAAAATTACATTCATTTTTACTCCTTTATTCCAAACTATGATACAAATTTATTATTTTCTTTTTCCATGCAGATTTGTCAAATCTCACTCAAATAGAACATGAACTTTAAAGTCATTTTTCTTGTAATATTTACTTTAATATTTACATCTATTCTAGCAATACGACATGATTCGGATAAGTTTACACGCTCATAAATTATATATGTGTGAGGATAACATGTCTCATTTGTGTGATCTCTTGATACAAATTTATATCTAGTTTGTATAGAAAGACAGTCTTGCATGATGAAACATGATACACATATATATTACATATATAGTGTGTAATACTTTTAAATTTGTATATAACAAGAATTAGAAATAATGTCACGTCTCTCATATATATTTTTTATGATCAAATATAACAAGAATTAAAAATAATGTCACATCTCTCATATATATTTTTCCATAAAATTTTGGATGCACTAAAATGCAGAGTATATATATGCACTTGAAATTTAGGACCAATTTTAATTTTGACTAATCTAATTTTGAGTATGGACTAATCAAATTGATTTTGAATTTAAAACTTAATTAAGAATGCATGGAATGCACCCAATTACCCTCGATACAATCATATTTTTTATGACCAGCTAACTAATTAATCCTTGTTAGTATTTTTGGAATTATGTGACAACTTACTACTCCCTCCGTCCATAATAATTGATCCTATTTTTTGCACGTGATTTAATGCAATATGTTGGAAGATATTATATGATATTGTGAGGTCTGTTTAGAAATTTAAAAATTGTATATGAAAAGTATACAAACATATTTTGTATTTATAATTTTTAAATTCATAAACGGACCTCACAATGTCCCATAAAACCCTCCTACATATTGCATTAAACCACGTGCAGAAAAGCAGGACCAATTATTGTGGACAGATGAAGTATTTCCTATTTATATTTCACTATAGAATATTATATATATAAAACTTTGAATTATAAAAGATCTTGTGAGTTGCGACAGATGCGTGAGCTCCAAGCCTTCAATTAATACTCCCCCAATCCCGTAGGAATTTGCACCCTATGCCACAACACATTTTAAAAAGAAAATATTTTATATATAAAGTAGTGGTATATTAGTAAATATGTGTATATGTTTGTGAGTGTGCACGTAAATCAATGCTTTCTTTTTTAGTAGTGTACAAATTTGTGTGGGACATCCAAATAAAAAAATGTGCAAATTTTGTGGGACATAGAGAGTAATTTTTATCAACTAACAATGTAACAAAGAAATAGTAAACGAATTGAAATTAATGAAACAATATAACACAAATTTTTTCCTCAAGCAATATTGCACACGCAATATTAAAACATTTAAAAAAGAAAACAAAATTTGCAAATTTTTCATAGGTTATTCCGGGTCAAATGGATAGTTTCAAAAAAAAATATTTTATATGAAAATAGTTTCTCATAAGCTTATCACAAAACTATTTTAATATATCAAGTATTTGGTAATATATATCAAAATCTTCATCAGGAGTATTAAAAGTTGGGTTGATAAAATCTAACAATTATAATATAATAGTATTAACCCAAATTTTTAATATTTCTAATGAAATTTTTTATACTACTGATTAAATATTTGATATTTTAAAATTGGTTAATGATAAGTTTATCATGAACCATTTTCATCTAAAACTTTACATTTCAAGAAAATTGCACTAAAGTAAATATAAAATCACGGTTCAGATCTTTGTTACTATAAAAAAAATTATGTGTTGCTGCAAGAGTAAGTATGTGCTACTATATAGAGAAAAGAGTAGAATAAAAAAAAAGATTTAAAATATAAATAGAAAAACTATAATTTTGCAGAAATTGTTAAGTAATCATATTTTCCCGTAGTATGAATATTTGTGATTACAAGTATTTATAGTTAGCTCTCAAGTGTAGAGCATGTGACTTGGTTATCAAGTAACCATCTAACAACTTTGCCTAACATACTAACTAACTAACTAACTCCTAATTCCGTTAAACATAATGAATACAACAGCAGTGTGTTAGTTATGATATGCATACACTAAGATGTGAAGTGCATGCATACGTGAGGTGTATGCATGTGTGTTACATTAGGAAATCTGTTATCTTCAACATGCTCCCGAAGAAGCTAAAGGTAGATGAGAAGAGACTCCAAGCTTGTCACGTAGAATATAAACAAATATGCGGGTTGATCTTCGGATGGAACAAAACGTACATCTAATTGTTTGGAAGAAACCTTCTCGCGGATGAAATGAACATCAACTTCAATGTGTTTAGTTCTTGAATGAAAGACAGGGTTGAATGCCAATGTTATTGCACCTTGATTATCACTCCACAAGATTGCAGGACCACTGAGAGGGAAACCAAGTTCCTTGAAAATGGAGGAAATCCAAATAACATCTGTAGATGCAGCAGCTAAGAACCTATATTCAGCTTTTGTGTTGCTCCTTGCCACAACACTTTGTTTCCTCGAGCACCAAGATAAGATGTTAGAGCCAAGTTTGATGAAAATACCTGAAGTATTGCGTCTATCATCTACATTGGAGGCATAATCCGCATCGGCAAAAGAATGTAACCTGAAATCAGAAAGAGGAACAGGAGTAAAATGTAGACCAAAGGATAAAGTACCTTGTACATAACGTAATACCATTTTGCAAGCCCTCCAATGATTCTGTGTTGGGGCTTGAAGGAATTGAGAAAGTTTGTTCACAAAGAAGGATATATCTGGTCTTGTCAAGGTTAGATATTGAAGTGCACCAATGATATTTTGATAAAGAGTAGACTGATCAAACAAAGGACTATCATGAGAAGCAAAAGGGAGACTTGGACAGAGAGGAGTAGAATAAGGTTTGCAACTGGATAGATTGGCCTTGCAGAGAATATCCTTAGCATACTTTGATTGGGTTAGAGTAAGAAATGATGCTAACAGATGTGCCTCAAGACCAAGAAAATAATTGATTGTGCCCAAGTGTTTGAGAGACAACTTCTGATTTAGAGTTGTAATCAAGGTGGAGATTGAGGTAGAATCACTTCCAGTGATAAGTATATCATGAACATAGACCAATACCAAGAGAATCTGCCCATGCACCTTCCTATGAAACAAACTATGATCTGTTGTTGAATGTAAGAACCCAAAGCTGAATAAGAACTCTTTCAATGTATCATACCAGGCCTTAGGTGTCTGTTTTAACCCATAGAGGGACTTGACAAGTTTGCAAACATGAGTAGGCCTTGATGAATCAACAAAACCTTCAGGTTGTGAGATATAAACTATCTCATTGAGTGAACCATTCAAAAAAGCATTGTTGATGTCTATCTGCTGAATATCCCAACCATATGAAACAACTAAAGTGAAAATGATCCTCAAGGTAACCGGCTTGACAACTGGGCTGTAGGTGTGAAAGAAACTTATTCTAGCATTTAGTTGAAAACACCAGGCCACAAGTCTAGCTTTTAACCTGTCCACCATTTCATCCTTGGTGTATTTTACCCTGAAGATCCATTTTGTTGAGATAATATTCATATCAGATTTGTATGGCACCAGATCCTAAGTGTGGTTTGACATTAAAGCATCATATTCTGATTGCATAGCATTCTTCCAGTTGTTGGGGAATTATACGCGGATCTATTCGGGATTTACGCTAAATACAAATTTAAGCCTACAATTAATATCATGATTTAAACATAATTAAATCAAATAATTGTATACCTAACAACAGGCTTTGCATGCAAAACATATGAACAAATAATATCACGTAAAGCCCTAAACATGTGGAACTAAGGGATTTAGTGAATTATACCTCTTGGAGAAAAGACAGTTTCTGAGACAAAATGCGTATTTGGTTGAGCTACTTTCGCAAGACTGTTGAGATCAAAGGCGTCCTTTGAGATCCTTTACTTGAAGAGTAGTGTCAACAATGAACTTGAAGGCGTCCTTCTTGAGACCCTCAAATTGACAAACCCAAAAACCTTCTCAAGTATTCCCTTGTCCTTATTCGTACACCCGGTGAGAGGCCACACGAATAATCACAACACAAGGAAAGAAAAATATTTTGTTGCCCTCACACTGTGATTTTCGAAAATCACCCTTCAATCATGAATAAACGAAGTCTTGTATCATCTCACATTTATAATGAGAATACAAGATCTTGAATATCTTGAATATCTAATATTTTCAAATCTTGATTATCATGAATATCAAATATTCTAATCTTGATAATCTTGAATATTAAATATTCAATTCTTGATATTTATTATACAATAATTTTTGAAAATATCATAATATATTTTAATTCAATGAAATCTTGATTTTATTAGATATTCTTGTATTCAAGATACATATCTATTTTTCATAAAATCTCTCATGAATTTAATACATTAAATTTCGAAAATAATGGTTATTTGGGCCCAAAATTATTTCTTTTATTTTAATCACCTTATTCATTGTTGGACATTTAATTGGGCTACTTGAGGGGCCTTTAGGAGAATTAAGATTGGACCTCCTAATAGGCCTTGAATTCTAACATTGAGCCCAATGTCATTCAACCCATTAACATTAATCTCACTCCACTATAGGATTAATGTTGCACTATCCATCTTAACACATATTACAATCATATGGCTCCAGGTCATTATTTCCCATGTTTAAGATTCTCTTGTCTGTTAATTAATCAAGCCACTGAACGCTTTAATTAATTTAACATCTTAACCTTGGAGTAAGGACAACTCTTTTTTATCATCATATCGGAAACAAATTCCACTTGCAAGATTTAGTATGACGAACGTTTAGAGCCCACCAAGGGGACTAATCATGTAAGACTTTCCAAGAACACGTTCCTCTGTATTAAATCTTAGCAACTGTCATGTTCTCAATGGCGTCACCCAAGATGCAAAGTATTGAGTTTTATTGACTCTCTACCCATAACAAAATAAAGTGTCACGCACGGATCACACACAGTCCTATTTAAGGGACAGAGGTTTAGAAATGAACGACCACTGAGGTCTAATTCTTCATCCCATAAATCAGTACGGAAGAATTACCTCTCTGTAGGTCCTCTTCAATGCATCATCATGCACTAGTGCAATCCCTTGGTCAAGATAAGCCAATCTGGGATCTACACATCAACCGTTTACCAATGGGGTGTTCAAATCCCATCTAGGTTGTGAATTTTAGTACTTGTTACAAGAAACTGATAATGTGACCTTGCTATGAGTTATCCGGGATCACCACATTTATCTATAGTGTAACTTGTACTATTATATGAACAGGTTGCAATAAATAAATAACATTCATATTTATCTAAAGCACAGTGATAAAAGATTTATTTCAGATAAAGCTCAAAGATTCAGTTTAGTTATACAAAGTAAAAACATACTTTCTAGTATAACCCTAACAATCCAGTGTGGAATGACCAAGGCCTGAGATACTGAATCAGGTTCAGATACTGGTAAAGAAGTGATGAAGGCTTTTGTTTTATGGATACCAGCTTTGGATCTAGTTATCATATGATGAGAATTAATAGGGGCAGAAAGAGATGGAGAGGTTGTATGATGTGGAGACAAATTATGAACTGAAGATGAGGATGATGGAATGGAATGATTGAGAAGGATCCTCTCATTTGTGGAATAATCAGAAGAGTGTAGTGAGTAGTAGGTTGAGGGAAACTCAGTAGTAGAAGAGATGAGAGGTTTAGGAAATGGCTGAGGAAAGACAACCTTTGTAGTAGATTTAGAAGATGCAGGAGAAGAAATGTGTGATGTAGAGAAAAATGATTCAAAAGAAAATTCCAGTTCATTGAATTCAACAGTGGTGGAGATATAAATTCTTCCTGAAGGATGTAAGCATCTATAGCCTTTATGGATTGGACTATAGCCAATGAAGACATATTTTGTGGATCTGAACTGAAGCTTGGAACTATTGTAGGGCCTGAGAAAAGGGAAACAAGAACAACCAAATACCTTGAAGAAGTTATAATCTGGAAGTTTATGAAATAAAGTCTGAAAAGGGGATTTGGACTTGAGTATAGGAGTGGGGAGAGCATTGATGAGAAATGAGGCAGTATGGAATGAATTCCACCAGTAGTGCATATGTATTTTGCTGTGAGCAAGCATAGCCAAACCAAGTTCAGTAATGTGTTGATACTTCTTCTCAATTAGCCCATTTTGTTGATGAGTATAAGGGCAAGAGTGTTTAACTTTAATGCCTTGTGAACTGAACAATTTATGAAGAGCCACAAACTCACCCCCATATCACAATGCATTGCTTTCACTTTGCTATTAAACTGTCTGTTAACCATGGAAATAAACTGTGGAAATAGCTGTGCAACTTCTGACTTTAATTGAAGAGGATAAATCCAAGAATATCTAGTGAACTCATCAACAATCAAAAGGTAATATTTGAAACCTTCAACAGATTGAAAAGAGGCTGGCCCCCATATATCAGTGTGTATAACATCAAATGGGACAGTAGAAGATTGCTGAATAGAAGAAAAATGTTGCTGATGCATTTTCCCTAAAACATAAGATTCACAAAAGGATGCCTTAGATATAGGAATGTGAAGATATTTCGTTACAGTAGAAATAGTAGAATGACAAGGGTGACCTAGTCTGCTGTGCCAAAGAGCACATTTATTGTCATTTTTATCAGAATGTAAAGCAACATTACAATGAAATTGTGTTAAGGAAGTAGTATTTGATGATGATGGCTTGATCAAGTTGCCAATGTCCAGCTGATACAGTCCATGATTAAGAGTGCCTCTCAGTAGAACCTTGTGGGTCCTCAGATCCTTAACAATACAATGAGTAGAGTATAACTCAATAACAACTTCATTGTCATGTAGAAACTGAGAAATGCTTACCAAATTTTTATTAATATCAGGCACATGTAAGACTTTCTGCATACTTACAATATGTGAACTATCTAAAGTAGGCAGCTGAAAAGAACCAATATTCAAAATGGGCAGTTTAGAACCATCACCAACAGTTAAAGCAGATTTACCTTGATAGGGAGATTGAATCTGCAAGTTGCCAAGTTGAGAAGTAATGTGATGAGTAGCACCACTATCCATATACCATTCAGATCCTGAAGATTGAAAAGTGGAAGCACCAGATTTATTAGCAACATTGTTAGTATATGTATGATTAGGAATAGAACCAAAATGATGTGCTAGATTACCCTGGGTAGGAAGACCAGAAGCATTATTAGAAGCAGGAGGCATGTCAGGGCCTTGAAAACTTTTATCAAATCTCTTGAAACATTTGGTGGCAATATGATTTAGTTTCTGACAGAGTTGGCAATACACCTTTGGTTTGGTTTGAAACCTGAATTTTCCTTTCTGTTTTCCAGAATTGTGCTTGTTAGGCAACTGAGCTACATTAGTTGTAGGAACAGAAGAGCTGCTTGGAGGCAAAGTAATTGTAACAGTAGATGAGTGTTGATGAATTCGCATTTCATGCGTTTGCAATATGGACTGAACTTCAGTGAGTGAGGGTAAGGAACCTCGAGTGGTGAGACTCACAACAACAGACTCAAACTCAGTTCCTAAGCCGCTTAAAACATATAGTACCAGATCATCATCAGATATGGTGTGACCAGCAGCATTCAAACCATCAGAAATGGAACGCGTCTGTAAGATATAATCATCTATTGATGAAGCACCTTTCTTCAAAGTTTGTAGTTGAAGGCGCAATGTCATGACTTTGGCTCTGGATTGAGAGTGAAATAATTCCTCCAATATTTGCTAGACCTGAAATGAGTGAGAACACCTGCTCACATGTCCAAGCATGGACTCAGTAATTGAACTCAATATCCAGCTCAATAGAAACTGATCACGGTGAAGTCAATCCGCAAAAAACAGTTGAGGAGCTTGAAGATTCATCGGAGGGCGGTTTAGAAATGAACAACACATCTTCAAATGAGTGTGCACGAACAGACGCAAGAATTTGTGAGCGCCAAAATGAGTAGTTTTGTCGATCAAGACGGATGTGAAGTTTAAAAAAGCTAGGTAAAGATGAAGAGGCCATATCAGATATGCAGCAGAATGAAGAGGATCGATAGATGAAGATATAATGATGGGATTGAAAAGAATAACAGACGATGTTTGAAGATATGAAGGGCGGCTGATGAAGATGTGAAGAACGATTTATGAAGATAACCGTTTCGGTCGATGAAGATATAAAGAGAAATTGAAGAAGGGATGAAGAATCGAAACAACATAGAATTAGGAGAGAGCAAGCTCAGGATACCATGTTAAGTAATCATATTTTCCCAAAGTATGAATATTTGTGATTACAAGTATTTATAGTTGGCTCTCAAGTGTAGAGCATGTGACTTGGTTATCAAGTAACCATCTAACAACTTTGCCTAACACACTAACTAACTAACTCCTAATTCTGTTAAACATAATGAATACAACAACAGTGTATTAGTTATGATATACATACACTAAGATGTGATCTCACGTATGCATGTGTGTTACATTAGGAAATCTGTTATTTTCAACAGAAAGCAATGTATCTAAAATATAAATAAAAATTGAATAATATGAACACTGAAAATTATGAAGAAACCAATACTGATAAAATGAATGAATGTGGGGAAAATCATAATGGAAGCTCGTGGAAAGAAATAAAATTGAAGAAGAAACTACCAAGAAATGAAAATAAATTTGGAGAAAAACCTTAGCGTGAGAAAAGATGGATCCGTATAAGGATGAAAATGGGGCGAGTATGAGACGGGTTTGGCCTGTTTCAGGATCTGTTCCACCAGAATTTTTTTTGATCCGGAACCCACCTCACCCCGCCTCAACCCGCCTACTTTTATTTTATATTTATAGATATTAAATGCATTACAAAAAATATCTTAAATTTTAAAATATAATATTAATATTATATTTGAAATATTAATATTAAAAATAAATATACAAAATAGTTTATTTCAAGTTCTAACATATTAAATCTAATTCTCTCATTTCTCACTCTTCATAAAATATCCAAGTCAGAGCTTTAAATAAATATAAAATTATAATTAGTGTTTAAATTATTTGAATCAGATTAACCAGCCTTTACTTCAGATTATTTATTGATTATTTCATGGATTATTCGATTTCAAAATTATCAAACCTAGAAATGTTTAGCGCACCCAACACTCAATATCATATATAGAGAAAAATACATGGCACAATCAATAGTAGCTGATGTAACAATATATATTTGCAAGATAAAAATATCATTAGATTTACCGTTGCAATATCTAGAGTTTAAATTCAGAATGTTAAAAGATCATTGAGAGGGGTCTCTTGTACAACACACAAGTGATTGACAAAGTAGAATATATGTTATTATTAGAACAGAATGAGCTCAAAGTAAATTCGAGATATACAATTTATCAATTTTTTTTTTATAATATACTAACTTAAATTTGTAATTTAGGTGTGTTTTTAAATAATGGTCATTGCATGGTAAACTTTGTTGCTCTTATATACTTTTACATTGTCTAAAACATCGATCCATGCCATTGAAAAAACCTCATCCACATCAAGTTGAAGATGTGAACCGTGCTCTGCGACGAAGATGTGACACTTTCAAAGCTTTTGTAGTCCGCTGATAATCTGTTAGCATAATTTGTATGAGTTTGAATCACAATTCGTCCCATAACTATCTGACAAAATAGATTTAGTCCCAAAATTAATTTTTTATCAGATTTAGTCCCAAATTTTCAATAAGGTCCAATTTTAGTCCCAAAATTAATTTTTATTAGATTTAGTCCCAAATTTTTTATAAGGTCCAATTTTAGTCCCAAATTATTTTATAAGGTCCAATTTTAGTCCCAAATTAAAGGTAAAAAGTGAAATAATTTTAGATTTTACGAAATTTTTATATTATTTATATTATTTCATTAATTTTTTGTATTTATATTATTTCATTAATTTTTATATTATTTTTTATATTAATTTTCATTAATTTCGGTAGTTTTTATGTGTTTATATTATTTTTTATTTTAGATTTTACGAGTTTGTATTTATATTATTTTATTAATTTTTATATTATTTTTATAAAAAGTGTATTTATATTATTTCATTAATTTTTTGCTAATCGATTTTTTTTACATAAATTATGATTTTTTATATTCACTTTTTACCTTTTATTGAGGCTAAAATTGGACCTTATAAAATTTTTTGGGACTAAATCTAATAAAAAATTAGTTTTGGGACTAAAATTGGACCTTTCAAGAAAATTTGGGACTAAATCTATTAAAAAGTTAATTTTGGGACTAAAATTGGACCTTATTAAAAAATTTGGGACTAAATCTAATAAAAAATTAATTTTGGGACTAAATCTATTTTGTCAAATAGTTATGGGACGAACAGTGATTCAAACTCTAATTTGTATCCTTGTTAAAGAAAGCAGACTCCAACTTTTAGCCCAACCTTACATTTTGCTATGCATCCCCACATTGCCCAATAACAACATAGAAACATCTCCAATCCATGCTGTAAGAATATATCCCTCACTGCAATACATTCTTGAAAAACATCTGTGATCTTTAGGAGTTGCCAAAATTGAGTTTGTTTCCAAAATAGATTGCAAGCAGAGAATATGTCGTTTAGTTCAGCACTCAGGAGTTTCTACATGTGTTTATTTGAAGGATTGCTTTTGTCTCATAAAGTAGGAAGGGCTGCCTTCGTTTTCTTTCACCCCAAGTTCTGTCCCACGTTAAAATTAAAAAAAATATTTAAGCATAGGCATTGAACCTTGCCCAAGCGCACCACAACAGTTGTAAAATAAAAGACTAAGCGCTCATGTGGTTCCGCAACATAAAAATATCTATTCTTAAAAAACATTGACTTCTATGCTAGTATTTTAATAGCAAAAAACATTTGTACAAAGTGAAATTACTCGTATACACTGAAAATTTCGTAAAATTACAAGAGGGCCGAGTGCTCCATCACTGATTACATCGGGAGAATCGAGCCTCGAACAAATTAATTAATTTTAAACGTTTTCCTTTTGTAATTTCCAGAAATAAAACATTAACAATTAACGTTCAATAGTCTATAACAATTTAAATTTATATATAGTGTAATATAATTAAGCAAGGGTGTAAATGGTTGTCGGACACTCGAGTGTAGCCAAGCACCAAGGAGGCCTCCAAAATTTATTTTAATTTTTTTTTCTAAACATATATTAATAAAAATGTACATTACACAATAAATTATAAATTTAAAACATAATTAATACTCAAATGCATTTTTCACAAATAACAACCTCATGTATGAGTTTCTCCGCCCCCAAGCATCTTAGCCTAGACTGTTTTGGCAGGGCATGATATTAATGGGATGCCAAAATAGATGAGATTTAAATTGAAAACATGCTCATTGTTCTCTACTTATAGAAATTTCTGGTACCTTTGAAATGTTCCGGCAGCCCCCACCCCAACAAAAATCTTACTTTTATCTTAATGTAAAATGGGCTGAACCTTTACCTTCAAATGGGCTTCTTTATTAGATATTTATCGCCCATCTATATTGGGCAAGCCCCACATAACCGCAGCTCAATTGAAAAATCTACTTCTATTAAAAAAAAAAAAAAAAGACCAATAAAAGTAAGTAAAATCATTTTCGAAATACACATTAATATATATGAATTTGCGAATAAAACTAACATCAAACAATAAAATAATAATAAAATTTTAAACACCTTTTTACAATTTAATGTTATAAAATTATAAACTTTTGATTTGGCTAGTAAAATATTAGAAAATTAATTTTACACTTTTCTACAGGTTAAATTAAAAATTTTAAATATAAAAATTCATAATTAAAATAAAAGATTTATTTTTCAAAGTATTGTCGTACTGTACGGAACAAGAGACTCATATTTCTTGTTTCGAAGTATAACTTAAACACACCAAATTTTGTGAAAACGTGTTTAATCTTATAAAATTAACGTAGATTAAAGAGAAAATAACAAACATACCTCGAGATTTAACCTAGGACTTACTGAAGTGAATTAATTATATATTCTCAAACCACCGTAAAAACTTCCCACAGTAAAATATGGAAAAAAAAACCAAAGATGGTAGTTTGAAATCTTTATTGCTTCATGGTTACGAATTGAGTGGGCATTAATTCATCCCATCAACAAGACAGTGAAGCTCTACTGAAAAAAAACAAAACAAAACAAAAAGAAAAGGGAAGATTTATATCAATAAAATAAACGAAATTATATATAAATTATAATAACATATAAAAAGAGGCTATATTCAAAGAGATCTGAGCTGGTCAATCATAGATCGTGAAAAAGAAATAAATTAAAGAAAAGGAAATAAGAAATTGGAGAAGACGATGAATAATTATAATGTGTGTGATGGGTTATTTATTTATAATGGGACTGGAAAAGTTTGTTTCGATATTTTGGGAGTGAATAATAGGAAAGGACTTGGTACAAGGATGCATCGTGTTAAAATGCGATTGGCTACTTCACAATTATGATTTAAAAGTATTTAGAAAGAGTGAGCCTTGTACAAGTTACACCGTACAACTCTAAATTCATTTATAAAAAGTTATATAAAATATTACTGCAAAGTTACACATATTATTATTAAAAAGTGTATTTTTAATAATAATAATAATAATAATTAGTGTAACTTTTCAGTAGTATTTTGTGTAACTGTTTAGAAATACACTTGAGTTGCACGGTGTAACTGGTGCATACTACTAAGCTTTAGAAAATATTTGAGGTAGCGCATCCATTAGCAAGATGACACATATATCGGAGGATCACATGTCGCATCTTTTTGTTGTTGAAAGAGTTGGGCATCTTTTGAACGGAAGATAGAGAGTGCAGTAACAAATTTCAGTCGAAAAATAAATAAATTACAATTATAATTTTATTGAATTAAAACGAGTATTTGAATATTTTTTATTCTTGTATTTATGTTATGTTGAGTGAATGGAGAACGATATTTATAGAGGAGAGAATTTCTTCGAATTTGATTTTTAGTTATCCTCTTCAATTCTGACAAAATTTGATTTAATTTTTTTTTTTTTAATTTGTGTGAGATATTATTTGATTTCTGCCAATGTACGGTAAGTGGCACCATTTGAGGGTACATTAGGTGGTCTGTTACTTTTTTATTTGATCGAATCAAATTCATTTGCTTTTAATTACGTGTCTTTGAAATAGTTTGAATTTTTTTTAAGAAAAAGAACTTTTAATTTTTTTTTATTCTAGAAAGAAAAGTGAATATTTTTAGTTGAATATTCTTGTTTTTTTTTTATTTGAATCCTATTTCATTTAAAATATGGATAGATTGGAGCTCATAAACCCATGCACAAAAAATATATTTCTTATATTAAATTGTAGACACAAACTTTTAGCAAATTAAAATTAATTAGCCTTTTCTTTGATTGAGTAATTTGTATGTAATCTAAATCCCCCGATAATTAAATGAGATGAAACAAATAATTTTGGTAAAATTACATATTGATATTATACTGAAATCGGAACTCAATACATAAAAAAATAAAATCCAATTGATTTCTTTTTTATTCTAATTTATTTATATAGATGTTTCCAATCATTTTTGGTGTAAATACCTTTAAATTTATAATTTTTATGCATTTAATTGATTTCCGAGTGAGTCTTTTCATTTTCAAATTAATTTTTTAAATGAAATATATTCACCAACTTTTTAATATTTCGTAAACAATATACTTGAGACAATATTGACTAGAAATTTGTATTCGCACACAAATGCACTCTCCTACAAGTGTATAGGATCGTGTAGTGGTAAGCTGACCAAATTGTAAAATATCGAATCCACGGGAAAGCAATGAGACAAATCTAATTCTAAGAATTATGTGTGAGTCTTGAAATCAAATAAATAAAAATAAAATTGCAGGATTTGAGTTTCTATCTACTTACAAAATGAAACAAAAATAAAATAAAGCAAGAATTCTATACTAATAATCTAAACTAAAATGTGCATGCTTCGGGTGAATTCCACCCAAAACAAAAAAACTTATATCATAACTAAAGGATTAATAGGACTAATTGAGATAAAAAAACATAATTGAAAATAACACTAGGAATGAGACAAATGTTACTAAAACTAATTGAGATATGAATTTGCATAACAAAAATAAATGAGACAAAGAAATTAATGAAAACAACATAAATAAATCTAAAATGCAATTATTGAAATAACAAATGAGTATAAATTCTAAATAAACTTGAAATTAAAATAAAAATCAGAATAATCCAAATCAATCGAAATTCAAACAATATGCAAACTAAAAGAACGTTTTCCCTTTTCTAATCTCAAAGAATAAGTAACTAATCTATGATGTTTCTCTAAATCTATTGCCTGCCCCTATTTCCTAAACTACTGCCTTAATTACCTACTGCCCTCAGGCGTGAATGCTCCTTTAATTCACGAATCTGTCTTCTTTTTATATCTGGCTCAAAGAATGGGTTTAGTAAATTAAATAGAAATGGGCCTAAATCAAAATGTGTTGGGCTTAATAATTAAATCAAGACAATGGCCCAAATGATTCTCTTCCCCAGATACCATTAAGGCGGATACGGTCTTCAGCAGCGGCGTCTAGTGGTTCCAAGGCGGACTATGGTGGCGCAGTCGGCGACTTCGAGGACGAAGGCGCGTGGAATCGGATCTTCAGCTTTCGATTCAGGCGGTGAGGGTGCGGCTGGTTTCTGATCGGAGAATGTGGATTGGCGACTGCGTGTCTGGAGGTGCGTCAATGGCGGACAGAGTCTCGATTCCAGGCGGTGGTTTCTGAGCTTCGCGTCGGCGAGGACGAAGGTGAAACAGAGGCGGTTTCATGAGCAGCGGTTATGGCAGATTAATTCTAACATAATTAACACTATACATTCTAAAAAATTAACACCATAATCACGATGTTGTAGTGCACCATTAATATAGTAATAATACAATAAATCTAACATAATTCTAGAAAATTATAATAAAACAATATCCTAAAATATTCTAAACAATTTTCACATAATTACTAGTTAATCAATATTTTACAAACATATATAAATTCTAAATGTAACACATTTCCAACACATATCCTATAATAATATTAAATATATTCAACTAATCATCTTTTTTACTAAACATATTGATCAACTAATTAAATCAACAAATAATTTCGAATGATATACATCAAGTAATCATGCTTCTATCCTTTAAAATTAATTATGCTCATATCATATATATATAAAACTAAATATTAAACATGTATATATAATCATATACACCTAATTAATCGATGAACTAATCATGCTCATGTCATAAAACTAAAATCTATCATATAATGAATCAACATGTATATATATACAATAATAAAATTAATCATGTATATATACAATCAAAGACACCTAATCAATCCATACTCATGTCATGAAACTAAATTTTAATTAAACTTGTATATAAATACTTTAATCACGCTTCATATATATAAACTATGTATATATAAACATGTTTCATATCATAAAGTTAAATTTTAAACGAATTAAATAAAAAGACTTACAGTTAATGGGTAGCGCAATGGAAGCTCAAAACTCCAATGATGGCAACGGTGCAACAATGTGGCCGGGTACGATAACACATCTTTTTGAGATTAAAGATTATTTTTATTTTGAATTTGGTCCAAACGTATTACAAATTTTGATATTAGTTCTGTAAGTTTAAAAATATTTTAATTTTGGCCATTTTATAAACTTATAGGACCAAAATCCAATTTAGTTTTCTGCCCGTCTCAAAATTATGACGGACAGAAGCAGGCCGCCCAATTTCTGGCTACTCAAGGTTGAACAACTGAGTGATGATAAGCTGCACATCTTGAATCCGGCTAGCCATCACCAGATCGAGATTCTGCCCGGAATTCAGATGCCGAGAGAGCTCAATGCCTTGAATTTTCGCGTTTCAGAGGTATGCAAAGCTTATGCTCTTAAGTGTGTGAATTTTCCAATATTTAGGAGGAATGGTGAGTATAGTGACGCCAAAAAAGTAGTTTATAGGAACGGCGTTGTAGATGGTGATTATTTTGTTATGGCAATTGATAGTGATAATAAGTTGTGGTACATTAAGTCGGGGGATGATAGGTGGACACTTGTGTCCAGTAATGATATTAGTGACACTTATGTGGATATAGTGGATTTGAAGGGTGGAATATATGGGATTGATAATTGGGGACGCATTTGGGGGTTCGACTCAAAGTTTGAGCCGAAGATGTTTGTCTATAGGGCTTCAAAGGCCTATTGATCTAAGTGTGCAATTACTGCAGAACTTCCCAGAATGTGATAAGAGCTTACAAAACTTTTGATAACATAGCATGATCTTGAAACCATTATAACATTTTGACAAGTTTTTTTACAACAATCACACTCCAAATTAATATGCCTTGAAGGTTCCTGAGTCTGGAAGTGCACTTTGCTTGTATAAAGAAAAATCAATAACCATCAAACTCTTTAGAAGAAAAGGAGAAGGAACAATCATCTCATCATCCGAATATCTACCTATATATTATCACCCGAATTTATGTACCAAACTTATGTCACCATCAATGGCCATAACACAATAATCATCATCCCTATAAATTACTTTCTTAGCATCACCATGCATATTCACCATTCCGCCTAAAAGTTGAAAAATTCACACATTTAAGAGAAAATCCAAAGTGTGAGCGCTTTTGACTCCAGACAAAATCTCAATCGAATGATCAAGATGCACAGTTTATCATTGCTCAATCGTTCAACTTTGACTAGCCATAAATTAATTTGGTGGGCGGCGTGGACGTAATTCGCCATGATCTGTAGACAACGTGAAAATGGATAAAGATTTGTAGTATATATGGTTATTAAGGTCAATTGCAGTACTTTTGGTCTCAGAATTTGTGTTCAACAGATCTGATCGCACTTTTTTTTAGCATATTTAGCGTCAGCCATTAAAATATATTGTGCTTGTGGGTCCGAATTTATGCTTAACAGATTTGATCCCATTTGAAGAAAATTTTTTATGGGATCACTTTAAAAAAAGACTAAATTCATGAACATAAATTCTGATGGAGAAAAATGCAATTTAGCCGTGATTATTGCCAATAATCCAAACGCCATATCTAATTAATAAGCCTATTATCCCTAACAAGACATCTGCTTCAAGAAAAGCATCCAATCAATTCCAATATGTGGAATCCAACATCTAATCAAATTCCGAAAAATGTCCTAGCAACTCAAGTAATTTCATAGTCTTGTCACTTCAAATTCACAAAATAAATTTCGTTACCTGAATTAATTATATGAAATAAATTTGTATACTCATTGCCATAACAAATAATCATAATTTTTTTACGTACATTTCTATAAATTACTTTCCTTGCATATTCGTCAAAATATTTAAAATATATATATATATATATATAAACATACCTCATTAATGCGC
>JAPKLY010000207.1:628933-686540 GCA_026898435.1 Prunella vulgaris
CCTCCTGAAACCTGTCTGGTCGCTAAGAGCTCCTCTGAGCTCAGTTGGCTTTGGCATAAACGTCTGAGTCACTTAAACTTCAAGATTATTAACAAAATCTCTAGACTTTCTCTTGTAGATGGTCTGCCTAATGAAGTTTTTAGCAAAGACCACGTGTGCGGAGCATGTCAGGAAGGCAAGCAAACCAAAGCCTCATTCAAGGTGAAGGAAGCCTTCTCTACTGACAGAGTGCTTCAGCTTCTGCACATGGATCTCTTTGGTCCAGTTACTCCTGTCAGCATAAATGGTAGGAAATATACCCTTGTTGTTGTTGATGACTATTCCAGGTACACATGGGTTATTTTCTTGCTGAACAAAAAGGAGACACAGGTCAAGCTTCCAGAGTTACTCAAGTAATTGAGTACTGAACAGATCAGATCGAGGAACCGAGTTTATAAACTCTATTATAACTGACTTTTGTACTAACCATGGTATAGCTCATGAGACTTCTGCAGCTAGGACCCCTCAGCAGAATAGGGTAGCTGAAAGAAGGAATCGAACCCTGAAGGAAGCTGCCAGGACCATGTTGGCTGAATCAGGACTGCCCAAGAAGTACTGGGCTGAAGCAATCAACACTGCTTGCTACACTCAGAACCGATCTATGCTGAACAAACAACATGCTCAGACACCCTATGAAACTTGGAACAAGAGGAAACCTCGCATCTCTTATTTCCATATTTTTGGGTGTAAGTGTTTCATCCTGAACAATGGGAAAGACCAGCTGAAAGCCTTTGATAGCAAATCTGATGAGGGAGTTTTCTTAGGATACTCCTCAGTCAGTAAAGCTTTCAGGGTGTATAACTGTCGGACCCTTTGTGTGGAGGAAACACCTCATGTTGTGTTTGATGAGACTGCATCAGTGCATAGGAAACAGGTTCCAAGTCCTGATACTGAGGGAATTACCAAAAGGGTAACAAGGCTGAGTCTGAAGAATCCTGAATTCAAAATCAAACTTGTCAGTGCTCCCAAGGGATGGGATGATGATGATGAAGATCAGGATGGACTTCAGGCCAACCCTCAGCAAGCCACTGCCTCGGAAAATGTTGAGTCTCAGACGGAAGGACAGACTCAACCTGAGGTACGTAATGTCGGTGATGATGCTTCTGCACCTGAGACAGTTACTGAGTCCAACATTGTAGGGGGAAACAATTTCTTTGATATTGGTCAACCCTCAGGAAATGACTCAGTATCCCCTATTCTTGCTCGTTCCACTTCTTTGCCTATTATTGTCGAGACTAATGTTTCAGGATCAGGCAATGGAACGTCAGTAGCTCCCAGTGCTCCAGTCAGCAGGAGGCGATGGCTAGATGATCACTCATTGGCTGATATCATTGGGGATATCAATGAGGGGGTCAGGACGAGATTGTCCTTTGGTGAAAGCGCTATGTTTTGTTGCTTCCTGAGTGATCAGGAACCTACAAGCATAGAAGAAGCTCTAGCTGATCCCAACTGGATCCTAGCCATGCAGGATGAGCTCAATTAGTTTGAGCGGAATCAGGTTTGGGAGTTAGTTGAAAGACCTAGGCATCAACATGTTATTGGCACCAAGTGGGTTTTTAAGAACAAGAGGGATGAGAAGAATGTTGTTGTCAGAAATAAGGCCAGGCTAGTAGCAAAGGGTTACTCTCAGGCCGAGGGTATCGACTATGATGAGACCTTTGCTCCAGTCGCAAGATTGGAAGCAATCAGGTTGTTTCTGGCTTATGCAATATTCAGGAAATTCAAAGTGTATCAGATGGACGTAAAGAGTGCTTTTCTGAATGGTGTACTGAATGAAGAGGTGTATGTTGAGCAACCTCCTGGATTTGAAGTTGGTAATAAAGTATACCACCTGAAGAAAGCCCTTTATGGCCTGAAGCAAGCTCCGAGAGCTTGGTACGATACACTATCCCAGTTCCTGATAGACCACGGGTTCGTGAAAGGAACAGTGGACAAGACCCTCTTCCGGATCACCGAAGGGGAAGACATTCTCTTGGTTCAGATTTATGTGGATGACATAATATTTGGATCTCCTAATCTGAAGCTTTGTGAGAAATTCTCCAAGCTGATGACTGGGAAATTTGAGATGTCAATGATGGGAGAAATGAATTTCTTTCTGGGTCTCCAAGTCAGGCAAACTGACTCCAGAATTTTCATTAATCAGTCTAAGTATGCGAGGGACTTGATTCAGAAATTTGGAGTTCAGTCCAGCAGAGTCTCACGCATTCCCATGAACACAAATGAGAAGCTGGATCCTGACAAAGAAGGAGTCTCAGTAAATCAGACTGAATATAGGGCACTGATAGGATCTTTATTATATCTGACTGCTAGTCGTCCTGACATCACTTATGCAGTTGGAGTTTGTGCAAGGTATCAGTCTGATCCAAAGAAGAGTCATCTAGAGAGTGCCAAAAAGATACTGAAATACCTGAGAGGTACAGTCAACTTAGGACTTTGGTATCCCTCTGATGAAACCTAGAACTGACTGGCTATTCAGATGCTGATTATGGAGGCTGTAGACTTGATAGGAAATCAACTACAGGCACATGCCAGTTTCTAGGGAGTAAACTGATCTCTTGGTTTTCTAAGAAGAAAACCAGTGTTGCAACGTCTACTACTGAGGCTGAGTATATGGCGGCAGGCAGTTGTTGTTCTCAGATTCTTTGGCTGAAACAACAACTGAGAGACTACCAAGTTGAGGCCACTGAAGTCCCAATTTATTGTGACAATAATAGTGCCATTGCCATATCCCAAAACCCAGTCTTACATACAAGATGTAAGCATGTAGACATCAGGCATCACTTTATCAGAGATCATGTTGAGAAGAAGGATATCAGGATGGAGAGAGTCCCTACTGAAAAACAGAGAGCTGACATCCTGACTAAGGCTTTGCCTGAAACCAGGTTTGTTGAGTTATCAGTAGAGTTAGGACTCCTTGACCCAGGCTTAGGTGATTCAGTCTGAATCTCTAATAAGATTGCACAAGGTCAGGGGGAATAACTCATATGGACTCAGGATGAAGGAATCTCAGAAAGAATATGAATGGTTGTAGGAGGAACATTCAGTATTAAAAGGATGATCAGTATAGACTGACTAAGTTTCAGGACTTGTCACCCTGATAGGGCAATAAGTGGTATCAGTCAGAATACATATCTGACTGACTGGTATGTTTCCTGATTTTTGTCTAGTCATCTGGTATTGCGTGCATTATCCTTTTACTGTTTGCTGTATTGTCAAATCAATTTAATTTGCCAAATGATCCCAGCCATTCGTTTTAATATTCGATTATTATTTAATTCAATTTATTTGAATTAAATACGGACATGCTCTAATTTGCATTTAATGCACTGTGGGCGGGAACAGTTTTCAATAAAATTTTGACCAATCACTTTTGAAAAACCGAAGAGTCAAATGCTTTTTACTGCTCAAATCTTGACCATTGAATCTTATAGGTCACTATTTTCTAAGCCGTCCGATTAAAACCGAATTTTTCTATAAATAAGAGAAGATCGTGTTGTTAAAACTTTTATGCACCCAATATTTTCTTAACTTACTTTCTCTAAATCCGATTCTCTTCAATTCTTTCAAATTTTCCATGGCTTCACCTTCTGCCGATACCTTCTTTGGAAATCTTTTCCATTTAAGGAACGAAATACATTATGAGCCCTATGGGGATTTTTCTTCCAATAACCCCGACATTTTGCCTGTACGAGAACTTTTTGATAATGCAGGTCTTCTGCAGTTCATTACTGCAAAGCCACAGAGGCTCCACCCACGACTTATTGCAACCTTCTACCTGAAGATGGCGCAAAACAAGGACTCCCAGGAGTGGGAAACTTGTATTCCCTTGACCTCCTGTGAAAAGGGAAAGGATGGTGAGGAGGAGATGATCAGGAGGTGGGTCACTCTCAACATCCGGGAGAAGATTAAGGAGGTTTTTAATCTTCCCAATACAGGACGAAGCCCAGTGGATTATGGGTTTGGGAATGAGAAGGATTTTCTCCAGTCCCTGTGCGATGGGGATGTCGTCCTGAAATCTGGCCTGAATAAATCAGTCTTGAGGACTGAAAACCGTCACTTCTTCGACCTGACAAGTCAGGGAGTGATGGAGATTGCTGGAGGATTGGAGCAGATCTCCAGACCGAAGCTATACACGATGATGGCTATCTCCGACGCCTCTCTGCACAATTTTGACTGGGAGGGTTACTTCCTCCAAATGCTGGTGGCTGAGACCTGCAAAATCAAGTACTTGCCAGAGGGGCAGGCTACTTTTGAGGCCAAGATGCACTTCGGCACCAAGATCTCTATGCTCTTGGAGACCCTGGATCTCGGTGATGTGGATCAGGCCCAATCACTCGAGATTCCAGCGAAAATCCATCTCTTTATAGCTTATTCCGATGATGCTGGCACAAGGAGAAGGCCTCGGACTCAGAAGAAGAAGGCCCAGGCGAGCATGACTGAAAGAGTCAAGGCTCAGGCAGGCAAGTCTTCCGAGTCTGATACAGCAAAGCCAGCGGAGGATAAATCTAAGCCCTCCAGACCCAAACAACAAAAGCTTAAATTTCTCTACTCAGGGTCAGCAGAGCGAGAGAAGAAACTCGTGGAAGAGTGAGAGAAGAAGCTTATGGAAGAGCAAGCTGCTGAAGCTATTCAGCATGCAACTCCGGAGAAGGAACCAGCTCAGGCGCAGGCTGTTCTTGAAATTGCTTCGATTACATCTGTTCCGGAGGTTGTATCCCCTGATCCCAACCAACTGATTCTTAACATTGCTGAAACTTATCAGAGTTTGGGTCAGGTAGAGCCTGCTCAGGAAGGAGGAGTTGAGCAAGAGGCTGCTGAATCAGTTCAGGCTGAAACACCATGGCCTTTCCCTGCGCCCGATGTGAATATTCTTTCAGATTTTGAGATAGTTGCAAGGGGAGAGGCAGCTGAGATGGTGGAGAGAAGATTCCCTGATCTCACTGAGGCTCAGAAGGAGGCAGTTGTGCAACTCCGCACTTTTGCCATGATCAGAAATGCTACTTGGTCTGAGCTCAGCCAGCTAGGAGAGTCCAGAGGATAGGACTGCATTGCAGATTTAGAAGCCGCCCTCTTTGATCATTTTGATGTAAACTCTCTACATCATCTGATCAAGATGGTGGATTTTATCAGAACAGTCCGCAGAACGTATCCTGAGCCTAAGACTCAGAAAGCTGAAGAGAGGGGAGAGGAGAAGGAAGCTGAAATGGATGTGGTGATAATTGCTGATGACGATCAGCAAGGTGGCACTGAGGGAGTCAGTGCACCGGCCGATGAAGCAATCCTGGGACCCGGGATTGCGGAGGCTTCAGGAGAGGGTCCACCAGGCATGGTCCGAGTCAGAGGAAATTGGATTACACCCGAAGCAATTTATCTTCAGAATTCCTCACGAGCTCTTGGCAATCTGCACAGGAGGGTCATCCTCGTTGAGCGAAAATCTAGTAGGGTTAGTTCAAATTCTGAATTGCTGAACAAGAAAGTGAACAGACTGGATCGTGACCTGAATGATATGGCCACTGATATGCATGCAGCGATTGATCTCCTTAGGGAAGCTCGGACTGGACTTAATGTAGAACTCACTGTCATTTCAGAGCAAGCCAAGGATGCTATTCAGAACTGCAATCAGATGGTTTCAGATGTGCAGACTCAGCAGGAGACTAAGCTTGCCAACTTTCTGGATCAACAACTGTCTGAAAAGGTTGATCAACTGGTTGATGAGAAGTTGGTCAAGCTAAAAACTGAACTGAAGGAGGACCTGCTGAGGGAGTTGTCTGCACAGGAGAAGGAGAAAATTGCATCTGCCCTAGACACAAGGATGGAAAACTTCGAGGGTCGACTGAAGGCTGCACACAATTCAGCCATTGATCAGCTCAGTATCGGCCTGAGAGGAATGTCAGGGCAGATTGGGCAATTGCAGGTGAAGCAGATTGAGATGGACAGTCAGTTCAATCTTTTGGCGGAGTCAGTGGATGAAGTTGTCAATCGTATTAATGACGATGATGCCAAAAAGGGGGAAGAAGGGAAAAGGAAAAAGCAAATTACCACTACTGGTAAAGCTAAGAAGAAAAACTTTCCCCTTGAACTGAAGGCTGCGGAAAGAAAGAAGACTAGATCCGTAGCCGCCATCGAAACTGCTGAAGGCTCAGATCCGAAGAAGTTGAGACCCTCTGAAGATCCGGCTCTTGAGCCGTTATATAAGGAGATGGAGGAACAAATAATGCCATCTGGGCTGACCACTCAGAAGAAATTGGTGATGACTGAAGCTGAAAAGATAGCAAAAATGAAAGAAATTTCGCTGCTCAGTCAGATCCAGCGCCTAAAAGAGTCCAATGAGTATCTGACTTCTCAGGTCCAGAAGAAGAAATCTATATCATCTGGATCTCGGATGAAGACTCAGAGGAAGATTGTGGTCAGACCAGATCAAAGTCATCCTCCATTGAAGTTTGTTGAAGACTTCATTCCGATTGAGATGCTGGAGGTATGGATTCCGATCCGGAATAGGTGGGCATACCTATTCTATGTGGTGGGGTTATGGGACGATCTGACTGAAGGAAAAGACGTCATACTCCATCACTGGATGGCACAGGAGCATCCTGATCTCTGGGCTGAAATCATCAGACATGCTGACACTGAAGGTGTAGAGACCGCTCCTCCGGAATTCATCAAGTACCCTCCTCCACTCTTTAGGAATTCTAAGCAGCTGGACGGGAAAGCAATTTCTGAAGAAGTCGTCAGAGTAGGATGAGCTACCGGGGCCGTTGCTGATCGGAACAGGATGAAGCAGGTCCTGAACCGAGTACTGGAAATGTACGAGATTCCACTGACTGCTTGGAATAAGGATGGAGACTAGATCAGGAGCCAGTTGTTCAGGAATTTCGTAATAGCTTCAGGATACTTGTATTTTCTTATCAATCAATGAAGTTATTTATTTTTCCTGAGTACAACTTCTTGTTGACTCCTGAATTTACTTTTCTGAATCCTTATCAAGAACTGTACTAACCCATTCCTTGTTTTCATCTTATAGACTAAGTACCTAGTTTGTCAGGTGGTACTGAGTTGTTTTCACTGACTAAGTCAGTTGATTGTATAGATGAATAGGAATTTGCTTAAGGGTTTTGGCATCATAAAAAAGGGGGAAATTGTTGGGACAATCTGAGTATTTTGATTAGATCCCAAAACCCCTGATGAATTTGCCTAAGTATAGCTGTTCAGGATAAAATAGTTCAGGATAGTTAGGTCAGTAATTCAGTACAGGAGGACCATGCTGAAGACTGAAGAATATTGGAGTCGACCCAATTTACTGAAATCTGAAGTGTAAACCATCCTGAAGGAGTCAGTCAGTCTCGCTGAAGATTGTCTGTTCTGAAGCTGAAGATCGAAGCCTGCTGATTCATCCTGAAGTCAATCCTGAAGTACCATTGGCTGATGTTTCTACTGAGTACACTAAGCATACTCAGGACAAAAGTCAGTCAGTGAAGAGTAAGTGTCACCTATCAGGCTGTGCTGAATGCACATAGGACCTGACTTAGACCTTGGTTCAGTTCACCTGAATCCTGTAAGTCCGAAGCAAAAAGGTTACACACACTGGGCTGAATAACCTATCAGGCTGTGCTGAATGCACATAGGACCTGACTCAGGCCATGGTTCAGTTCACCTGAATCATGTAAGACCAAAGCAAAAGGTTATTTATGCTATGGGACAAGAGACAAAAAGAATGTCAGTAAGACTCCATTAAAGACACGTTCAGACTGAGTTACTAACAAGAGACTTAGAGCATTGAATGTACGAGGAAGGATAAATGTCTGAAGGTCAACTAGCCGTTATAACGGAGAGCCAATGATCTTTCGACACGTATGCACGGAATCTGCGCAGCATTTAATGCGGCATTTAATGCGTCTCAAAAAGTTGCAGGTGATGTGACAACTTGCCAGAATAAGCACGGCAGGTAGGTCAAACAATATTTCTAGCCTGCAATCTACCTAAAATAGGAAATATTTGATTTGATCTCCTCCAACGGATCTATTTTGAATCTTGCCTATAAATATGGAGAACCTTGCACCCATTCAAGGTTAACGGGAAATTTCCAAGAGAAAACTCTCAAGAATCCAAGAACACAAAGCATATCATAAACAACACTCTGCAATTAAATTTCCCTAGTGTTGTAGTAGGATTCACTCTGTATTTGCTTAGATCGATAGCTCTATTATTTAGCATTGTTTTGTATTGCTAGAGCTATCTTAGTTGGAAACCAGAATACCAAACCACTCAAGGTGTGAGATCGGTTGGTTAGAAGGACTGGGACTTGTAAAATGCCCAGGGGTCAGTTCCTAAGAGAGAAAGTTGGCTACTCGTGTCCCTTGGCACGTAAAACCCAAGTACCTATCCTCAGGTTTTTGAGGATAGCTTCCTGTTAAATCAGGTTGTGGACGTAGGAGTTGGTTATCTCCGAACCACGTTAAAAAGTCCCCTGTGTGCTGATTTACTGTTCTGTTCAGGATCATAACTGTCATCATATTAAACTAAACATAGTGCATTATTTTTTAACCTCAGGATTGAATCACTCATCCTAAATCTGAATACTGTGCACTCAGCCTTAACCACCAATTTACTAAGCAACTCAGAGAAAACGTGTTCAGAAACTAAAACGAGTAGAATCTAAGGGCTCACTTTCCGCATGTACTCTGGCTCACTGAGATAGTGGTCCAACTGACTCGCTTCCGAGCAGTCAGTAGGTTTGTTATCTCTACTGAGCCTCCGAGCACTTTACTCACACTCAGTTTTTCTGACTCGTTACTGAACCGTCCCTGCTGCCCCTGCGGACCTTCAGCATACTGAGTACTTCAGGGAATCCTGACTGAGTGCGTTAGAGCATTTTTCTGAGTCTTTCAGAAAAATCTGACATCAGTGTATTCCCCCCCATACACAGATTTAACTCGTTTCGGGACCAACAGATAAAACTCTTTTCATATGTAGTGATTAAAATATAAACAATATTTATATACCTGTTCAAACTTGTGGTCTTGTACGCTTTACATCATTCCCCTTTAGAAAGTGCACTTTGTCCTTCCGCCATTTATGATCATTACATAGAAACTTCCGATGGTTATCTAACCATGATACCTTTTTACTCAGTGGAAGCCAAAATGCATTAGATCCATCCATGCAGTACGGGCAAGCTTGTTTTCCTTGAGTCGACCACCCAGACAACATAGAATATGCTGGAAAGTCGCTGATGGTCCATAAAACAGCAGCCCGTAATGTGAAGTTCTCCTTCCTGTACACGTCATATGTCTCTACTCCCGTATGCCACAAATATAACAACTCTTTAATCAGTGGTTGAAGGTAGACATCTAGGTTTTGCTTAGGATTCTGAGGACCAGGCACCAAGACAGTGAGAAATATGTGTTGAGGCTTCATGCACAACCAAGGAGGTAGATTGTACGGAGTCAGTAATACAGGCCACAACGAATACTTCTTCCCGTGCATACCGAATGAAGCAAATCCGTCTGTGCACAGGCCAAGCCTCACATTTCTCTTCTCACTCGCAAAATCTGGAAACTCTCTATCAAGATGTCTCCACGCATTAGAGTCAGCAGGATGACGCATCTCTCCGGAATTCTCATCAGAACACTCCTCAGCATGCCATCTCATGTCTTTTGCAGTGGCACTCGACTGATACAACCTCTCTAGACGAGGAGTGATGGGAAGATAATACATAGACTTGAAAGATGTCTTCTTCCTACGATCTGAGGGTTTGAACCTAGGGTAGTTGCACATCCTGCACCGATCGATGCTCTCGTCGTCGCCCCAAAATAGCATGCAACCGTTGGTACAACAATCAATCTTCTCAAATGGTAAACCCATATCCTTCAAGAGCCTCTTACTTTGATAGAAATATTCTGGTGCTGTGTTCTCTTTAGGTAGGGCCCGTTTGAACAACTTTGCAAATTTATTGTACACTTTCTGACTGACTTTGCCTTAAGTTTTGATGGACAACATCTGAGCATTGAATGATAATTGTGTCTCAGTATCACAACCAGGAAACAGCTTTTGATCGACAGATTTAAGCATCTCAAAAAATCTCTGCGAACGAGGATTTGGTTCCTCTTCCATGTGGTGACCACCCAAACCAGACTCATCAATCATCGTATGATAGCTTTGGAATTCATCCACCGGTGTCTCAGAGCATGGAATAGGCGAATCACGGCTCGAACCACCAATCTCAAATCTCTCACCTCCACTGCTACGAAATTGATCATAGAAGGCAACCACTGTTTCAAGATTATGATTCCACCGAGTTTCGCCATGTACAGTCCAATTGTAATAGTATGGAGTAAAACCAGACATCACGAGATGAGTTAGAACCTCATCAATGCTCAAAAATCTCTTGTTACCGCACTTTTTTTTTGAACAAGGACATCTAATCTGGCCATTCATATCCATGCAGTGTGGATTACCAGAGGCAAACGCAGTAAACTCATGAATTTTCTTGTAAAATTCAGGATTGATCGATCCTTGTATCAGACGAGGGATTTTATACATCCAACGACGATCAGGGAGTTCCATCTGATTTAAATTAAGAATATACCACATTAGAATTATAAAAAAATTCACCAGAGTTCGACTATAAACAAGCATATCCAATTTTTTAAAACAAAAAATCCAATATATATAATCAAACATCAATTACACTACAAAATTCTAACAAATTAAATTAGGATTAAAATCTCCAATAAAAATAGATATATTCATAAATAATTAATGTACAACATGCAAATAATATTAAACTTAAACGGTAAAAATGTAAAAACGTACGGTCAAATTGAAGCAACGAGCACAATGTGACAATGGACCCGAACGATTACAACCAACAAGTTGAAATAATATAATTCTTCACATTTAAGAGATTTTTTAAGGTTTTGGGGGTAAATTTTTGTGAATGAAAAGGAAAGAAGAGGGCAGTGGCTGTTCTATATTCGAAGTTTAGCGACCGTTTTTTTTAATTTACCGACCGAAAATTCGGTCGCTAAATGTAAAAACCGAATCGGGCAATAATTGCCCACCTACCCGCTTTCGGTTTTTAATTTTAGCGACCGAAAAAGCGGTCGCTAACATAAAAATAAGTTACCGACCGTTTAATCGGTCGGTAATATTGTTGACTAATATTGACTGACAATGTAAATGACCGATTTGGCGGTCGGTAACTTATTTTTATGTTAGCGACCGCTTTTTCGGTCGGTATTTTCGTTGGAAAATTTAGGGTTTGACCAGTAGTCAAAATCGGTCGCTAATTAATTATTTAGCGACCGATTTCAGTCGGTCGGTAAAAAGCGGTCGCTAAATTCCGTCTTTTTTGTAGTGACCATTGCTGCTACTCTGGTTCAAGAAGAAAAACAGGGAAAAAGAAACCTAGGAGAACTGAGAAAAAGAATGGGGTAAGTATAATCAAGGATGAAAATATCCCGATATTTCCTTGATATATCCACCATATGTCCATTTTTCGTAGTCACCGATATTGATATGGGTAGAAATGATATTTCCATAATATTCATTAAAAAATAAAAAATATCGGTAAATATCGGTCTGTAATATTGATATCACTTATTTTTTCCACAAATTAAACCCAATATCGTTAGATATCGAGAAAATATCGAAAGATATCGATGAAATATCGAATGATATCGAGAAAATATCGATAAATTTCGGTAAAAACTACAAAAAAGAGTGTATATATATATATATAAACTTGTAATATTTATTTAAATTATTTTGTTAAAATATATGTATTAAATATTTGCTCTTAAATTTTTTATAATTTTTATTTCTTCCGATATCGATATTCGATATCGATATATTCATCGATATTTCAACAAATTTAAGACCTCAATATTTTTATCGATACCGATATTTTCAACCTTGAGTATAATCAAAGGACCCCTGAAATTCCAAGGGTGAAACGGTACAAAATAAAAGATATGACAGACAAAATCGTCCAAAAAAGATTAACATGGTCAAGCCTCTTTTTATATTAGTATAGATAAATAAATTCTTAGATTGCAAATTATACTTGAATTAACTATAATTTTAAAATTATATGTATAACCTAGTATTAAATATATATTATCTTCATAATTATTTTAGAATAATTTACATATAGGTTCAAGAAAGTCACTATATTTACAAATAGGTTCAAAATATTTGCACAGAAGCACTTTTTTTTTTTCTGCACAACACCTATTTGTAAATATAATGATTTTTTTGAACCTATATGTAAGTCACCCATTATTTTATGAGGCACACTCATTTAAACCATTTCACGGTGTAAAACATACCATATTAAAAATTCGCAAGTCCTTAACCGGATCGGGTCAGTTTTAGGCCTTTTTTTTTCAAAATTTTCGCAGCTGTAATTCTAGGTTTTTTTGTTCCCAAGTATGTTACAATTTGGGCAAATGCATGTGACTATTAGACAAAATGTGTGTTACAATCAAATTAATTTTTTTACACGTACTCATTTATTTTTGTAGAAATAACATTTTTTTTTCATACAATCTAATAGCAAAATCTGTATTACTATAAGAAATATATTATTTTTTTTATAAATATTAAAAAAAAATTTCTTATGATAACTGAACAGATTATAATATAAAAAAATGTTTTTTAAGGACCGTAATTATAGGGTAGTTGGAAAAGTAGGACAATATATTTTCGGCTTGGAAAAGTAGGACAATATGTTTTCAATCTTGGAAAAATAGGACAATATGTTTTCAGGCTTGGAAAAGTAGGACAATAACTTTGGAAAAGTAGGAAAAGTAGGACAATAACTTTTGGAAAAGTAGGACTATAATTTTAAAAAATTGGCCTAGATTTACAACATTTCAAAGTTATTGTCCTACTTTTCCAATCCTGAAAACATATTGTCCTACTTTTCCAAGCCCAAAAACATATTGTCCTACTTTTCCAAGCCCGAAAACATATTGTCCTTAAATTACAACTACCCTATAATTATGGTCCTAAAAAAACATTTTTCCCATCAAATGAGTCATGGGCCTCTAAATTTATCATTTTCTCACATGGGTGGAATTTTCGGCCCAAAATAAATATTTTCAAAAAGCATTTCATGGCCAATCTCTTTTCATTTCTTCATTTGACTCAATTAACATACAGACATATATTTTGCTCAATTAAAATTTATTTTTCAATAAAATAGCAAAACAAATGTCTTTTTCATAATTAAGCATAATTAATCAAATTTATGCAAACAATTGCAAGAAATAGAATAAAATTAGGCAATTAAAACACACAAATTTCAAGCAAAAATCACATTAATCAATAACACACATTTTGCTCTTGTATTAGATGGAAAATTATTTATTATATAAAAATAGAGGAATATATATATAAAAAGAGCAACACTTCATAAGATTGTAACACACATTTGCTCCACAGTTTGTGTTACAATATAAGCAAATGCGTGTTACAATATGGACAAATGTGTGTTACTGTAAGAGAAAATGTACTTTTATAAGAATAAATATGTGTTTTTTAATTTAATCATCATCCCTTTAAATCTAGGTATATTGATTCATATATATACACACTTTATTAAAATTTTATATGTGTTATATATATAAAAAATAATTATTTCTATATAAATAAATAAATATTTATGCACAACCAATAATTTTTTCTTATAATAACACACATTTTGCTCTTATATGATGTTAAAAAACTATTTATTCTATAAAAATAAATGAATATATGCAAAATAACCACATTTCATAAGATTGTAACACACATTTGCTCTAATAGTAACACATATTTGCTCCACAGTTTGTGTTACTATATGGACAAACATGTGTTACTGTAGGATATGATGTATTTTTCTTAAGAACAAATATTTTTTTTAAATTTAATCGCAATCCCTTAAAAGCTAGATATATTGATTCATGTAGTAATACACATTTTAGTATTTTATATGCGTTATTATAAGATTAAATAATTATTTCTATACAAATAAATATAAATTTATAAAAAGTAATATTTTTTTCTTATAATAACACACATTTTGCTCTTAAATTGTATGAAAAATGTTATTTCTACAAAAACAAGTTATATATATGTGAAAAGGAACATTTAGTCTGTTTGTAACACAAATTTTGCATAATAGTAACACTCATTTGCCCATATTGTAACATACCAGGGAGCGAAAATCTGAAATTCTATCTTGCGCGAATTTTTGAGAAAAATGCTCAAATCTGACCCGACCGATCAAGGATCCGAGAATTTATTTATATATATATATATATATATATATAGTATATTTTACATCGTGAAACGTTTTATATAAATTTTTGTGTTATTTTATATATTATAATAAATTATTTTTAAATCCCATAGTGATTAAATTATAAATAAATTCCACAATTATTTATAAATATAATACATGTAATTAGAGAAAATATAAAAAATAGTCTTGTAATTTGTCTGAATTCAAATTTAGTCCTATTTTTTTAATTTCTCAATTATGATCCTTTAGTTATCAAGAATTTATTTTTATTTTTTTGTGACGGATATCTCTCGTTATTTTTTTTTTTTGGATTGTAACGCAAGTATTGGTCTTTAACTCGAATTCGGAACATAATTAATGACGAATTACCTATCCATTGTTGATTATATTAAATTTATGACAGAAATATCCATTTTTTATTTTAGAGAAGATCAATCCGTCGTTAATATTGAAAGATTAATGATGGATTGCGGCTTCCATTGTTAATGTTTTTAAAAATGACTACTACACTTCATTCGTCTCTAATTCTTCTCTAATTTAAAGATTACATGTGGGCTTGATTCTCAAGAGTAAATGGGAAGTTTCTACATTGAGTGGCGTCAGTTTCTCCCATAGAGATCATGAAGTCTAAGTACATTGAGATATATACTTTCGGGTCTGACTCTCCTTCATATAGGGCCATTGTCGGGAACTGTATTTTCTTCTGGATGGGAGCTTTGAGTATGATGGATGCTAGCGGAGATATAGGGAGTGTGTTGGTGCTAGCTCCATCATTTTTATCTGCCACTTGCATTTGCAGTCCGTTGACCTTTTTCAACATGGTGAACTAGTCATTGTGGATCACCTCCTGTGTAGGCTGTTCAAGGACCGTGGTTCTTGTGTGAGTACCGTCCCGCAGTCCCTAGCTCCAGGGTGACCCAGCTGTTTCGGGACCAAGACTTATCACGGGCGAGCTTCGGGCGAGCCGCCTCTCCATTTGGTGGAGTGATTGGTCAACAAATGATGACATGGATAATGACTCAGGCGAATTACTGGGCGAGCTTTCTGGTGAACTACTTTGTCTTAAACTCTTGATTAAGTTAATTACTCTTCGTTAGCTCGCCTATCAACACTCTATAAATAGACCAGTGTCAGAATTATTTTATACACGCGCACACACACTACTCGCTCCTTCCAAACACCAGCCACTGCTGCTATCTGCTACCACTTGTCGTCTGTCGCCGTCCGCAGTCAAGTACAATAAGTTTTTGAATATTTTTATATTTTTTAATATAATTAATTAGATATGCATATTTATATATTTGAGTATATTAATTTAGCGGACTATATATATTATATACAATGGCACAGATAAATTGAAATACTCTGATTGAGTGTATTAAATAGGTTTTGGTGGATGTGTGTATTAAATAGGGCTTTTGGTGGATATATTAGATGTCAAAGCATTTGTAAATTAATTTCACCGTAAATTAATTATATTTTTAATAGTTTTATTTTTTTGTCCTGTAATATTAATTTTTATACCCTTCTTTTTAAACATTTTTTTCCATCTCAATATATAGAGTGAAGAAACCTCTTTGAGGGATATGCGTTGTTTTATTAAAATGTATTAATTGTTATTATTGAAAAGTACCAATTTTACTAATTTTTTTGCTAAAAGGTATGAAAAATATTAGTTTTTTTAGATTATTACAAGTTTGCATTTTTTCATCAATTGCAATTTAGAATTACACCTTTTTAAAATCACATATTAGTTCAATAGAAAATACAAAATGATTTAAAAAGTAGACCACACACACATAAAGCTGTCAGCACCCACCACCACCCCACCCTATCCTATTCCACTCTAATAATCTCTCTCCTTATGAATACATACGGTTGTGCAACCCCATTTATTCATTTCAAAATTGAAATGTCTACCTCTCTCTCGTTCTCTATGTAAAAGTTCAGGCCTTCAGGGCGGATGGAGGCCAGAGAGCCACCACCATGATGCTGATCGATGCAGCGGCGCAAGCAAAGACGGCAGGATCGTAAAGCGACGGAGCCTCGTTCCTCGTCGTGGAACCAGAGCCACGACAATAGATCTGTTTCAAATATGAAAAAGGGATGAACTCCGGCGATAGAGCCACGACTCCGGTGATGAAAGGAACACCGACGTTATGGAGAAATCGATGCGATGGCGAGATGCCCACGACGACAATGGATCTACTCATGGCGTCAACAGATCTACTCACGACGGTGACGGATTTGACAACCGAAGGTTAGATTCATTTTCTCGATCTGGATTTTGACATTTTTAAACTTAGGTTTTCGATTTTAATTTTTTTTTTTTGCTTGAACCAATGTTGTTCTCATAAAAAATAAATATAGCACTAAAATCTCAAAATATTAATGTGTATTAAATGTGTGTGAGTGTTGTGTGCAGTGTGCGCGCGTTAGCGTTGTGTGTGTGTGCGCGTGAGTGTTGTGTGTGTGAGTGGTTTGTGCAGTGTGTGTGCGTGAGTGAGAGTAGCGTGTGTGAGTGTTGTGTGCAGTGTGTGTGAGTGAGTGTTGTGCGCAGTGTGTGTATTGTGTGAGTGTTTTGTGAATTTAGATTGTTGGTGTTAAATGTTTACTTTTTGCAGGTTATTAATTTGTATTTTTTTTGCAGGTTATTAATTTGTACCTCGAAGGTTTTGATACTGTGAATTGAGGATGTAAATGAAAATGTTTATGTAATTTTTATTTTTTTGTAGAGCCTAGCAATATGTAATTTTTGATACAAAATTTTATGGATATGTAAATTTGAATTTTTATGTATATTTAAACCTTTGCATTTTTAATTTTGCATAGTTAAACTTATGCATTATTAGTGTATATAGAATTTTTTGTAAAACTGTGCATCTAAAGAAATTTTTGCATTTAAAATTTGTGCATCTAAAATATTGTGCATATTGTGAATCTAAAAATCTGTTCATATTGGGTTGTGCATTTAAAAAATCTGTGCATATTGGTGTGCACCTAAAAAATTTGTGCATATTGATGTGCATCTAAAAATCTGTGCATCTAAAAACCTGTGCATATTGGGTTGTGCATGTAGCCTGTGCATGTTGCGGTTTTTTAAATTCGGGTGGGCCCCACAAAAAGTGGCAGCTGAAACCTGTCAAATCACTGCAGCCTGCAGACTTTGCAGGCTATCCTAAACCCTACTTTTGAACCAAAATGCATTTAAAAAAAAGGCTAAAACCAAATTATAATACTAATTATGCAATTGAATCAATATGTAATGCATCATAGTTTTTTATTACTAAATGTATTAATTGCTAATATTGATCTGTATGAGTTTTCTACAAAAAGTATTACAAAACAGTTCATGTATGAATCATTTTCACATGGTCAGTGAAAAAATCATCCATAAACTCCAATATTACAATATCATGAACACATCAACTTTAAAATAAATGATATCATTTTTTTTTACAAATAAATGACATTAATATTAGGTATTTATACACGTTATCCAACTAATTTTTATTATACATATAAATATTTTTAAAATTACCCCTCAAATTCTTACACATTCTTTTGCTTTCTTAGTTTGTACATTCTCCCACCTATGAATGTTTCTATGGACCGATGAAGCAATTGTTTTATTTAAAAATATTAATTTAATAATAATATTCCCTTTTGTCCCAAAATTATTTTCATAATTTTTTTGGGCACGTAAACAAAAAAAATAATAATATGTGAATATAAAATTAAATAATAAAATAAAAAAATATGTACTTTATTAATTTTTGTGAGTGTAAATTTTTTAGATAGAGTTGTGACGTCCAAATAAGGAAATGTAAAAGTAGTCCCGGGAGGAAGTTTTGTATAACAAACATAATCCCTTTCATTTTAAATTGCACAGTAAAACTATTTCAATATAGATTTAATAAAGAATATTTACACATTGATTCAAAAAAATAACTGTATTTATAAATTCGTTCAACTATTATATGAAATTTCCATTTGATAATAACTCATACTAAATAGGTCTGTACACATTAAATGATAGATATAATTGGAAGCTGTATAATGGTTGTATTAAATTAAACAATATTAGAAAAATTAATTTAATAGCTAAAGCACTAATTAAAACGATATGTGAAAATAACCACCCTGTGGATATAAATAGACCGAGGGGCGAAATCTTTCAAGAGCACCAAGGAAAAAGAAGAAAGGCGAGAGCAGTCATTTTCTCTTATTTTGCATGGGTGATAACAGTCAATCGGCAAATTCCTCGACACCAAAATCGACGTCCTCCGTTTCCGCGCCGTCAGCAGATTATGGCGATCCTCCAGGCCGCCCAATTTCTGGCTGCTCAAGGTTGAACGGCTGGCCGATGATAGGCTGCGCATTTGAATCCGACAAGCCATCTCTGGATCGAGATTCTGCCCGAAATTCAGATGCGGGAAGAGCCAACAATGAATTTAAAGAAATAGATGAAGAGAATTAAGCATATGAATGAATGAATGCAAAGAGAATATCTCATCAAATGTAAATCTATGAGTGAGAGTGAGAGCGGCGCATGTGTTGAATATGTGGGTGGAAATGAAAATAATATGGTTTCTTTAAATAGATGAGTGTTTGAGATTGAGAGTGGCGCACGTGCTGGAAATGAAATATCTGGGGTTTCTATATACTTTAATTCGGTTCGGTTTTATGTAAAATCGACTTTTTAAAAAGTAGAAATCAAAATGCTTGAATTGATTCGAAATTTCTAAATTTAAAAAATTGGGTATGAAAATAAAGCGTAAATCTATCTGATGCACCGTATAATTTAAGAAGATATAATGTAGCTTGGAGAAAAAATTTTCCCTTAAATTTAATGGATTAATATGAGACCAAATCTGTAGAGCACAAATTCTTATGAGGCCATATGTGCAATATATTTTATCGAATATGCTGAGAAAGGAAAAAAAATGGGACCAAATTTGTTGAGTACAAATTTTCATGGAACAAAAAATGCAATTTAAAAATCAACTAAATCTTCGTAAATAATAAATTAAATCGATCATTTAAAAAATAAAATACATGAAAGAAAAATTAAGATGGTTTATTATAAATTGAAAACATGGTGCGTCTTGAAATATTTATATTTTTCTATCATGTATTTTATTATTTTATTGAAATATTTATGAAGATTTAATTATTTTAAATATTTTCATTGATTATTTTTTAAAAAAAATTGGAAAGAAAGAAGAAGCTTCGAGACCGTGTGCACCCATAAATCAATATAATAATTTTTAAGTTGAGATATTACTTATGAGTTGATATTTTTTATTATTTTTTGTTCGTATAAATTGCCAAATTTTGATTTTTCACACATCACATATTTTGAAGTTAATACCATTTAGTTAAGGTTGTCGGGGCATTCCTCAAATTTCACAAGAAATAATTATTTTAAAAAAGTATATTTATTTTTTAATAATTTCAATTAATAAATATAAAAATATAAATACATTAATTTTTTTAAAAATGATTAATATCTAAAATATTAATTTATAGCATGTTTAAAATACAAAATGCAAATTTAATGTATATTTAAAATTCAAAATATAAATTTTAATCTAAAAAATATCAATTATTTAATAAATTTATTCACTTATATTTAATGTATTAGATATATATATATATATGTGTGTATATATATTTATATGTATATAAAAATAAGCGGGACCTCACCGAGAATGTGGTGGAGATCCCCACACGATGGAAAATACAATCCTCGGTCCCATCCCATCCTGCCCTGCCTACAGGGCAAAAAAATTCATGTCTCCATTTGGAGCGAGTTTCCTCCCTGTTTGGGACGAAATAATGATAAATTTGCCCTTAATATAGTATTATTTTATGTCATACCACATCCTTATTTTAATGAGAATTTTACAAAATGGTTTACAATATTAACACTAGTTATAAATTAGTTCTGTGCAGAAAATAAATATTTCTGTACAAATATTGTGAACCAATTTGTAAATATAGTCATATTTTTGAACCAATATACAAATGCACCTATTTTAATCTATCATATTTTCTTTTAAGGTAAAGTTTTGTATGAAAATGATATATGATAAGTTTATCAAGAATTACTTTTAAAGTATCAAATATTTGATCAATTGTATAAAAAATCTCATCAAAAGTATCAAAATTTTGAATCAATGATGTTATGTTATAATTGCTGTAAATTTTATTGACACCAACTTTTGATACTCCTGATAAATATTTTGATACATTTAATTAAATATTTAATACATTAAAACAGTTTAACGATAAACTTATCATGAACAATTTTCATATAAAATTTATTATTCTTTTAAATTTATGAAAAATAATACTCTCTCCGTCTTAAAGGTTTTCACCTTTGAGATTGCACAATTTTTAAGAAACATAGGGTGATGTGTAAAGTTATATTATTAAAATAATAAGATTAGTTTGATTGAATGTAATAATGATATTTTGTGTAAATATGTGAATATTGTACGGATAAAGTTAAAATAATAACTTCTATTTATAAAGTATGAAAATAATTATGAAATGAGCAAAAAAAGAAAGTATAAAAACAATTATGGAACGGAGAGAGCACTTGAGATGATATTATAAGTAAAATTTTGGAAAATGCTAAAATGTAACATCAAATAATTTTAAATAAGACTCTAGATAGAGTATTTTTGTGAATGGATATATGGCAATTAATTAAAGCCATTAATGTGATTGATTAAAATATACCTTTTATATCTTATTGATATATTTACGTGAAGGCAAAATATTGTATGAAAATGATTCATGATAAACTTATATGCACAAGTTTTAAAATATTAAATATTTGATTAGGTGTATCAAAAATTGAGGTCAATAAAATTTATATATTGACTTTAACTTTTGATACACCTGATGAATATTTTGATACACTTGACCAGATATTTGATAAATTAAGATAATTTCATGATAAGTTTATATATCATGAACTATTTTCACACAGTGCCTATTCTTACATGAATGCCTTTTAAAAGGTAAGTTTGACTAATTTTTTATTCGCAATTCAATTATATTTTTAGATGATATATATTATTTTAATTGAAAAATGTAGTTTTCATTTGTATTTTTTTATTTAGATAAATAAATTCTTAGATTGCAAATTATACTTGAATTAACTATAATTTTAAAAATTATATGTATAACCTAGTATTAAATATATATTATCTTCATGATTATTTTATGAGCCATACTCATGTAAACCGTTTCACAATATAAAACATACCATATTGAAAATTCGCGAGTTCTTAATCGGGTCGGGTCAGTTTTAGGCTTTTTTTTTTTCCCAAAATTTTCGCAGCTATAATTTCAGGTTTTTTTGTTCTCAGGTATGTTACAATTTGGGCAAATGCATGTTACTATTAGACAAAATGTGTGTTATAATTAAATTAAATATTTTTTTACATATACTCATTTGTTTTTGTAGAACTAACATTTTTTCATACAATCTAATAGCAAAATGAGTATTATTATAAGAAAATATATTATTTTTTCATAAATATTTTTTTAAAAAAAAATATATTCTTATGATAACACACATTTTGCTCTTGTATTAGATGAAAAATTATTTATTATATAAAAATAGAGGAATATATATAAAAAGAGCAAAACTTCATAAGATTGTAACACACATTTGCTCCACAGTTTGTGTTACATTATAAGCAAATGCGTGTTACAATATGAACAAATGTGTGTTGCTGTAAGAGAAAATGTACTTTTATAAGAATTAATATGTATTTTTTTAATTTAATCATCATCCCCTTAAATCTAGGTATATTGATTCATAATTAACACACTCTTTTACTATTTTATATGTGTTATATATAAAAAATAATTATTTCTATATAAATAAATAAATATTTATGCAAAACCAATTTTTTTTATAATAACACACATTTTGCTCTTATATGATGTTAAAAACTATTTAAAATAATAAAAATAAATGAATATATGCAAAATAACAACATTTAATAAGATTGTAACACACATTTGCTCTAATAGTAACACATATTTGCTCCACAGTTTGTGTTACTATATGGGCAAACATGTGTTACTATAGCATATAATATATTTTTCTTAAGAACAAATATAATATGAATTTGTTTTAAATTAATCACCATCCCTTAAAAACTAGATATATTGATTCATTTAGTAACACACTTTTTAGTATTTTATATGTGTTATAATAAGATTAAATAATTATTTCTATACAAATAAATATATATTTATAAAAAGTATATATTTTTTCTTATAATAACACACATTTTGCTCTTATAGTTATATATATGTAGAAAAATAGTATTTATGTTGTTTGTAACACAAATTTTGCATAATAGTAACACTTATATGCCCAAATTGTAACATACCAGAGATCGAAAACTTGAAATTCTACCTAGTGTGAATTTTTGAGAAAAATGCTCAAATCCGACCCGACCGATCAAGGATCCGCGAATTTATTTATATATAATTATATAGTATATTTTACATCGTGAAACATTTTATATAAATTTTTGTGTTATTTTATATATTATAATAAATTATTTTTAAATCCCATACTGATAAATTATAAATAAATTCCACAATTATTTATAAATATAGTACATATAATTAGAGAAAATATTAAAAATAGCTCTGTAATTTGTCTGAGTTCAAATTTAATAATTTTTAAAAAATTTTCAATTATGATCTTTTAGTTATCAAGATATATTTTTTTTTTTGTGACGGATATCTCTCGTTATTTTTTTCTTGGATTGTAACGCAAGTATTCGTCTTTAACCCGAATTCGGATCATAATTAATGACGAATTACTTATCAATTGTTGATTTTTTTAGATTTATGATAGAAATTTCTATTTTTTATCTTAGAGAAGATCAATCCGTCGTTAATATTGAAAGATTAATGATGGATTCCGGCTTCCATTGTTAATGTTTTTAAAAATGACTACTACACTTCATTCGTCTCTAATCCTTCTCTAATTTATGAAATTATAATCGGATTTTCTGTCCGTTTATAATTTCCATCACTAAAACGTGATTTTTTTTTTTTTTTGTAGTGTAAGTTATTTTATTTCCTACAATATAAACCTATTGTATACACCTTAAAATAACATCTAATCTGCACAATTCAATGACAACAGTTACAAATCTAATTAAGCAAACAAAAATGAGAGGAGAAAAAAATATCTCATTACTTTTCCTCCTTCAAACATAATATTCCTTCTCCAAATTAAGAAACACTAAAGATGGTGGTTGTTAAACAATAAGTTTTGATACGAGAAAGCTGAATAGAAATTTGTGAATGGACCGCTACAAAAATATTGTATTTTAGCAATTAGAATTAGCAACCGCCTTTAAATTGATCGCTAATTATATACATAACAACCAACTTACAATTACTTTGGACCCGTAATCACGCTCAAAAAATTAGCAACCTCCTGAATGTCGGTCGCTAAATGAACCAAAAAAGCAATCACCTTTTAAGGTGGTCCTAAAGTTGATGACTTTTGCAAATGCCTAGGCGGTCTCAAAATCTAAAAATTGGATTAGTAGCCGCCTACGCAATCGCTAATCACCGCTTTGAACCACATCTCGAAAACAATATTGCGTATTAAATTGGCTGCCCATTTAGTAATTGCATAGGCAGTTGTTAGCTCAAAATTATAAATAAAGACCAGTTTTTTTTTTTTTTTTTTTGTGTGTGTTTAGACAGTAATCAATCAGTCTTTTACACGTACATAAAAAAATGAGTTTGACATTAACGGCTGATATGTTTGTGACTGGAGAAATTTTTTTTAATCCCATAATTTATTGAGTGTCCGCTTTTGGTCCCAAAAATTTTAACTTTTTAATTTTGGTCCCGTAACTCTTAGAGTTTGTCCAAATCTTGATCCCAAAAATTTTAACTTTTTGATTTTGGTCTCGTAACTCTTGGAGTTTATCCAATTTTGTTCTCATTTTTGCCAAAAAAGTGAAAATAAAATTGTTTTTTACCATGTACGGTGCACATGGTAGTTGAATTTGGAACTTTCAACCATCCTTGCTGATATTTTATTATTTTTATTACTGTTTCAATAATATAGAAAAAGTAAGTAAAAAAAATACAAAATAAGTAAAAAATTAATTATTTGGCACCCACGTCAGTAAGAGTGCAGGAAAATTCCAAATTCAACCACAACATGCATTTTGCATGTCAAAAAATGACATTATTTACATTTTCCGGTAAAAATAGGACCAAAATTGGACAAACACCAAGAATTACGGGACCAAAATTGAAAAGTTAAAATTTTTTGGATCAAAATTAAAAAGTTTAAATTTTTTATTTACAGAGAATTTACAGAGATTCTGTGATTGGTTTTGTTATGTATTTCAAGGTAACGACAAGAATCAATTTCTTGGGATTGGTTTTGTTATGATTTCATATAAAACACACATGACAGATTTGTTTCGAGGTATTGAGAAAACATACATATGCATCATATAATCAGATTAAGAAATATGGAATGAAAAATAATGAGGATATATACATGCATATATAATCTGGACATAATTTCATTACATGTATGAGCAGAATCAATGCATATGAAGAACAGAAAGCATAAAAACATATTCGATCATATCAACATAAGCATACTCAGGCATATATACAATCATATTGTATAGGTGCATACATATAATTTGCAGGATTCTTAAGCATGAATTTATATTTTCAGAATTTCATAAATTAATTTTTTTTTTACAGTTGATCGCTAAAATCCCAAAAAATTATCCGTTTCTTTTGAATCTGAATCCGTTCCCCTTGATCCGTTTCTCAAATGGTCAAATCATTCGTGCTGATAACGTGTTGTAATGTAGCGTAATTGAAAGCAATAAATGACACAAAATTTGGTAATCCAGTTCGTCATAAAAACTACGTTTGGGGGCGACCAAGCCAGGAGATATATGAATAATAATATGAATGATGAAAATTGTGTACAAGGAACATGATTACATATATTTATAATAACTGTATCCCTAACTAATTTTTGTTTTTCTTCTAGGCGAATACGATATTGAGATTAGGCCAAAAGCCCAATGAACTTAGCTAATTACTCATGTCCATAATATATCAAATAATATTTTATAACAATTACAACTATTTGTGAGATTAACCACCCTATGGATATAAATAGCTAGACCGAGGGGCAAACACTTTTGAGAGCACCACACTTGAAAGGAAAAAGATCGAAATGCGAGAGCAGTCATTTTCTCTTATTTTGCACTCGCACATTTCTAGGGTTTCTCAAAAAAATGGGTGATAACAGTCGAATTGCAGTTCCATGGGCCGATCTTCTGCCGGAACTTGTCGAGTCAATCAGCAAATTCCTCGACACCGAAATCGACGTCCTCCAAGCCGCCCTGAAGAGATTCCCCTGTGGAGGCGTCGTGCTTCCTCACCCGTTCAGGCCGGACACCTCCGATGGCTCCTCCTATTTCAGCCTTGTTGAAAGAATAGTGTATCGAATTGAGCTTCCGGACAGAGGGCCGCCCAATTTCTGGCTGCTCAAGGTTGAAAGGCTGGGTGATGATAGGCTGCACATTTTGAATTAGACAAGCCATCTCCCGATCGAGATTCTGCCCAAAATTCAGATGCGGAAAGAGCCGACAATGAATGAAATAGATGAAGGATGAAGAGAATTAAGCATATGAATGAATGCAAAGAGAATATCTCATCAAATGTAAATCTATGAGTGAGAGAGCGGCGCATGTGTTGAATGTGTGCGTGGAAATGAAAATAATATGGTTTCTTTAAATAGATGAGTGTGTGAGACTGAGAGCGGCGCACGTGCTGGAAATGAAATATCTAGGGTTTCTACATACTTTAATTCGGTTCGGTTTTATGTAAAATCGATTTTTTAAAAAGCCGAAATCAAAATGCTTGAATCGATTCGAAATTTTTAAATTTAAAAAATTGGGTGTGAAAATAAAACGTAAATCTATCGAATGCACGGTATAATTTAAGAAGATATAAAATAGGTTGGAGAAAAATTTAGGAACACTTGTTCATTTGATGAACTAACTTTTAACTACTAATAAATAATATTTATTAATAAAAAAAATTATATTTAGTTTTACACACATTTTGCTCTGTCTTTCCTATCTCACTACAAAAGGTTTGTTTCAGCGATGAATTTAGCAATCGCTTTGTGGTTGTTAAATATATTCTGAGAACATGTACCCAAATTACAACACTTTATTTTATTTTATTAAAGATTATATTGAATTTGAATTTATTTTTAGAAAAATTCTAAAGCCAATTAAAGATAAAAAATAAACAATATTAAAATAATAAATTAAATCTTGCAAAATGAATAAGTAAACTAATTAGAATTTGTGCTCATGAATTTGGTACTCCTTGTCTTAAAATAAATGGTCCCATAAGATTTTTTCGGTTAAAATTAATGGATTAATATGAGACTAAATCTGTTGAGCACAAATTTTTATGAGGCCATACGTGCAATATATTTTAACTGATAAGACTACATTTGCTGAGAAAGGACAAAAAAGAAAAGAAAAATGGAACCAGATTTGTTGAGTATAAATTCTCATGGAACCAAAAGTGCAATTTAAAAATCAACTAAATCTTCATAAATAATAAATCAAATCGATCATTTAAAAAATAAAAAACATGAAAGAAAAATTAAGATGGTTTATTATAAATTGAAAACATGGGGCGTCTTGAAATATTTATATTTTTCTATAATGTATTTTATTATATTCTTGAAATATTTATGAAGATTTAATTATTTTAAATATTTTCATTGATTGGTTTTTTTTTTTTTAAAAAAAAAAGAAGCTTCGAGACCGTGTGCACCCGTAAATCAATATAATAATTTTTTATGTTGATTTATTATTATTATTTTTTGTTCGTATAAGTTGCCAAATTTTGATTTTTCACACATCAATATTTTGAAGCTAATACCATTTAGTTAAGGTTGTCGGGCATCCCTCAAATTTCACGAGAAATAATTATTTAAAAAAATATTAATTTTTTAATAATTTCAATTAATAAATATAAAAATATAAATACATTAATTTTTTTTAAAATAATTAAAATCTAAAATATTAATTTAAAGCATGTTTAAAATACAAAATACAAATTTAATGTATATTTAAAATTCAAAATATAAATTTAATCTAAAAAATATCAATTATTTAATAAATTTATTCACTTATATTTAATATATTATATATATGTATAAGCATATAAAAATAAGTGGGAACCCACCGAGAATGTGGTGGAGATCCCCACGCGACGAAGAATACAATCCTCGGTCCCATTCCATCCTGCCCTGTCTACAGGGCAAAAAATTCCATGTCTCCATTTGGGGAGAATTTCCATCCTGTTCAGGACAAAATAATGATAAATTTGTCCTTAATATAGTATTATTTTATATCATACCACATCCTTATTTTAATGAGAAATTTACAAAATGGTTTATAATATTAACACTAGTTACAAATTAGTTCTGTGCAGAAAATAAATATTTATGTGGAAGAAAAAATTATACTTCTGTACAAATATTGTGACCAATTTGTAAATATAGTCACTTTTTTAAACCAATATGCAAATGCACTTATTTTAATCTATCATATTTTCTTTTAAGGTAAAACTTTGTATGAAAATGATATATGGTAAGTTTATCAAGAATCCCTTTTAAAGTATCAAATATTTGGTCAATTGTATAAAAAATCTCATCAAAAGTATCAAATTTTTGAATCAATGATGTTATGTTATAATTGCTGTAAGTTTTATTGACACCAACTTTTGATACTCCTGATAAATATTTTGATACACTTAATTAAAAATTTAATACATTTAAATAGTTTAACGATATGCTTATCATGAACCATTTTTATATAAAATTTATCATTCTTTTAAAATTATGAAAAAGAATATACCCTCTGTTTTAGATGTGTTTTCACCTTTGTGATTGCACAGTTTTTAAGAAACATAGGGTGATGTGTAAAATTTTATTATTAAAATAATAAGATTAGTTGGATTGAATGTAATAATGACATTTTGTGTAAATATGTGAATATTGTGTGGATAAAGTTAAAATAATAACTTCTATTTATAAGGTGTGAAAATAATTATAGAATGGACAATAAAAAAGTGTAAAAACAATTACGGGACGAAGATAGTACATTAGATGATATTATAGTAAAATTTTGGAAAATGCTAAAATGTAAAATCAAATAATTTTAAATAAGACTCTATCCTAAAACATCAGATAAAGATAAACAAACGGATAGAGTATTTTTGTGAATGGATATATGGAAATTAAATAAAGCCATTAATGTGATTGATTAAAATATACCTTTCATATCTTATTGATATATTTACGTGAATGCCTTTTAAAAGGTAAGTTTGACTAATTTTTTATTCGCAATTCAATCATACTTTTACTCTCTCTATCCTACAGGAATTTGCACACTTTCCTTATTTGGACGTCCCACACAAATTTGCACACTACTAAAAAAAGAAACATTAATTTACGTGCATACTTATAAATCCATATGCCACTATTATTTTATAAAATACATTTTAATTAAAAAATATGCCGTTTCGCATGGTGCAAATTTCTACGGGACGGAGGGAGTATTATTTTAACTTTGAAATGTAGTTTTCATTTGTATTTTTTATTTTTAGATAAATAAATTCTTAGATTGCAATATACTTGAATTAACTATAATTTTAAAATTATATGTATAACCTAGTATTAAGTATATATTATCTTCATGATTATTTTATGAGGCACATTCATGTAAACCGTTTCACGGTGTAAAACATATCATATTAGGCAAAATGTGTGTTACAATCAAATTAAATATTTTTTTTGTTTATATATACTCATTTGTTTTTGTAGAAATAACATTTTTTCATACAATCTAATATCAAAATGAGTATTATTATAAGAAAATATATTATTTTTTTATGAATATTTTAAAAAATAATATATTTTCTTATGATAACACACATTTTGCTCTTGTATTAGATGAAAAATTATTTATTATATAAAAATAGAGGAATATATATAAAAAGAGCAAAATTTCATAAGATTGTGACACACATTTGCTCTAATTGTAAGTTTGCTCCACAGTTTGCGTTACAATATAAGCAAATGTGTGTTACAATATAGACAAATTTGTGTTGCTGTAAGAGAAAATGTACTTTTATAAGAATAAATTATATGTGTTTTTTTAATTTAATCATTAATCCTTTATATCTAGGTATATTGATTCATATTTTAACACACTTTTTACTATTTTATACGTGTTATATATATATATATATAAATAATTATTTCTATTTAAATAAATAAATATTTATGCAAAACCAATATTTTTTCTTATAATAACATGCATATAATATAATTTCATACATGTATGAGCAGAATCAATGCATATGAAGAACAGAAAGCATAAAAACATATTCGATCATAACAACATAAGCATATTCAGGCATATATACAATCATATTGTATAGGTGCATACATATAATTTGCAGGATTCTTAAGCATGAATTTATATTTTCAGAATTTCATAAATTAAAAAACACTTATTGTTGATCGCTAAAATCCCAAAAAATTATCCGTTCCTTTTGAATCTGAATCTGTTCCCCTTGATCCGTTCCTCAAATGGTCAGATCACTCGTGCTGATAACATGTTGTAATATAGTGTAATTGAAAGCAATAAATGACACAGAATTTGGTAACCCAGTTCGTCACAAAGACTATGTTCAGGGGCAACCAAGCCAGGAGATATATATTAATAATACGAATGATGAAAATTGTGTACAATGAACAGGATTACATATATTTGTAATAACTGTATCCCTAACTAATTTTTGTTTTTCTTCTAGGCGAATACGATATTGAGATTAGGCCAAAAGCCCAATGAACTTAGCTAATTACTAATGCCCACAATATTAAATAATATTTTATAACAATTACAACTATTTGTGAGATTAAAATAGACCGAGGAGCAAACACTTTTGAGAACACTTTTGAGTCAATCGGCAAATTCCTGGACACTAAAATCGACGTCCTCCGTTTCCGCCGTCTGCAGATTATGGCGATCCTCCAGGCCGCCCTGAAGAGATTCCCCTGTAGAGGCGTCGTGCTTCCTCACCCGTTTAGGTCGGGCACCTCCGATGGCTCCTCCTATTTCAGCCTTGTTGAAAGAATAGTGTATCGAATTGAGCTTCCGGACAACAATTTCTGGCTGCACAAGGTTGAAAGGCTGGGTGATGATAGGCAACGCATTTTGAATCCGACAAGCCATCTCCGGATCGAGATTCTCCCCGAAATTCAGATGCGGAAAGAGCTCAATGCTTTGAGGGACACTTATGTGGATATAATGGATTTGAGGGGTGGAATATTTGGAATTGATGATTGGGGACGCATTTGGGGGTTCAATTCAAAGTTTGAGCTGTAGATGTTTGCTGATATCACATTCCATGACTCTTTTGATAGACATCTTTTGATGGGAAGAATAAGCATTTGGTTGAGAAGGTGGCGGGGGTCATGAACATATGTCGTTATTCCGATGGAGGAAACAGGGTTACTAGTTATCTTCTTTCTAAAGCATTTTGAATCCGACAAGCCATCTCCAGATCGAGATTCTGCCCGAAATTCAAATGCGGAAAAGCCAACAATGAAAGAAATAGATGAAGGTCGAAGAGAATTAAGCATATGAATGAATGCAAAGAGAATATCTCGTCAAATGTAAATCTATGAGTGAGAATGAGAGCGGCGCATGTGTTGAATGTGTGGGTGGAAATGAAAATAATATGGTTTCTTTAAATAGATGAGTGTGTGAGACTGAAGCGGCGCACGTGCTGGAAATGAAATATCTAGGGTTTCTACATACTTTAGTTCGGTTCGGTTTTATGTAAAATCGATTTTTTAAAAAGCCGAAATCAAAACTCTTGAATCATTCGAAATTTTTAAATTTAAAAAGTTGGGTGTGAAAATAAAGCATAAATCTATCGGATGCACTGCATAATTTAAGAAGATATAAGGTAGTTTGGAGAAAAATTTAGGAACACTTGTTTACTTGGTGAACTAACTTCTAACTACTAACAAATAATATTTATTGATAAAAAAAATTATATTTACTTTTACACACATTTTGCTCTATCTTTCCTATCTCACTACAAAAGGCTTGTTTCAACGATCAATTTAACAATCGCTTTTCGGTTGTTCTGAGACCCATGTACCCAAGTTACAAATAAAGTTAGATTATACACTTTATTTTATTTTATTAAAGATTATATTGAATTTGTATTTATTTTTAGAAAATTTTTAAAGCCAATTAAAGATAAAAAATAAACAATATTAAAATAATAAAATAAATCTTGCAAAATGATTAAGTAAACTAATAAGAATTTGTGTTCATGAATTTGATACTCCTTTTCTTAAAATAAATGGTCTCATAAGATTTTTCCGTTAAAATTAATGGATTAATATGAGATCAAATCTGTTGACCACAAATTCTTATGAGGCCATACGTGCAATATATTTTAACTGATAAGACTAAATTTGCTGAGAAAGGACAAAAAAAAAAGGTGAAACCAGATTTGTTGAGTATAAATTCTCATTGAACCAAAAGTGCAATTTAAAAATCAACTAAATCTTCATAAATAATAAATTAAATCGATCATTTAAAAATTAAAATACATGAAAGAAAACTTAAGATGGTTTATTATAAATTGAAAACATGGTGCGTCTTAAAATATTTATATTTTTCTTTCATGTATTTTATAATTTTATTGAAATATTTATAAAGATTTAATTATTTTAAATATTTTCATTGACTATTTTTTTTTTTAAATTGGAAAGAAAGAAGAAGCTTCGAGTCCGTGTGCACCCGTAAATCAATATAATAATTTTTAAGTTGATTTTTTTAATTAATTTTTGTTCGTATAAATTGCCAAATTTTGATTTTTCACACATCAATATTTTGAAGTTAATACCGTTTAGTTAAGGTTGTCGGGGAATTCCTCAAATTTCACGAGAAATAATTATTAAAAAATATATATTAATTTTTTAATAATTTCAATTAATAAATATAAAAGTATAAATACATTAATTTTTTTTAAAATAATTAAAATCTAAAATATTAATTTAAAGCATGTTTAAAATACAAAATACAAATTTAATGTATATTTAAAATTCAAAATATAAATTTAAATCTAAAAAATATCAATTATTTAATAAATTTATTCACTTATACTTAATGTATTATATATATATAAATAAGTGGGACCCCACTGAGAATGTGGTGGAGATCCCTACGCAACGGAGAATACAATCCTCCGTCCCATCTCATCTTGTCCTGCCTACAGGGCAAAAAAGTTCATGTCTCCATTCAGGGCGAGTTTCCACCCTGTTCGGGACGAAATAATGATAAATTTGTCCTTAATATAGTATTATTTTATATCATATACCACATCCTTATTTTAATGAGAAATTTACGAAATGGTTTACAATATTAACACTAGTTACAAATTAGTTCTGTGCGGAAAATAAATATTTATGTGGAAGAAAAAATTATATTTTTGTACAAATATTGTTAACCAATTTGTAAATATAGTCATTTTTTTTAACCAATATGCAAATGCACCTATTTAATCTATCATATTTTCTTTTAAGGTAAAACTTTGTATGAAAATGATGTATGGTAAGTTTATCAAGAATCACTTTTAAAATATCAAATATTTGATCAATTGTATAAAAAATCTCATCAAAAGTATCAAAATTTTTAATCAATGATGTTATGTTATAATTGCTGTAAATTTTATTGACACCAACTTTTGATACTCCTGATAAATATTTTGATACAATTAATTAAAAATTTAATACATTAAAACAGTTTAACGATAAGCTTATCATGAACAATTTTCATATAAAATTTATCATTCTTTTAGAATTATGAAAAAGAATATTCCCTCTGTCTTAGATGTGTTTTCACCTTTGGGATTGCACAATTTTTAAGAAATATAAGGTGATGTGTAAAGTTATATTATTAAAATAATATGATTAGTTGAATTGAAGGTAATAATGACATTTTGTGTAAAAATAATTACGGGATGGAGGGAGTACTTGAGATGATATTATAGTAAAATTTTGAAAAATGCTAAAATGTAAAATCAAATAATCTTAAATAAGACTCTATCCTAAAACATCAGATAAACATAAACAAACGGATAAGAGTATTTTTGTGAATGGATATATGGCAATTAATTAAAGCCATTAATGTGATTGATTAAAATATACCTTTTATATCTTATTGATATATTTACGTGAATGCCTTTTAAGGTAAGTTTGACTAATTTTTTATTCGCAAATTCAATTATATTTTTAGATGATATTTATACTCCCTCTATTCTACAGGAATTTGTACACTTTTTTTATTTGGACGTCCTACATAAATTTGCACACTATTAAAAAAACATTGATTTACGTGCACACTCACAAACCTATACACATATTTACCCATATGCCACTATTATATTTATAATTTTTTTTTTAAAATGTGCCGTTCCTTAGGGTGCAAATTTCTACGGGACGGAGGGAGTATTATTTTAATTGAAAAATGTAGTTTTCATTTGTATTTTTTATTTTTAGATAAATAAATTCTTAGATTTCAATATACTTGAATTAACTATAATTTTAAAGTTATATGTATAACCTAGTATCAAGTATATATTATCTTCATGATTATTTCATTAGGCACATTCATATAAACCGTTTCATGGTGTAAAACATATCATATTAAAAATTCGCGAGTTCTTAACCGGGTCTGGTCAATTTTAGGCTTTTTTTTTCCAAAATTTTCGCAGTTGTAATTCCAGATTTTTTCGTTCCCAGGTATGTTACAATTTGGCAAAATGCATGTTACTATTAGACAAAATGTGTATTACAATCAAATTAAATATTTTTTTTACATATACTCATTTGTTTTTGTAGAAATAACATTTTTTCATACAATCTAATAGAAAAATGAGTATTATTATAAGAAAATATATTATTTTTTCATGAATATTTTAAAAAATAATATATTTTCTTATGATAACACCCATTTGCTCTTGTTTTAGATGAAAAATTATTTATTATATATAAATAGAGGAATATATATAAAAAGAGCAAAACTTCATAAGATTGAAACACACATTTGCTCTAATAGTAACACACATTTGCTCCACAGTTTGTGTTACAATATAAGCATATGTGTGTTACAATATGAACAAATTTGTGTTGCTGTAAGAGAAAATATACTTTTATAAGAATAAATATGTGTTTTTTTTAATTTAATCATTATCCCTTTAAATCTAGATATGTTGATTCATATATTAACACACTTTTTTACTATTTTATATGTGTTATATGTATAAAAAACGTGATTTTTTTACAAAAACATGATTTTTTTTTTTTTTTGTAGTGTAAGTTATTTTATTTCCTACAATATAAACCTATAGTATACACCTTAAAATAACATCTAATCCGCACAATTCAATGACAACAGTTACAAATCTAAGCAAACAAAAATGAGAGGAGAAACAAATATCTCATTACTTTTCTTCCTTCAAACAAAATATTCCTTCTCCAAATTAAGATACACTAAAGATGGTGGTTTTTAAACAAGAAGTTTTGATACGAGAAAGATGAATAGAAATTTGTGAATGGACCGCTACAAAAATATTGTAGTTTAGCAATTAGAATTAGCGATCACCTTTAAATCTATAGCTAATTAATTATATACTTAACGACTAGCTTACAATTACTTTGGACCCGTAATCACGCTAAAAAAATTAACAACCGCCTGAACGTCTGTCGCTAAATGAACCAAAAAAGCAATCGCCTTTTAAGGCGATCCCAAAGTTGATGGCTTTTGCGAATGCCTAAGCGGTCTCAAAATCTAAAAATTGGATTAGTAGCCGCCTACGCAATCGCTAATCACCGCGTTGAACCACATCTCGAAAACAGTATTGCGTATTAAATTGGCGGCCCATTTAGTAACTGCCGAGGCGGTTGTTAGCTCAAAATTATAATTTTTTTTGTTTAGACAGTCATCAATCACAGTCTTTTACACGTACATAAAAAATGAGTCTGACATTAATGTTAGATATGTTTGTGACTGGAGAAATTTTTTTTTAGTCCCATAACTTATTGAGAGCCCGCTTTTGGTCCCAAAAATTTTAATTTTTTAATTTTGGTCCAGTAACTCATGTCCAATTTTGGCCCCAAAAATTTTAACTTTTCAATTTTGGTCCCATAGCTCTTAGGGTTGTCCAATTTTGGTCTCATTTTTACCGAAAAAGTGAAAATAAAATTATTTTTTGGCATATGCGGTGCACATGGAGTTGAATTTGGAATTCTCCACCATCCTTGCTAATATTTTATTATTTTTATTAGTGTTTCAATAATATAGAAAAAAATAAGTAAAAAGTACAAAATAAATAAAAAATTAATTATTTGGCACATACGTCAGTAAGAGTGCCAAAAAATTCCAAATTCAACCACAACATGTGTTGTGCATGACATTATTTACATTTTCGGTAAAAAAAATGGGACCAAAATTGGACAAACACCAAAAGTTACGGGACAAAAATTGAAAAGTTAAAAATTTTGGGATCAAAATCGGACACTCAATAAGTTATGGGACCAAAAAAACTTTTTATCTCTTTATGACTGCCTTTGCCCCATTAGCGATCGCTAAATTTTTTTGCAACCTCTATAAATAGGCCAGTGTCAGAATTATTTCATACACCCACACACACTACTCGTCCTTACAAACTATTTGCTACCATTCGCCGTCTGCCTCCGTCCGCAGTCAATTACAATAAGTTTTTTTTTTTATCCCGGGATAGAGAGAATATTGTATAACAAAAACAATCCTTTTCATTTTAAATTGCAACGAAACTAATTCAATATAGATTTAATAAAGGACATTTACACATTTGTTCAAAAAAATGATTCTATTTATAAATTAGTTCAAAATATTTGCATATGTATATAAAATAAAATTATATAGCACCAAAGCATATATATATATATATATATTTTCACAAAACTAATTTATAATTAGTATTATTTTAAGCTTTTATATAAATTTTCCATTTAATAATTACTCATACTAAATAGATTATAACACATTAAATGATAGATATAATTGCAAGCTGGATAATGGTTGTATTAAATTAAAAAATATTAGAAAAATGAATTAATAGCTACAGCACTAATTAAAAGGATATGTGAAAATAATCACCATGTCTGCGGTTATAAATAGGTCGAGGGGCGGACTCTATTCAGAGCACCACACTAGAAAGGAAAAATAGAAAAGAAAGGCGAGAGCAGTCCTTCTCTTATTTTGCACTCCAACATTTCTAGGGTTTCTCAAAATAATGGCTGATAACAGTCAAATTTCAGTTCCATGGCCCGATCTTCTGCCGGAACTTGTCGAGTCAATCGGTAAATTCCTCGACACCGAAATCGACGTCCTCCGTTTCCGCGCCGTCTGCAGATTATGGCGATCCTCCAGGCCGCCCCTGAAGAGATTCCCCTGTGGAGGTGTCGTGCTTCCTCACCCGTTCAGGCCGGACACCTCCGATGGCTCCTCCTATTTCACCCTCGTCGAAAGAATTGTGTATCGAATTGAGCTTCCGGACAGAGGGCTGCCCAATTTCTGGCTGCTCAAGGTTGAAAGGCTGGGTGATGATAGGCTGCGCATTTTGAATCCGACAAGCCATCTCCCGATCCAGATTCTCCCCGAAATTCAGATGCGGAAAGAGCTCAATGCGTTGGATTATCGCGTTTCAGAGGTATCCAAAGCTTATGCTCTCAAATGTGTGAATTCCCCTGTATTTATGATTAATGGCGAGTATAGTGACGCCAAAAAAGTAGTTTATAGGAAGGGGATTGTAGATAGTGATTATTTTGTTATGGCGATTGATCGTCATAATAAGTTGTGGTATATTATGTCGGGGGATGATAGGTGGACACTTGTGCCCAGTAATGATAGGAGTGACACTTATGTGGATATAGTGGGTTTGAGGGGTGGAATATTTGGGATTGATGATTGGGGACGCATTTGGGGGTTCAATTCAAAGTTTGAGCCGCAGATGTTTGCTGATAGCACACTCCATGACTCTTTAGATAGGCATTTGGTGGAATCTTTTGATGGGAAGAAGCTGCATTTGGTTGAGAAGGTGGCGGGGGTCATGAACATATGCAGTTATTCCGGTGGAGGAAACACGGTTACTAGTTATCTTCTTTCTAAAGCTGTTTTGACTTTCAGAATTTGGGAACTAAATAGACGGGAAAGAGAATGGACTGGGGCAGACCCGTGGAATGGCCTGATAATTTTTGTTGGAGATGATTGTTCCTTCTCCATTTCCTCCAAAGAGTTTGATGGCCACAATGGTTATCGACTTTTCTATACCAATAAGTACATCTCTTTTGAAACTCAGGAGGAAATGGGGCCACCAAGGCCTGTTGATTTGGAGTGCAATTGTTGCCCAAACTGTCAGAATGTTGTGAGAGCTTACAAAATTTTTGATATAAGTTCTGAAGTTAAACTCAAATTCAGAGGATTACAGGGTCACAACACCGGTGTGTGTGACTTTGTGACTAACAGAACTGGGTCCCTGCTATTGCATAATGATTTTGCGGATATCTTTTGGCCACCTCCCTCTTGGCTCAGTAGCCCTTAGCTTCATTTGATTTAAGTAAGCTTGAGCATTACCTTTTTATTGATTACATCTATTTCTTTGTGCTATTTAACGTAATTTATTTTCTTTAATTGATTTCTATGAGATCTGTTTACATAACAATCCCTGGTTGGTACATGATATTGATACTTAGTGATTCGCACGTGTATCCTTCATTCATTCATTAATTTCTCTGATCACCTGTTCTGTATTTAGCCTGTAAATATTTCACTTGAATGCAGAGTATTTAGTTTTGATGTTATGTGAAGATTTTGGGTTGCCATGCAGTTGTGAAATAGCTAGCTACGACGTTGTATTTTTCTTGCGTAAATCACAATCTTAAAGTTGTATTATGCATGCCGAATATAGGTAGAAAAGAGAACCAAACTAATGTGTTTTGCGGGTAGATTTACACGTGTCTGTATGAGGGACAGCTCCGCGCTTAGCGAATGTATTATGTGCATTTGTTTCATTTGTTATATTAAATGGGATGATGCCACGTAGCCGTAATCAGTTTGGAAGCTCAGAGTGAATTGTCTTTTCTCTTCTGTTCACAATCTTCATCTTGGTGACCTCAATTCTCCCTTGAGTTGAGATGTGAATTGTCAATTATTATATGTTCTGTCTGAGTATGCAATCTAATATATTTACAAGAAATGACATGCTTCTAATGTAAAGGAGATGCTGGATTATGAAGCTTGCTGTATTTATTTAGAGAAAAAGTGGGTTAAAATGATAGGATATGAAACATGAATCAAACTAAATTAAGTTAATATCTAACTGTTCTGTTCTTTTCTCTTTCTTTTTTATGGATGCAGGTTGCAAAACACCATTGGGGATTGTTAAGGTTAGAGACTTTCAACCGGCCAAAATTTCAAATGAGAGATTCCGTCTGTCTGAAGGTTTATTTTGAAGTCAGAAGAATGTTGTGATTTTGAATTAATCCTGTTGTATTAGAGACTGTAATTTTATAACATCTCATTTGCAGCTGGTTTTATGTAATTGAAATATGTTTTTTAAAATCAATTGAAAAATTACTTGGTTGTGTTTGTACCTGTGGATTTGTAAATTGATAGGCAAATTAATTATGAATCCTCATTTTTGAAACAATGATCCTATTTTTTTTTTATCTTATAATTGGGTGGATTTTTAGTTTCCTACTAAAATAATGTCATTTTGAAATCTTTCTCACCTTTCTCCCTTACCATTAATAATTTAATAAAATAAATTAGTTTGATTCTTTCTTTACTTTACATGTATGTGATGAAAATAAAAATAATTAAGAAATGAAGAAAAAAAATAAACAAAAACCTTCAAACATTTATAAATTTTAAAAAATAATTATAAATAAAAAATAAGAAAGTTCAACTCAAATTTTAAAGTATTTAAATTTAGAAAATAGATTAAAAATAAAAATCTGAAAAAACCTAAAATATGTGTAAGATATTAACAAAATAAACTAAATATTGCATAATATGAAAAAATTAATTAAACCTAAATAAAGAATAAAATAATAAATAAAATTTTGAAAATAATTAAACTAAGAAAGTCAGTTAATTTTTTTAAGAAACTATAAACAAAATAAAGACAAAATCAACTTAATCTTAAAAAAATCATAAATCAATTAAAGCTAACATACTCTGAAAAATATTAAATATCAACTCAAAATATTCATAAATATTAAATGGAAAGTTTGTATAGCTTTAATTGTTTTGACTATTTATTACTTTAATCAATTTGATTTTATCTATATTTAAGATCTTTTTAATATATATTAGATTTTATTTAGCTTTTCAGATTTTTTTTCTTCAAATTATTTTTTTATTCTAATTATTTTTTTAATAATTATTAACTTTACAATATATATATTTTAGATTTATTTTTAATTTATTAATTTACATTGATTTTGGTTGATTTTTAAATTTAATTTTCCCAATTTATAATTCATTATATTATATTTTGCTTTAAAGATATATTTTATTTTAAAAATATTTTTCCTATTTTTTATTATGTTCCGTGGTTTGAATTAAAAGAAATTGACAAAAATATCACATCACCTAAACCAGCTGGAATGAAATTTGAATTAAGACTTAAGATTTATTTTATCATATTTAAGACTTGAAGATTTATTTTATCAAGTTTTTTTATTTATTAAACGATGATTTGTGACTTAAATATTTATGTTTCTATATAAGAATTTGGATTTTTGGTATTAATGAAATCATGGATTCATATGTTTTACGTGTCGAAATTCCTATGATTTGATGGTTTATATCGCATGTACGAATTAATATCCAAATTAATTGAAATTCGAGAACTTGATGCATGAAATTGATGTTCAATTTTAAAAGCAAGAAAAATCAGATTTTTAATCTTGATAAATCTATTTATTTTTTAAAAATTTCAGTTTGTATGCTAATTTGTGCAGTTTTGATTTTAGAACACTAAGTTACTAGCTAATGATGTTTTATTCTTAAAAAAAATTCAAAAAAAAAAAAGCTTTATACAACCTGTTTTGATGAAATTTGAATTTCTGGAATATTTATATTTATAAAAGTTAGTAGGTAAACTTTCATTTCATAATTATGTGCTTAGATGTGAAATTTTCTATTTTAGTCCTATAAAATTTATATTATAGAAATCGGTGAAGTTTTGATCGAAAAATTTCAAATTTCGTGATGCTTCTTATACAGTAGGGAGACTTAGGATTGTGACATTGTGATTTTTACGTATATGGAAAACCGAAATTTAAAATTTAGTCCTTTAATTACTAAAAAAATTCTTAAAATTTTTCAATGAGGATTTTCAAAAAAAAATTAAGTAGGTTTCCAGCAGCTTGTTTTTAAAATTAAGAGTATAAAATATTATTGATATTGGCAATTAACCATATATATATATACTAGGTGTTACATGTTAGGGTCTAATACAGCTGGTTGTTTTGCTGCATATATATATACCCAAGTATAACATGCATGTGTGCCTATTAATTAATTAATTATATAATAATAATTAAATCAGGCAAATCGTGCTAAAACCCCAACAAATGGTGCAACAGTAGCAGTATCAGGCTCAGCTTGCTTGAAATTTTCCCGATTGTCGGTATACTCATCATTAAAATTGGGGCCTCCAACAATTGCTCCTTCAAGCAAATTAGGGTTGTCTGCATTTTTGTGGAACCACTGGTCGAATCCGCCTTGGCAGCTCACCGGTGTCGGGTCTTTCTTGATCGACACGATTGATGATCCTCTATGATGAGCCCTTCCAGGATAACTTTCTCCAAATCCTACCATGTAACTTATTTTCTTCGGGTTTGAACCCAGTATGTAGTCCACCTATGTATTATACATACATACATACATACATGCACATAAATTAGTTTTAATCAAAATCATATGTACTTCAGTTTGACAAAATGTACATTAATTATATATAAAACTAGTATTAATTGCATGCGTTAGACCATCTTAAAGATCGATCTTTTATTATACGGACGTCTACATATATAACCAACCCATTTATTTTTGGGGATGCATATTTGTAAGACGGTTTCCCATAAGTTTATGTCGAATTTTGAAAGGAATTAATCTTTTCATCCTTCCTATATTAAAAGTCAAAATATATATAGAAATATTTGGAAACATTACTATGGATCATATGTATAGTTTTCTTTCTGAATTTAATTAATTAATTTGACAAAAATAGTACTATATATATATATATGTAAGAGTAAGAGTAATTTTGAACCTGTGATTGAGCAAATTGGATCAGGTCTTGGGGCCCCACATTGCCGTTAGGACAGGTGATAGTTGTCTTGGTGGCGGCGAGGGTGTCGGCGTAGGCGGAAATGAGGAAGGATGCACTTGTGACATACTGAAGATTGTCCCACTCATAAACCCAAAGAAGTCCACCCGATGTTTTTGGAATGTTGGAGTTTCCTTTGCCAATGTTGTTGCAAATGAACTGCTCACCATTGCTTTTCAAAGCATCTATGTTTCCAATCCCTCCTAATTTCTTCTCTAACACACTCTGCAAATTTATATAATAAAGTAGAAATATTACAAATAACAGCTTAATTAATTAATTTCACAGTTATAATTCAATTTCATCCCCATCTTTTTTTTTTTTTAAACAAAAAGTTTCAAAATTTCAATTTAATCCAGTAACTTTATCAATTGGTTCGATTTTTTATCCTGTTTGCCTGGAAATAAAAAACGACGTTTGTAAAACAAATACCGTTCCTTTTGTAAGTTATATTGGGAGTAAACTGACAATTCAAAGAAAAAACATTAGTGAAAATTTTGAAATTGTGGGACAAAATAGATATAACTATAATAAGGATGTAAATTTTGTGGTAGTTTCACGTATATATATATATATATATATATATATATATATATATATATATAATAAGAAGTTGAGCGCCAGCAAATTTGTCGTCCCACGAAAAGGCTTTTGTGGTGCCACCAATATTGGTAGACGTGGTGATGAAGCTTATGTAACGGTCTTGTTTAGTAGCTAGGGCTAACCACGCTGCACTCCATAGCAATTCGTCCTGCACGTACACTAAGTGTAAGAAGATACATTCATTAAATGTATTTAATTATTAGTACATATACGTATTTATGTATAATTATACCTCGTATCCGCTGCTTGAATAGAATTGTCCAACATCTGTAATGCTGTTTTGGTACAGACCAGTGTACTTTGTAGCAAAATCAAATAGCTGCCATGCAATTTGAATTAATTAGTTGTAAACATAATCTTAATTTTCTTGATTAATATTTCCAATACACTATATTTGTTAATTGCTGCTATCCTGAAATACTAGTCTCATAAGAGTTTGGAAAAATAATTTTTACGTACTTTATCTTTTACCTATTACGATTTTGGTTCTCTTGACTGTTAAAATTTGCTTTTAGTCTTTTATCTTTTAATGTTTGACTTTTGTACTTTATCTTTCGAAATCTTTTATTTTCATCCTTTATTTTTAAATAATATTTGATTTCATACTTTTGAATTATAAAGAATTAAAATCAAATTCTAATAGTTAGAGGACCAAAATCATAATTGGTTTAAGATAAAGGACGGAAATTTCAAAATTAAAGAAAATCAAGGTCGAGAAAGAGAGAGAGTGAGAGAGAGGTACCTGTACAGCGTGAGCCACAAGCTTTTGGGAATAAGAAGGGTTTGTTGTCCTGAAAGCAATGGAAGCAGCTGCCAAAGCTGCGGCTGTTTCCCCCGCCAGGTCGGATCCCGGGTGCTGCTCGTCGATCTTGTAAGCGTTTCGGGGCGTAGTCATGTCTTCTGGCCTTTGCCAGCATGCGTGATCCGCCCCGGCCTCTCCAACTTGACCATACAACACGTTGGGCTCAGAATGGGCTTTGATCAGGTAATCAGTACCCCATTTGATGGCATTCAGAGCATTCGACAGCTCCTTTCGGGCCTCAAGTTGAGCCCCGAATTGCACCACGCTCCATGAAAGTATCGTCACCGAATACGCCATCGGAAACCCGAATTTAACGTCGTCTCCGGCATCGTAATATCCACCGGTCAAATCAACCTGTGACATAAGTTCAACCAAACAATATTAATGAAACTATATTTATTTCATATACAAATTAATTCTGTATAAAAGTTATTATACATATATAGAGTTTTATTCATGATTTAATTTTTTTTTATTTTTTTTTGCAAATACATTTGCTATGAATGTGTACTCATTTTTAATTCACGTGTATGTTTGATTATATATTCGATATAAGCATGGAAAAGAGTTGGATAGACATTTTGGTATATAGCATCCACAAGGTCCGTAAAATTGAATATTATGTGAAATTTTGAAAATCCGTAAAATCAATCTCAATTAAAAAAAAAAAAAATCGGTTCTTCATGAATCAAGGTTTGATCATTCATTTTATTTGTAAATTAGATGATGCTATGCATTTTTTTTAAATAATAACATTCTTCCGAAACTACCCCTTCATGAATGGGTTACATTAATGAGAATTATAAATATTTATTACTCTCACCTAACCAAAATATATAATTTAATTAGATGAATGTACATATTATTAAGAAAATTATTAATTAAATTCCCACTTTACATTTAATTAATATACTTTTGAAACTCAACATCAGATTTTGAAGAAATTTAATAATAAAGTTATTTTCATAACGAGTTAAGGGTAGAGTGAGAAAAAAACATAAATAATTCACATTACAAGTGCAAAACAAGTTTAAATTGCAAATAACGTAATAGTCAAAAAGACATTTAAGGGTTCATTTGGTTCAATGGATAAAATAAATAACTCAAGATAGATTAGACAATATTATAATCTAGAGATTATTATTTAGGAGTTAAATAGTATATTTGAATTGATAGATTAAGATAATTAGTAGTGTAAGAAAATTTCATTTTCAATATTTGGATTGTAAGATTAATAATAAAAACATATGCAATTGACAATTTTGCCCTCTATATCATAAACAAAAATAAAGTGAATTATGATTCTCCTTTAATTTCAATATAAGGGGAGTATTTCAGTAAAGATAAAAACAATTGATTATTATCATACTTCTTCCCTAAGATAATATTATCTTTCATTCATAAGATAATTAAATTTTAGTTTTGGGCTTTTTATTTAATCTTGGGTTTTTGTTCATTAAACCAAATTAACATCAAATTAAATAAGATATTAATTTATCTTAGCTTATCTAACGAACCAAATGAGACCTAAATTGAATAGAATTGAAAGTCAATTGTTTTATCAAGATAATTTTTTATGTATATATATTTTTGAACAATATTAGTTTAATACTTATTTCGATATAAAATAATTGATATTATTTTGATGAGTTGCATGGTGAAATCAATTTGCAAGAAACTCATTATTTTCTGAAACCAACATATTTTAAATTGGATCAAATGTATAAGAAATGAGTAATAAATTACCCCTTCAGTTTTGCCATCATTAAGAGCAGAATCAGCACGCCATTGCACTCGCTGATCAGATGGCAATTTGCCTGATCTTTGTGCTTCAAAGTACAACAATGATTTTGTCAAAGCTGCTCCATAGTCATAAGCTGACAGACCATTTTGAGCCAAACATAGAAAACATAAAGCAAAGAAATGCACACTAGACATGATCAATTACTAGGTTTGATAAGCTGAATTTGTTGAGTGTAAATTTTGAGGAGTTGTGTGTCTATTTATAGGGTGGAAACCATTCTATCCCTCCTTTCACGAAATTATTTCCCTTAAAGTAGTGATAGACATTTAATAAAAAATACTCCCTCCGTATTTTTATAAGTTGCTCGTTACTTTTGGGCACACGAATTAAGGTAAAAGTGAAAAAGTATAAGTGATGTGATGGAAAAAGTGAAAAAATATAAGTGATGTGATAGAAAAAGTGAAAAAGTATGAGTGATGTGATGGAGAAAAGTGAAAAAGTAATGAAAATAGTGTAAAAAATATTGAAAATAATAATAAAGAAGTGAATAGTAGTTTCCAAAAAAGGTAAAAAAACAATGAGCAACTTATAGAAAGACGGACGAAAATGGCAACATGAGCAACTTATAGAAAGACGGAGGGAGTAATATTATATTACAATGATAGATAAAGTAAAAAAAAAAAAGGTGATTTACATGATATAAGTTCAAAAAAGTTACTATATTTACAAATTGGTTGAAAATATTTGTATAGAAACACATTTTTTCTCAAAAATACTTTTTTTCCAGCTCAAAACCTAGCTACTTGTAAATATAGTAACTTTTTTGAATCTATATGTAAACCACCCTAAAAAATAGCAGTATTGTGGGGCTTAAATTTTTATTTATGGCTGTAAAATAATTATTTCTAAATTAATAAGAAATGATAAAAAAATTTATGCACAAATAAAAAAGAAAAGTGAGATATATATAATTCCGTGTATGAGGAAGTAATATTTTACAAATTTGAAAAGACATGTATGCAAAATTGTGTGGAGTAAATCCGGAAAAGTGTGAAAAGAAAAGGATAAAACATCATTCAATTGTGAGGGAGAATGTGATGCTAATCATATGACTTGTAATAGTCAACCGCAGTAGTATATTAATTTTCTTAAAATTCATTAATTATTGATATAATCATATTTATACTATCTATTGTGAAATAAATGGATCAAACAATTTAAATGTATTTTTGAAAAGTTATGTTATTATTATAGAAATATTACTCTTTTTTATATTAAAAAGTCAATATAACATATGAGTTGATTTTTTTAATAAATAAAAAGGATATCTTTTCGATAAAAATGAAACTACTTTTTAAAAATACATTTGAACTACTCAGTATGCCTAGTGCATACAAGATTAAGTCAAAAATTATTAAAAAAATCCCATCGATCTATCCTTTATTAATTTAGAAGTGGAAATAATATATTAAAATATTGATAAAGTATTATATAAATTATTTTCATAATATAAATTACTTTGTGATATAAAATTTATATTTATGAATTTATTTTTTTGCCTTATTAAAATGTAGTTCATGATATGAACCACTTTCACACAATATCTACTCTAAAACATTAATATTAGGTATTTAATTAGAGATGCTTAGGATAATTTTGTCTAAAAATTTAGAAATGTATTCTTACTAGTACGTACACTAGGATCCCCAGAATATTAGAAAAAATCAAGCCCAAATCTTTTCAAGGACTAACAAAAATATTATTACTAATTTTAGGATTAATTGAAAAAAATATTATGAATTTTATAATTTTTATATAACAAGTACTTTTTTCTATGCAATTCAATGCACCACCTTTTTAGTTTTGTAATTAGAAAAATCTAATAATTTTTCGTCAATAATCAAATGACGTGGTTGTTGGATATGCCACATAGAGTTTATGTAGATGCATATAAATTAATTTATGATTTTCTAATTAATATAAATAAATTTATGATTTTCTTATAATTAGAATAACATCTTTAAGCTACATCAATAATTTTTGAAACGTAACTTAAAAATGTATTTTAAAGATACTATTTCCTTTTTTTTTTTTAAATATTTGTTGGTGTCGATAAGGATATTTATGTCTATAAAAAAAAATTAAATAAATGGATGTTTTTGTGACATATTCAGCAGCCATTAAATTATTATCAAAAAATTATTAGATGTTTCAAATGGTAAAAAATTTAAATAGTGGTGTATAAAATTATAAAGAATAAAATTAGATATTGTAATTAATAAAAAAATATATCCCGTTCATAATTTATTTTGCAATTAACCCTTAATAAAGTGAAGTTCTAACTTTGCATCTTCAATTTAAAAATTGATTTTATTTCGATAATATTAAATTATTTTAGATTCCCAAACAATTATTATATATACTTATTTATTTATATCTAATATAAAATGTAATACTAAAAGTAGAAATAAATAATAAAATTCGTACAAAATTTGGCATGATGTTGAATATTATTGATTAATATAAACAAAATATTGTATTTAATATGATTTTAAATGTTATACTAAAGCAGCATTAAAATATTACTGAATTTGACAAGAATTTTAAAAGTTACATGCACATTATTGACTAATAATATTAAATAATTAATTATGTATTTAAAATGGATAATTATTAACTCGGTTATTTTTTTTATCGTTAATGTTAGTTGTTAGTAGTTAAGTTAGTTCACCAAGTCTCCTTACACTCCATATCTCCAAGTCCAACCTTATATCTCTCTCCTAATTCGTTCTCAAAGGGAATTGAACCCAGGTCACTCACTCAAGTGAGAAGCCCGGTGGCCAGGTGAGCTAACCCACGTGGTTATTAACTCGGTTATTAAATATTCCGTCCATCCATGAACCTTATTCTCTTTACCATTAGATACAGAAATTAATGAAAATTACTGCATCCGTCCAAATTTATTCCACCTGTTTTCTATTTTAGTTTGTTCAATAAAATTAGTTATATTTCCTAAAATGAGATTAATACCAAAATTGTCCCATAACTTTTTCACTTTTTTGATTTGGTCCCATAATTATGTAATGTTTCAATTTAGTCCCATAATAATTTAAATCTAACCAAATTAGTCCCGTAACTATGTAATATTTTAATTTAGTGTCATAACAATTCAAATTTAACCAAATTAGTCCCATAAATATGTATTGTTTCAATTTAGTCCCATAACAATTCAAATCTAACTAAATTAGTCGCAAATCGCCGGAAATGACATAAACAAATTAGAGTATTTTTATACTCTCACTAAAAATAAACTAAAATGCACATTTAGTGAGGGTATTAAATCTCCTCACTATTATTTTTGTGACTAAAGAATATTTTTCTTGTAGTGAAATTTGGGATTAATTTAATTAGATTTGAATTGTTATGGGACTAAATTGAAACATTACGTAGTTATGGGACTAATTTGGACGGATTTAAATTATTATGGGACTAAATTGAAACATTACATAATTATGGGACTAATTTGGTTAAATTTGAATTGTTATGGGACTAAATTGAAATATTACATAGTTATGGGACCGAATCGAAAAAATTGAAAAGTTATGGGACGATTTTGGTATTAATCCCTTCCTAAAATAATACAATATATCTATTTTTTAAAATTCGTATAGAATAAAATAAAAATAATTAATAAAATTGGATGGAAAGAGTAGTATTATTAAAAGTATAGATAAAATAATAGTATAATAGGGCCATTTATTTAATGGTGAGTTTAGTTTATTCTTATAAAAGGTTGGGGTGTTCACCCTACAAACCTAATGGACATTTAACAATATGAGAGACTACAAATTCTTTTTTGTCCATAAATTTATAAAAACTCTTTTTTGGTCTTTTTAAAAAAATAAGTAATCAATATACCCTTAATTCTCATTGTTATTTTAAATTTCTCTTTTCACCCCTAATTATTTTCTTATTTCGTTTCTTACACCAAATTAATATATTATTTTGTAAAAAAATATTTTGAAAGTTATAACGTTATTTTTTATAATCTTATTATTTTTTAAAGGGTAGGAGTTGGGTCGGAATGATTTTTTAGGTTCTTTTAACCTATAAATTTTTTAAAACATACATGATTATAACTGTCATTATATTTTTAATTTTTAAGGATTAAATAAATATTCTTAAAAGGTCGGAACCCAGTCAATTTTTTTTAAAGTAATTTCAGTATATCTTTTATGACGGAGTTGGGTTGGAACATCTTTTTACATTATTTTTATATAAAAAATACGAATATATGAAATTTTCATTTATGCTATCTTTTTTATTTTTATTAGTATAGAATTAGTATTTTGAAAGGTCGGAAATCAAATAAATTTATTAAAAATATCATTCTCAATAGTATTTTTTGACGGAGTTGTGTCGGAATGACATTTTAGGTTCATTTAACCATAAAAAATTTTGTTGGTCCCTTAAAGTGGTCAAGGTCTAGAGGGGGCTGAATAGACCTTGAGTCTAAAAACAGATTTTTAAAACTTTTCAAGAAGAGGGATTCTAGAACCTTACAGTAGCTTCTTTTAAGTTCAAAATAACAAGTCTACAAGAGTTTCAGAACTGGACCACAAATGTTACAGCTGTGAACTTAAGAAGTCTACAGCTGCAGAGTTATAACACTTTCAAAATAAGAAGATCACTTGTAGACAAAGTATTAGAGGAGTTCTCACAATTAAATTTGTATTGAGAATACTCTAATGTGCAGCGGAAATAAGTGAATGTTAATGAAAAACAATATAAACAAACTTAACAGCTGAGTGACTTATGAAAGTCTACAGCTGTAGAGTCAGTTTTTCTTTGTGAAAATCACAAAGTTTTATGCACTCAGGTTTCAAAAGAATGATGAATGTAACAAGTAAAATAAATATGCAGAGCAAGAATTTAAATGACAGAAAGTAAATAGACCAGGTTTATAGTGGTTCAGTGTCTATAAAAAGACCACCTACATCTACTGTTACACCACTCAGGTGCCAAATTCACTAAGAAGAGATCACTAAGATCAATACAAGTAGTTCCCCCTTAGAACTAGGTTCACTCAGATTCCTATTCTAAAAAGAGATTAAACTACCATATTCACTCAGAATATAACTCACAAAGAGTTTACAAAACCTCACAAAAAGATATCTACACAAAGTAGAAATTAAAACAGGTGAGGGAACAACAACAAAAGTGTGTGATTCTTTCTAAGAAAATCCTAACCAACTATTCTATGAATCATAAAGAATAAAAACAATAAAGCTCTCTCAGAAAGTTGTTGGCTGTAGACTTGCTTAGGCAGAATGCTTGTAGGCTCAAAGTTTGTTGTTGTTGTTTCCTCTGAGGACTTCTTCTATTTATAGATTGAGTGGTGTGACTTATCCGTTGGAAATTCAAATTTGAAATCCAGATAAGGCTCCTCTCTCTCCATTTGGCATGTGTGAAGTGGTCCTCATCCTTCACACATGATAGTACTGATTGTACTATTGTCCTTTCCATCAGAATTCTGGCTATCTTCATATAATCTTCATTATCCTCCAGAATTAAGAAAATATCCTCCTCTTAAGTACAGTTTAGTGAGTGCTTTAGAGCTACACTAATAGTGCTTAAGGGTCTTCATTAACTTCAAATAATCTCTGACTTGTACCATCTCTTCAAACTGTTCTTTGCAGTTGTAGAGTCTTCAACCTTGCAGCTATAGAGTCCTGTAAATAATAAAAATCGGCTGTAGAGAAACCTTACAGCTGTAGGGTCATGTCTAGCTGTAGAATGATCAAATATACAGCTGCAGACTTCACTTACAACTATATGTTTCAAACACCAATTTCCTTAGCACAAGTGTTAGATCAATATATCAAATAAACCACATTGTTTTGCTCACATCAAAATCTAAACTAAGGTACTTAACAATTTCCCCCTATTTTGATGTTGGCAAAACAAACAACAAAACAAGCAACAAAGACAATAAGATATTGTCTTAGAACGAAAACGACAGAAAGCAGAACAAGGCAGGGCAAGAGAAAACAAAAACACAAAGCAACAAAAGACAGAGCAAAACACAAAGCACAAAGCTGCATAAACTAAACAGGGTTCAAGATACAGCTTAAAGTAGATAGATAGACTTAAAACTAAAAAGTTTTAGTGTCTAATCTAGAACAAAATCTTCATCTTCTTCTGTGCTTGGGATCAGCATCATCTTCATCATCCTCATCAACAGAATCTTCATCTTGAGGCTTCAAAATTCCTTGCTCCACTAGCTTCATGTTCTTTTCATCTTCTTCATAATACTTCATCAACATCTGTAGTTCATAAGCTTCAAACTCTTCTTCTTCCTTCTTAGACTTGAATACCCTCTTAGGCGATGGATTTTTCTTGATTTTTCCACCAAGGAGCCGAGCATTGTCTCCTTTGTATAGAGATCCATCAGCCTTCAGGTCTTTGAACTTCTGGAATCTGTCCTTCTTGAGTTTAATCCTTTTAATGACTGTATGCCTGTTGCATATACTCAAGAATTCCTTCCATAGGTTATCAAATTCTGCTTTCATTTGCTTCACTCTTTCATCAGAATCTTCAACAGGTACCATGCTCTTTCTTTCTTCAACAGAATCTTCAACAGTGGTTGAGCAGTGATAACAGCTGTAGATTGTTCTTGTTCTTCCTTTCTCTGTTTTTCTTCTTTCTCTTTCTCTTCCTTCTCTTTCTTTCTCTCTCTTGATTCTTTCATAGTTTGTTCCCAATAACCAAGAGGTTTTTGAGAAGTATGAGCTGTAGGTTTCTGAGCTGTAGATTTAGGGAGTTTTATGATCTTACTTCCTCTAGAGCTTTCCTTCATCTGCTCAGGTTGAGACCTTTCTTCTGATTGTTCTCCAAGTCTTATGGAAAAGTCTTTAGATTTGGCAGTTTCAAGCTCCTTTGCCCATGACTTAACAATATCCTTCACATTCTCAAGGATATCTTCAGTAGCCTTTTCACCTTCTTTAATCTCTTCTTCAATCTTGTTTTTCCCATTTTTGCCAACATCAATGTGTGACAAAATGGTGTTAAGCTTGCTCATCAGGTCAATCTTCAAATTTTCTTTCCCAGTTATCATCTTTGTCATCTCATTCTTCATACTTTTCACTTCAATCTTCAATTGAAAAGAATCTTCCTTCATCAGGTTAATATCAGACTGTAGAGTGTTGATTTCTCTTGTCTTCTTGATAACATCTTTCATTATCAGTTCATTTTGACCCAATAAGCTGTCCACAACAACTTTGAAATTCTTTTCAAGAATTCTCTTCTCTTCTGAGCTTCTCTCCTCAAATTTCTTCACAAGGTCTTCCATGCCTCTTTTCACATTCTGAGAAATAATAGTATCAGGTACCATTTTGACTTGTTTTAAGATTTCAACTTCAATCCCTTTAAATGATTCCTCCAAGTGCTTCAATTGTGATACAACTTCCTTGGGTGTCATTTGAGGATTTGTATCACTATCCTCTTCCTCAGAATCTCCTTCTCTTATCATCAACTCTTTTCCCTTTATGACTTTCTGAGCTTTGAAAGGCACTAACTCTACAGTTGTAGAGTCTTCAGTAGAAGCCTTCCTCTTGCTAGGAGTCATAACCACTGCTGTTTTGTCAGTAGAGAAGTCAGCAATATAATCATCCATATTTTCAACATTCTCTCTCTCAAGAGTTGAATAACTTTGCAGTGGGGGAGTTACATGCCTATAAATCTCTTCTAGAGTAAACATTGCAGGAGGTGGTTGATTGAAAATGCTTGTGATGGGATTTGACAAGTCCTTGGCATTTTCATCAATCTCCCTAGAGGTGTCATCAATGATTTGCTCATCAGCTTGAACATTTTCAGTAGATTGAGCTTCAATTTCCACAATCTTAGCTTGAGCTTGAGCTTGAGCACCACCCATTGGTGCATCATCATTTCCACCTTCATCATCATCATCTGGCTTTTCAATAGGCTCTTTGCAGGGTGAGTCATCTTTCCTTGCCTCATTTTCTTTCTCAGAATCAGGTTGATTAGGGTTAGTTTCTTCAACCTGTACTGGATCTGCAGCACTAGCTCCTGCAGACTCCAACAAAATAGCATCTTTTGCCAAAATAGTTAAGCCCTCAGCTTCAACTATTTGTTGACTTCCTTCACCAATCTTTTGTGGCATCTCTTCTTCACTATCAAAGCTTGTGACATCAAACTCTGCTTCTGGATATTCAGCTTCTGGATCTTTCTCAGTCATAAGAGCTACTCTCATAGCTTCAGCTGCAGATTTGGTGATTTTCTGCTTTGTTGGTTCTTCAACAACAATCTGCTTTCCTTTTCCTTTATCTTTTCTTCTTTTCTTCTTTTCTCAGCAATAAAGTCATTAAGGAAATTAGGCTTCATCAGTTCACTCACATCACTACCACTGGAACAAATTCCTTTCTTCAACTGTCAACTTATCCAGTTCTTCTCTGACTAACTTCCAGTCATCGAATTTTTGCCTTTCCTCTTCAAATCCTTCAACCCTCTCAACTGGAACAACATGGAGTTGTTCAGGTTCAGGCATTCCAGCATCTTCAGTGTGTTCCTCAGCAACTTGTACTTCAAGATAGGTTGAGCTTCCCTATGATTCTATGAATCAAGATAGGTTGACCTTCATGCCCATTAAACAAAGAAAATCCAACTTTCTTCAAAATATAATTCAAGAACAAACCAAAACCTTTGTTCTTTCCTATCTTCACAACATCATTCCCAATATTTCAAAGTAATAGTTCTCATATATCAACCTTAACTTCCTTAACAAAAGCTATCATCAGATCCCACATCAAAATAGTACCAGTATCATGAGCACCAGTTCTACATAATAAGCATTTATCAATAGCTTCATAAAGATAGACATACTCAACTGCTAAGTCAGTCTTCTTGAATGTCCTCTTCCAGTTCTTTGGAAATGGTTTTTTTGCAGTGAATCTCCTTCAATACTTCTCATCTTCATCAGCAAAGTTGAGATTATCATGGGAGTCGCTTCCAATCCTTAAATGTAGAGCTTTGCAAATATCACCAGCTGTAATCTTAACATTCCTTCATTGTAGCTTCACTGATAATGTCTTTCTTTCCACATTGGCTTCTGCATTCTGATAGAACTCATGCACAATCCTATCATCATAAGCTCCAGGGTTGTGGGTTAAACAATAATGAATCCCTTGATTCACAATATGCTTAACAACGTCTTCCATTGCATCAGTAGGATGCTTCTTCAAAATTTCATCGAAGTCGAATAGAGCTCCAAAAATAACTTTCATTGCCATGATTCTTGGTTTCAGAGAGTGAGGGATGGGGAGTGTTTAAGGTTTCAGGTGAGGGGTTCGAAATGTTAAAGTGAGATATAAAAGGACGAAGGGTCCTTTAAATACCTTTCCTTAAACAGTCATTAAGAACAGGGGTATAACGGTCTTTGACCTAAAATTTATGAGTTTTTGAATTCTGGACCAAAACTTATAATTAAATTTGTCCAACATCTAACTCACATAGAATTTAATTCCATTTAAAATGTTACACGTACTCACACATTTTATTAATTTAAATGCCTGAATAAATCCAAAATGTCTATAACTTAGTACAAACGTTTCTGAATTTTGTAGTGCTTCATTTTGCAGAATTGTACAAAAAGTACTGTAAATTCCCTAAGTTTGCAGTTGACAATCTTAGAATTTGGAAATCTACAGTTGGTAAGGAATTTGCAGTTCAGAGCTAAGTCTATAGCTGTAGAGTTATCAATTCTATAGTTGAGTGACTTTGCAGCTGCAATTTTTCTTTTCACTGATTTTCCAATTTTCTAGGTTTGTCTTTGCAATTTAGTGATTTTCACAGAGTCTTTTTACAATTCTAACATTCCCAAATTACCTCTCAACATTGAAAATCTTGATTCACACAAAGGTTTAGTGAAAATATCAGCAAGATTCAAATCAGTATGAATCTTTGTCAATTTCACATCCTTTCTTTCAACATGATCTCTTATGAAATGATACCTTACATCTATGTGTTTTGATCTAGAGTGTAAAACTGGATTCTGTGTAATAGCAATTTCACTTGTATTGTCACATAATATAATTGTTTCTCTTGCATCAGTCCCATAGTCTTGTAATTGATATTGCATCCATAAAATTTGTGCACAACAACTTCCAGCAGTAATGTATTCTGCTTCAGCTGTAGAAAGAGCAATAGAATTTTACTTTTTACTGTGCCATGCCACCAACCTTTCACCTAAGAATTGACAAATCCCACTAGTACTTTTCCGATCAATCTTGCAGCCTGCAAAATCTGAGTCAGTGTACCTAATGAGTTCAATTCCTCCTTCTTTAGGATACCATAATCCTAGATTTTGTGTGGATTTGACATATTTGATGATCTTCTTTACAGCATTTAAGTGTGATTCCTTAGGATTCACTTGGAATCTAGCACATACACCTACTGCAAACATGATATCAGGTCTGCTAGCTGTAAGGTATAGCAATGATCCAAATAGCCTCCTATATTTGGTTACATCAACACTTTTGTCATTCTCATCTTTGTCAAGACTCACATAAGGTGTCATAGGTATATTGGTAGGCCTAGAACTGTCCATTCCAAGTCTTTTTATAAGCTCTTGTGTGTACTTAGCTTGATTGATGAAAATTCCATCATTCATTTGCTTCACTTGTAATCCCAAAAAGAAATTCAAATTTCCCATCATGCTCATTTCAAATTTCTCAGTCATGAGCTTAGAGAATTTTCTGCATAATTCTTCATTGGTTGAGCCAAAGATTATGTCATCTACATAGATTTGGACAAGCAAAATATCATTTACATGTTGTAATCTGAATAAGGTTTGGTCAACCATACCCTTTCTGAATCCATTTTTTATCAGATGATCACATAGGGTATCATATCATGCTCTTGGTGCTTGTTTAAGTCCATAAAGGGCTTTTCTAAGCTTATAAACCATGTCTTCAGCTATAGATTCCTCAAATCCTGGTGGTTGTTCAACATACACTTCTTCTGATAGTAAACCATTGAGAAATGAACTCTTTACATCCATTTGATAGACTGTAAAGTTCATATGTGCAGCATAGGCTAGAAAGAATCTTATAGCTTCTAATCTTGCAACTGGGGCAAATGATTCATCAAAATCTATGCCTTCAGATTGACAATAGCCTTGAGCTACTAGCCTTGCCTTATTTCTGGTTACAATTCCATCTTCATCAAGTTTGTTCTTGAACACCCACCTAGTTCCAATCACTTTGTGATTCCTAGGTCTTGGAACAAGTTCCCGTACTTGATTTCTCTCAAAACCATTCAACTCTTCTTGCATTGCAATAATCCAATTGACATCTTGCAGTGCTTCATGAATATCAGTAGGTTCTGAAGATGAAAGAAATGTAGCAAACATTGCCTCATGGATTTATCTTCTGGTTTTTACAACATTTGATGGGTTTCCAATTACATGCTCAGGGGGGTGATCTTTCAACCAAATCAAATCTGACATAGGTTCTAATCTTTGATCATTATTCTCTTCAGCTGTAGATTCACCTACTGCAGACTCATCAAGTCCTTTTGTTGGTGTCTCTACTTCTGTTTGAACATTCTCATAGACTAGGTCTTCAACATTCTCCAATGGAGGTAACTCAACTATCACAGTGCCAAAGCCTTTGTTGGTCAAATCTACAGGAGTTCTGATCTCAACATACTACTGTTGACTTGTGACTGTAGAGTTGTCCTCTTTAGAGTCTTCAACAATTTCTTCAGGGGAGCTATGTTGTTCATCGAAAACAACATGATGTGACTCTTCCACAATCATTAATCTCTTGTTATACACTCTAAATGCTTTGCTAACATTAGAATAACCTAGAAAGATACCTTCATCTGACTTTGAATTCAAAAGTCTTAAGGTGTTCTTTCCCATTATTCAGTATGAAGCATTTACATCCAAAATTGTGTAGATAAGAGATATTAGGAGTCCTTACTTTCTATAACTCATATGGAGTCTTCTTATGATCCTTAACAATCAAGCATCTATTCTGAGTATAGCATGCAGTGCTTGTTGCTTTTGCCCAAAATTTCTTAGGCAACTTTGCTTCAATAATCATTGTTCTAGCAGCTTCTTTGAGTGTTCTATTCTTCCTTTCTGCAACTCCATTCTGCTGTGGGGTTCTAGCTGTAGAGTATTCATGAATAATGATGCCATATAATGAACAATACTCTTCAATGACTTGATTTGTAAATTATGTTCCTCTATCAGATCTGATCTTCACAATCTTCAAGTTCTTTTCATTCTGAATCCTTCTTAACAATTCTGGCAACTGCTGTAGAGTTTCACTCTTCTTTCTTAGAAACACAGTCCAAGAAAATCTTGAGTAATCATCTACAACAACCAAAGTATACTTCTTCCCACTTATACTTACTGGTTCTATGGGTCCAAAAAGATCCATATGCAGTAATTGATAGCTCCTTGAGAGTTACGTACCCAAGTGTAGGTTGATTTCAA
>JAPKLY010000207.1:692133-734624 GCA_026898435.1 Prunella vulgaris
TATTTTTCCAATGTGTTGTTCTTTTAATTATGCATATATATTAAATTCTGTAACATATTTTTAACTATTTTTAAAAAGTAAGACAAATCTTTTATATAGTAACATATATTAATAAAGTAACATATATTAATAGTAACATAGATATGTTCATTTAGTAACATATATTTATACATTGAGTAACATATATTTTGTAATGTTTGTGTTAGAGAAGATGGATAATGATGATGTTTTTGTTTATTTTTTTAAAAGAGAGATGAATATGGATGAGAAACGGAAGCGTGGTTTTGGGTTGCAGAATTTTGCCCCAGGAGAAGATGTGTGATGCCTTTTGAGGATTAACAACTACCAGAAAAGTACTCTCTCTTGATTTCAAGGATAGATCAATACTCTTATGTCAATTCCTAATTTACACATAACAAAATCGTTGTGGGAGCTTAACCTTTTTGTGGCCAATTGGAGGAAGGCTGCGAGCAAGACTAAGCGGCAAGCAGCGGTTGTGGGCATTGATCCAGATGACAGTATTCCTGCTCCATCCACTTCCATTGTTGAGGCTGGCTGTGACGGCTGGAAATAGAGGCGGATTTAATGGTTGACCCGGTCTTTGACCCGCGAGTTGCCTGGGATCTGTTTCACTCCGTGAAACGTTTTACGTGAGTGTTCCTCCATTTGCAATAGTATTTTTTTGACAGAGTTGGGTCGGAATGATTTTTTATTTTTCTTTGATCTAGAAAAAATTTAAAAAATAAATGATTACGACTAATATTATCTTTTTTTTTTATTTTTAAGGATTAATATTAGTCGTAATCATTTGTCTAAATGGGACACTATCACCAGGTGTACCATGCAACTTAAGTTTATTTTTAAAAAGTTACACAAAATACTACTGAAAAGTTATATAAATTATTACTGAAAAGTGTATCTTTAATGATGTAACTTTCAGTAATAATTTGTGTAACTTTTCAACAATAAATAGTGTAACTTTTTAAAAATATATACTTGAGTTGCATGGTGCACTTGGTTCATAAGAGAATTGCTCATTTTGTCAAAAAGTTATTAAACAAATTGTGATCTAAACTCTTCAAAAAAAATTTAAATTGTAACGAGAATGAAGAAATGTTATTATATAATTTAACTACAACCAACAAGCTTCTTCTTTATCAATTATTTTTGTAATTAGAACACAACATTAGTGTCATAATATATATCCATTAGGAAGATAATCATTCATCTGACATACATAGCGATGGATCTAGAGGTAAAATAAATTTATGTCTCAAGATTTTAAAGCGCGGGTGTAAATAGCTAGCTGCACCTCGGCCCTTTATAAATTTTATTGATAATCCAAATAAACCATATGTATATGTTGTTACATGAGAGTCTAATTATAACATGTGTAAGTTAAATTATTGGACCTAAATTAATAAATCAGGAAAGTCTTGCTAAAACCCCAACAAATGGTGCAACATTAGCGGTACCAGGCTCAGCTTGCTGGTAATTTTCCCGATTGTCCGTATACTCTTCATTAAAATTGGGGCCTCCAACAATTGCTCCTTCAAGCAAATTAGGGTTATCTGCATTTTTATGGAACCACTGATCGTATCCGCCTTGGCAGCTAACCTGGCTCGGGTCTTTCTTGATCGACGCGATTGATGATCCTCTGTGATGAGCCCTTCGAGGATAACTCTCTCCAAATCCTACCATGTAACTCATTTTCTTCGAGTTTGAGCCCAGTATGTAATCCACCTATTTAATTAAAAATTTACAGATTATGAGAAAATTATTAATTTATAAAAGGGATTAAAGATTTATAAGTTCTATAACTTTGTTTCATTTTGAATTTGGTCCTATAAATTTGAAAATATTTTGAATTGATTTACAGTAGAAAAATCAAGTGTCTGGTTTTATACCTGTGATTGAACAAAGTTGATGAGGTCTTGGGGGCCGGCATTGCCGTTGGAGCAGCTGATGGTTGTTTTGGTGGCGGCGAGAGTGTCGGCATATGCGGCAATGAGGAAGGATGCACTTGTCACATACTGAAGATTATTCCACTCCATAAACCAAACAAGTCCACCTGATAAAGTTTTCACATTGGAGTTTCCTTTGTTAATGCAGTTACAAATGAACTCCTCAGCATTGCTTTTCAGAGCATCTACCTTCCCAATTCCTCCATATTTCTTCTCTAAGACACTCTACAATTTATATAAGTACAATATTATGTAAGGAGCAACTTAATTAATTAGCTGATTTCATCTGTGCAGTATACCAGAATTAAAATTCAATTTTATCCCACAAATTAAGTCTTTTTCTAAAAAAAAACTTCAAAAAAAATTGGCTTTTTCAATTTAGTTTTATAACTTAAAATACGGTTTGATTTAAGGGATATTTTCTCCAAATGTCATCATTATCATGGGTATATAGATATAATTAAAATAATTAATAAATATATACATATATGTAACCCATAATAATAGGTGATATTTATACCGAATAGAGGAAATTGAGGAAATATTCAATGGAGAGGATCAAAATCGTGATTTAGGTCCATGTTTTAGTCGGAAATAAAAAACAACGCGGTACAATCACAATTTTTTTAATTAATAGGCCGTATATTTTTATGATTATATATATCCAACAAAAATAAAACAAATACCCTTTTGTAAATTATGGGAATAAATTGACAATTCAAAAAAAATCCGAAGACAACATAGAAATATAATTATAATAAGGATGTAAATTTGTGGTAGTTTCACATATATATATATATATATATATATACCTTTGTAATAAGAACTTGAGCGCCGGCAAATTTATCGTCCCACGAAAACATTGATCTGGTGCCACCGTTGGTAGACGTGGTGATGAAGCTTATGTAACGGTCTTGTTTAGTAGCTAGGGCTAACCACGCTGCACCCCATAGCAATTCGTCCTGCACGGTAAGAAGATACATTCATTAATTGTATTTAACTATATATACTAGTATATATGTACGTTTTTATGTATAATTGTACCTGGTATCCGCTGCTTGAATAGAACTGTCCAGCGTCTGTAATGCTATTATGGTACAGACCAGTGTACTTTGTAGCAAAATCAAATAGCTGCAATGCAATTTGAATTAATTAATTGTCATATACACATAGTCTTAATATTTCTTGATTATTTAATATCTCAAATTAAGTATTAATTGATTTCCTAAAAGAGTATGTTGCAACACTAATCTAATTAACAAGAATTTTTCTAAAAGACTTTCGAACTTAAGATAAAAAATGACCCCTATACAATTTTTGCAACTTATTCTCAGTCATTCACTATTTGAGAGTCCATTAGTTGATATAATTTTATAATTTCTATGGTACGGAGAAAATAATAAACAAAAAAATCAATTTTGCAAAATTTTGATGGGTGGGTAGAGAAAAGTGAAAGGCTTACCTGTACAGCATGGGCCAGAAGCTTTGCGGAATAAGAAGAGTCTGATCTCCGGAAAGCAATGGAAGCAGCTGCCAAAGCTGCGGCTGTTTCGGCCGCCAGGTCGGATCCCGGGTGCTGCTCGTCGATCTTGTAAGCATTTCGGGGCGTAGTCATGTCTTCAGGCCTTTGCCAGCAGGCGTGATCCGCCCCACCTTCTCCAACTTGCCCATATAGCAAGTTCGGCTCAGGATGAGCTTTGATTAGGTAATCAGTACCCCATTTAATGGCATTCAGAGCATTCGACAGCTCCATTCGGGCCTCAAGTTGAGGCCCGAATTGCACCACGCTCCATGAAAGCATTGTCAAAGTAAACGCCATTGGTAGCCCGAATTTAACGTTGTCTCCGGCGTCATAATATCCTCCCACCAAATCAACCTGCTTTTTTCAAATATATTTGTTTAGGCATGGCAAAAAAATTATGTAGGCACCACAGCATTACAATAGAAGTAGGTACTATCAAAACTACCCTTAATATTGTTAAAATACTTCGATGATTGTATTAATGACAGAAGAAAAATATTTGTGTTAGACAATCTCGTAATATGAGACCAATCAAATTAAAATATGATAATTTTATAATAAAATGTGACCGTATTTTAAATAAGTTCCTAAGTCACTTTTAACAAAATAATAACAATTTTTATTGAAAAATTATCACTTTTAAAAATGACAACATTTTAATTATTGATCCCATTTTATGAGAAAGTCGCATACCAAACTTACTCATGTAAAATTATATATACATTTATAAAAATTATATATATATATATATATATAAACATAAGAATATGCTTAGAGTAGGAGTGAGTATTAATTAATTACCCCTTGAGGTTTGCCATCATTAAGAGCAGAATCAGCACGCCATTGCACTCGCTGATCAGATGGCAATTTGCCTGATCTTTGTGCTTCAAAGTACAACAATGATTTTGTCAAAGCTGCTCCATAGTCATAATTATCTGACAGACCATTTTGAGCCAAACATAAAAAACATAAAACATGATAAGCAAAGTAATGCAAACTAGACATGGTGCAATTACTAGGTTAACTTGCAAACAAGGCGCTGCGTGCCTCTCTATTTATAGGGTGAAAACGACAATGTCTTGTTTAACTCTTTTTCTTTTTTGAAGTTTAAAATGGACAAGATTAGAAAAGATTTAACTGATATTAACTTTTATTAATCGCGTGCATATTTGGAGTAAAACATATAAAACGAATCCCTCAATTAATCCGTACAAGGAAATAATATATATATTAAAACATTAATAATAAGGCATTTAGAAATGTATTCTAAGGTTTTTTTTGACCAAAAGTAATTTAGAAATGTATTTTTTCGTCACCCTCTACGAAATTTGTTATTATCCTTATATTGACACAATAATATTTAATTTATAACTCTAATAAATGCATGTAATTATAAATTTTATATTATGAACAAGTTTGACACATAAATTTATATTTTACTAGATAATATATACACCTTCTGCACTATACACGATTAAGCAATAGTATTAACCCTTTATAAACCATAGTGTTAATTTTTTTACAATAATATTGATTTTTACATAATACTTTTGTCTTTTACTATTACATATGCTAGGATCTCGTCAGTGTAAAACGACTGAAAATAGTTGAAAGTAAAAAACAATCCATTTTTCATAAATTTTGGGTGCACTTAGGTGGCTACTGAATTTTAAGCTTAATTTTTATTTTTATTTCAATTATTTTAAAAAAATTCAGTTATATGTCAAACTGTGTATTTTTCTTTAAGTGGGGTAAGTGAATTGTTTTTAGAGTATTACTTGACTTGTTCTTGGATTATTACTAAACACTTTCTTTGAGTATTAATGAGTTATTATTGGGGTACTACTGATTTGTTCTTAAGATATTACTGACTTGTTATTGAGTATTAGTGAGTCGCTCTTGAAGTATTAATGAGTTATTTCTTGAGGTAATTATTAGATTTATTCTTGAGTATTGATGAGTTGTTCTTGAGATATTAGTGAGTTATTTGGGATATAAATGACTTATTATTGGGTATTAGTGAGTTGTACTTTTGGATATTACTAACTTAGAGTATTAGTAAGTTATTCTTAGGATAACTGACTTATTTTTGAGGTATTAATTAGTGAGTTGTTATTGGAATATTATTTATAAGGTATTATAGTGAATTTTTTTTTAGGTACTATACTGACTTATTTTTCAAATAATTTTAATTGTTAAGTTGTTAGTAGTTACAAGTTAGTTCGTCAAGTCTCTCAAACACTCTAAGTCAATCTTATATCTACCTCATTAATATCTCCAAGTCAACCTTATATCTCCTCTAATTCGTTCCCAAATGAAATCGAACCTACATCAGCTGTTTTTTTTAAATTGGGTTTGTCTACCTGGCATCATTTTATTAGGTTTGAGGTTGTTACAAGGACGAATCCCTACGCCCCTAAAATAGTCTAAACCCGAATATTTAATGTTGGAGATCGTTGAAAGCAATCACGTCCACTACAAAAAAAACGGGTTTTAGCAATCGATTTAGCGACCAAAAATCGGTCGCTAAACACATTTACCGACCGATTTACCCACCGATCAAGGTGATCGGTAAAACTGTGGTCGCTAACATTTAGCGACCGCCAAAACGGTCTGTAATTAGTCGCTAAAAGAACCGGGATTTGACCCGTTTTTGAATGTTAGCGACCGATTTATCGGTCGCTATTTATATAAGTAGCGACCAATTATTCGGTCGCTAAATAATAATTTTATTTTTTAAATATTTTGTTATATTTTATTTAGCGACCGAATAATCGGTCGCTAATTATATATTTACCGACCGATTATTCGGTCGCTAAATAATAATTTTATTTTTTAAATCCCCCAAATTCGCGCCTGTGAGGGGTCGAACACGCGACCTCTGGGCATCTCAGAGGTGGCGTGCGCGTGACCACTCGGGCACTTGTCGTTATTGTTCATTTTTGTGCAATTAATTGTATATAACTCCAAATTGAGTCACGTTTTTTTTTAAATGCTTCTAATTAAATGAGTATTGTTTCTACTTTATTTATGTTTATATATATTTCATTAAATATTATAATGTTAAAATTTTATTATTTAATATTACCAAAATTTATTAATTTGTTCATTTTTTTTGCAATTAATTGTATTTGACTCCAAATTGAGTCACATTTTTTTAAAATGTTTCTAATTAAATGAGTATTTATGTATATATATATTTCATTAAATATTATAATGTTACAAATTTATTATTTAATACTACGAAAATTTATTAATTTATTCATTTTTTGTAATTAATTGTATTTAACTCCATATTTTTTAGTCACATTTTTTTTAAATGCTTCTAATTAATTGCTTGTTAGTTCTAATTTGTTTATGTATATATATATTTCAATAAATATTATAATGTTGTAAATTTATTATTTAACATTACGAAAATTTATTAATTTATTCAATTTAAAAATACAAATACAATTCGTTCAAAATTTTCACTTTCTTTGGATTTTTATATAACCATTTGAAACTAATTATTTTACACTACTAAAATTTAAACATTCAACATAATTTAAACATTCAATATCCCATAAAAACATCCAACATAAATAAAATAAAATTAATTGTTCAACAAAAAAAAAAACTAATGTGACGAATTAAAGCCGTCGTCATCACCACCAAGATCGACAACCTCCTCATCGTCATCGTCATCATCCTCAGGTAGAGGTGGTGGAAGATCAGGAAATTTGGGGACGTTCCAACCCATCTCTTCGGAGGCAGACTCAAGCCAATTCTTCATCATTATCGTCAGGTCCTCCGTTTGCTTCATCCTATCTTTCATCATCTTCCCCTTTGTTTGATATTTCTCCAATTTCTTTCTCACGTCGGAGAGTTGACTTTCGACGTGGGAGGAGGGGTGAGAGTCAAGGGAATAGGAGGAGCTCCCCTTCTGTGATAGGCGGACAGCCTTACTGTGACTGCCCAATCCTAAATACTTCCCCTTCTTTGGTTTGACCAAATTAAAAAAAAATTGGTCCTCGTCAACAGGGGCGGGGGTAGGATTCTCCGGGGTGGGTGCCGACGCCGTCTGAGCCTCATCGAGGGCCTGCCTCATCTGATTCTGAAATTAAACAATAATCATAATTATAATATAATATTAATTAGTATAATTCATAAAATAATTAATTAGAACAATAATTAATTATAATAAAATGCATACGTGAAGCTCGGTGGTGCGGCCATAAGTCGACTGTCCACTCTCCCCAACCGGGTGAGCAAAATGCATCTCCTGGATGAGGCTAGGCTTAACTCCGTATGCATGCTCCTGTACAAAAAATTAAACTTTTTAATAAAGTAAAATTAATAAATTTAAATGTGAGTATATTAAAAAATTAATTAAATACTTACAAAAGCTAGAGCATGCTCGTAAATCGACCGGGAGCCTGCTCGATGTATGGCTATGCCTTACCCGGTGGGGTCGCTCATCCTATTTCTTCTTGCCGCCTCGGCCCTCGCAACATGCCTCGGATCATTCCAATACTCGAGGAGTCCCTCCCAGATATTACGGCCCTCTTCGTCCGTCCCCATATTCTGAATGATCCCCTCCTTCAGCCACTTGTCTTTCATCATGTGGACTAAGTCCTTCATGCGGTTCTGGGCTTTTTCGTAAAATAGACCACGCACCGCATCATCGTGTCGCGGTTCCCACACGCAGAGCTTCTGCAATAAAATTCATAACAAACATATAAATTCATAATTCAATAAATTAAATAAATTAACATTATTACCTTAAACTCTTCAAAAAATGCTTTCTGCTTGGATGCGGGAACTTTAGACCACGATCCCACTCCATAAGGCCACACAACACTTTTCAGTGCATCCGTGACCTAGCTAGAAGATTTATTACCCGGACGCAAGCTGCATAAATAATTAGGTATTAATATTATAAAAAAATTATGTATTAATATTATAAAAAAATTATGTATTAATATTATAAAAAACTTACACTCCGTCAGACTGCTTTATTGGTTGCCGAGTATCTACTAAAGGATGCTGTCGGGATGAAGAACCTCCGGCAGCAGAAGACTCTCCCACTTCAAAATTAGGAGGGATCGGCACATAAAAATTCTCGATCGTAACGGGCGGTAAAGGCAGGACCGCCCGTCTCTCTCTCCCCCTTCCCCTCCCTCTCCCTCTTCCTCTTCCTCCCTCTCCTCCCTCATTCATCTATTCAACAAATCAAATAATACTAATCAATAAATCAACTAATACTAATCAATTAATCAACTAATACTAATCAATTAATCAATTCATTTAAATATAAACAACTAAACAATTATTAATAATCAATAACAATATTCAATAATCAACAATAATCAACCAATAATCAATAACAATATTCAATAATCAATAATCAACTAATACTAATCATTTAATCAACTAATACTAATCAACAAATCAATAATCAACAATAATCAACCAATAATCAATAACAATATTCAATAATCAATAATCAACTAATACTAATCATTTAATCAACTAATACTAATTAATAAATATCAATTAATCAACTAATACCAATAATACAATATATAATACTAATAACACTAATACTAATAACATATATTCCACTTCAACGACTTCTTGCAACAAACCATAGTACTCGATCGGTGCTTCATTGTAATTTCCACTGGTAACACAAACACCACTGTTTGAAGTGGCTTTTACTGAAGCATACGCAGTTGTGTGAAATTTATAACCATTTGAATAGTACCCGTTATAACATGTCACTTGTCGAAGTGGTCTTTTGCTCAAAGCTTCAAGATGTGGATTGTGAAGCTGATTATTTTGTCCCTATACATATTAAAAATTTAGAACATTATTGAAATACACATTTTGTAATATGGAATAGTGTTACATACCATTTTTTTGGAACCAATATATGAATTTCTGGCGAACTGCTTCATAAACCTCTGCTTCTGTGATGCCTGGTTCTTGTTGACGAGTTTGCTCACAAAACATCCTACATATAACAAATAATTAGGTATAAAACCAATAACATATTTACAATATATTTGTAAAAATAATAAATTACTCACTCTATGTATGGTTGAACCTCGGGCGTATTCATCAAGACGTACGACTGTATCGTCTCTTCTTCCCAGTTTTTTTTAAAATACAGTTTGGTCCCTTTACCCAGTGGTCGACCAGCATGTAAGAATACAGACAACATACCATCGAACTCACGAAGAGGATGTTCTTCTCCCCGGCCATCGTAGTTGCGAGGCTCATTTCTGATCTTGGTTTGAACTTGATCCCCGAAATAATAAGAACAAAATGTTCCAACCTCTTCAGTGAGATATGCATTAACAATGGATGCTTCAATGTGTGTTGTATTTCCAATATTACGTTTCAAGTTGTGCAGATACCTAAATATAAAAACATTCAATTCATCAATATATAAATAATAATTAACAAAAAACTTTAGAATAATAATACTTACCTCTCGAAAGGGTACATCCACCTATACTGCACTGGACCACTGTGTAAAGCTTCATACGGTAAATGAACAGGTAAGTGCTCCATCGAGTCAAAGAAACTGGGTGGAAAAAACTGTTCTAACTTGCACAGTAAAACAGGGATGTCTCTATCCAAACGCTGCATGTCGTCCAGTGTAATCATTGAGGAAGTTAAGTCTCTGAAAAATAGACTTAATTCTGTGATCACACTCCATATATCATTTGGAAGTGCGTACTTAAAGGCAATCGGTAGCAACCGCTGCATAAAAACATGACAGTCATGACTCTTCATCGTAGTGACCTTCCCTGTTGCTGGCTCAAACGACCGACCCATGTTCGACACGTAATTGTCCGGAAAGCGCAAATCTTTCACCCATTGAAATATTTTTTTTCTTATTTTCTATGGAAATTTGGTACTTTGCTTGTGGCCACTCACCTGCTCGTCGACTACTGGAGAGACTAGGACGAGAACAGAACTCACTTAACTCTTCTCTGGATTTTGCAGTGTCTTTGGTCTTGCCGTCTGTATTAAGGATCGTGTGGAACAAGTTATCAAACACATTCTTCTCTATATGCATCACATCCAAGTTGTGTCTAATCAATAATTTACTCCAATAAGGCAAGTCCCAAAAGATGCTTCTCTTCTTCCAACCTCCACGGATACCTTTATTGTGTTTCATCCAACCCTTCTCAGTCGTTTTCCACAAGCCAGTTACTGTAACCTCTCTCAACAACGAATCACCTGAAATAAAGTGTGTATGGTTAAACTAAATTGATAAAACTCTTTTCATAAGTAGTGATTAAAATATAAACAATATTTATATACCTATTCGAACTTGTGGTCTTGTACGCTTTACATCATTCCCCTTTAGAAAGTGCACTTTGTCCTTCCGCCATTTACGATCATTACATAGAAACTTTCGATGGTTATCGAACCATGATACCTTTTTACTCAGTGGAAGCCAAAATGCATTAGATCCATCCATGCAATACGGGCAAGCTTGTTTTCCTTGAGTCGACCACCCAGACAACATAGAATATGCTGGAAAGTCGCTGATGGTCCATAAAACAGCAGCCCATAATGTGAAGTTCTCCTTCCTGTACACGTCATATGTCTCTACTCCCGTATGCCACAAATATAACAACTCTTTAATCAGTGGCTGAAGGTAGACATCTAGGTTTTGCTTAGGATTCTGAGGACCAGGCACCAAGACAGTGAGAAATATGTGTTGAGGCTTCATGCACAACCAAGGAGGTAGATTGTACGGAGTCAGTAATACCGGCCACAACGAATACTTCTTCCCGTGCATACCGAATGGAGCAAATCCGTCTGTGCACAGGCCAAACCTCACATTTCTCTTCTCACTCGCAAAATCTGGAAACTCTCTATCAAGATGTCTCCACGCATTAGAGTCAGCAGGATGACGCATCTCTCCGGAATTCTCATCAGAACACTCCTTAGCATGCCATCTCATGTCTTTTGCAGTGGCACTCGACTGATACAACCTCTCTAGACAAGGAGTGATGGGAAGATAATACATAGACTTGAAAGATGTCTTCTTCCTACGATCTGAGGGTTTGAACCTAGGGTAGTTGCACATCCTGCACCGATCGATGCTCTCGTCGTCGCCCCAAAATAGCATGCAACCGTTGGTACAACAATCAATCTTCTCAAATGGTAAACCCATATCCTTCAAGAGCCTCTTACTTTGATAGAAATTTTATGGTGCTGTGTTCTCTTTAGGTAGGGCCCGTTTGAACAACTTTGCAAATTTATTGTACACTTTCTGACTGACTTTGCCTTCAGTTTTGATGGACAACATCTGAGCATTGAATGATAATTGTGTCTCAGTATCACAACCAGGAAACAGCTTCTGATCGACAGATTTAAGCATCTAAAAAAATCTCTGCGAATGAGGATTTGGTTCCTCTTCCATGTGGTGACCACCCAAACCAGACTCATCAATCATCGTATGATAGCTTTGGAATTCATCCACCGGTGTCTCAGAGCATGGAATAGGCGAATCACGGCTCGAACCACCAATCTCAAATCTCTCACCTCCACTGCTACGAAACTGATCATAGAAGGCAACCACTGTTTCAAGATTATGATTCCACCGAGTTTCGCCATGTACAGTCCAATTGTAATAGTATGGAGTAAAACCAGACATCACGAGATGAGTTAGAACCTCATCAATGCTAAAAAATCTCTTGTTACCGCACTTTTTTTTTAACAAGGACATCTAATCTGGCCATTCATATCCATGCAGTGTGGATTACCAGAGGCAAACGCAGTAAACTCATGAATTTTCTTGTAAAATTCAGGGTTGATCGATCCTTGTATCAGACGAGGGATTTCATACATCCAACGACGATCAGAGAGTTCCATCTGATTTAAATTAAGAATATACCACATTAGAATTATAAAAAAATTCGCCAGAGTTTCGACTATAAACAAGCATATCCGATTTTTTAAAACAAAAAATCCAATATATATAATCAAACATCAATTACACTACAAAATTCTAACAAATTAAATTAGGATTAAAATCTCCAATAAAAATAGATATATTCATAAATAATTAATGTACAACATGCAAATAATATTAAACTTAAACGGTAAAAATGTAAAAACGTACGGTCAAATTGAAGCAACGAGCACAATGTGACAATGGACCCGAACGATTACAACCAACACGTTGAAATAATATAATTCTTCCAATTTCTGAGATTTTTTAAGTTTTTGGGGGTAAATTTTCGTGAATGAAAAGGAAAGAAGAGGGCAGTGGCTATTCTATATTCGAAGTTTAGCGACCGCTTTTTTTAATTTACCGACCGAAAATTTGGTCGCTAAATGTAAAAACCGAATCGGGCAATAATTGCCCACCTACCCGCTTTCGGTTTTTAATTTTAGCGACCGAAAAACCGGTCGCTAACATAAAAATAAGTTACCGACCGCCTAATCGGTCGGTAATATTGTTGACTAATATTGACTGACAATATTACCGACCGATATGGCGGTCGGTAATTTATTTTTATGTTAGCGACCGCTTTTTCGGTCGGTATTTTCGTTGGAAATTTTAGGATTTGACCAGTAGTCAAAATCGGTCGCTAATCGATCAAAAATCGGTCTCTAATTAATTATTTAGCGACCGATTTCAGTCGGTCGGTAAAAAGCTGTCGCTAAATTCCGTCTTTTTTGTAGTGGTCCTAGATATCATGTCAATCTATAAATAGGCCCAAATGCCCTAAATAGAGAAGGACACCCTTCAAGTCCAAATCTCAATGTTACTTATAAAACTCTTGTTATTTCTGCATTTATACTTAAATTCTCTCAAACATTCATTATTATTCCATAGTTTTAAAGTTGATCTGGTTCTCTACCGTCATAATCACTCTCTAATACATTAATCATTTGAACCACAATCAACACATATTTATGTTGTATTATTTTTAATAATTACTTATAAACTTAATTAATTTTAAAAATAAGCTTTAAAATATATTCATATTACATATATGATGAACACATTAATTTAAATATAATATAAAAAAAGTACATACTGTTTCAAAACCGTGAGTGTATTTGTAAATTAGTGCAATATATTGGAACATACAAATTTTTATATTTTTGTGCGAAAAAGAATAGATTATTACATATAGGTTCAATATGTACATCTATACTAAAATTAGTATACATAAAATTTTAATTTACAATCAAGTTCAAACTTTAAAATTTAAAAGGATGGATCTAGAAGCCCTCGACAGAAAGAACGGAGGAATTAGGAAAGAGATGGTCGGCGTGTCGTCACCGACGAAGGAAAAGAGGAGAGAGAGGCGTCTTCTTCACGCAACGGGCATCTTCTTCCCGTGGCGAGAGAGGCGTCTTTTATGGTATTAATTTTTTAAAAGTATTATTTTAATAAATATATCATATAATAATAATATTTTTATTCTTTTATGTCAAATTTTCCATAAATTAGGTTATTAAAATAATTAATAATAAATATATAAATTTATGAAACCCATGATAATAATTAATAAGTTAAGTTTACACTAAATGTAGAAAATGGAGGAAATATTAAATGGAGGGGATCCAACTCTATTATAATTGTGATTTAATTATAGGAATATATTCTAATATGTCAACATTTTCATTTATTATGTTTATTAATTATAATTATGATTGGATTATGCTGATAAAATACTCTAATTTTTCAACTGTTTCATAAATTATATTTATTGTGATTATGATTTAATTAGGCTGATATATAGAATATTCTAATATGTCAATTAATCCATAAATCGTGTTTATTATGATTATAATTTTTTAAATACTAATAGGCTATTCAAATATGTTAACTTTTCCATCTTTTTTTATATATAAGATAAACTCGAAATCAATTAGCTCTAAAGTATAAATAATATATTGGGGTGATTACAAAATGATACATTTTAAAGTACTATTTTTAAATTGATACTACAATATGCAAAAAAATAATTTTATTATTCAACTTATATTTATTTTATTATGAAAAAATTATGTAACAATATAAAAATAGTGCTTTAAAGATGTATCAATCTCTAATTATTCCTAATATATTTGATAGGTGAAAATATTGAATGTAAAGATTTTTGTCGAAATTGATGATTGCAACATAATGTGTATATATATAATTAATACTATGTATATATATAACACAATAGAGTAGGTATTGAGCTTATGAAATTGTTTTAATATATCAAATATCTGGTCAAGTGTATCAAAATATTCATCAGGTATATCAAAAATTGAAATCAATATATATATTTTATTGACCTCAACTTTTAATGCACCTGATGAGATTTTTTATACACCTAGTTAAATGTTTGATACTTTAAAATTTGTTTATGATAAGTTTATCACGAACCATTTTCATACAATATTTTGCCAACACAATATAGTTATATATACCAAAAAATAGAGAATCAATTAAATATGTTATATATATAATTAGTTCAAATACATGACGCGACACCTAGTATCATATTGAGAAAAAAAATTGGAGCGAATTTTACCAGTACTCTGTTAAAATTCTGTTATTAGCTAGATACTCCTTCCGTCTCAGGACTATTTTCATAGTTGTCTGGGCATACAAATTAAGAAAAAGTAAATATATGAGTGTAAAATTAAATAATAAAATAAAAAATGTACTCTATTGACTTTTGTGAGTAAAAAATTTCATTTTTATAGATGTGAAAGTAGAGTTTGAACATCCAAATAAGACAAATGTGAAAGTAATCCTAGGATGGAGGGAGTATTATTTAGGATATAATTTTACACAATATAGTTGATTGGATTAGAACTGTGGTATATGAACATTCTATTGTCGAAATTGATATGATTGGTAGCACAAGGTAGTCAACTTTTAAAAAATTTCGAGAATTCAATTAACTATTAATTATATTCTTTGAAATAAAATATAGATTCTTTTGATTTTATTAAAATATATATAAAAAAACACATATTTAAAAAGGCTAATTACTTAAATAATCACGACCATTATACTTTTTTATCATTTACATCATGGTTTATTTTATTTTAATTTTTTCAATTAGAGACATCACATTTTTATGTTTAATTTTCAATTGAAAGAATGGAGTCATTTTCCCGCAATAACAAAATAATGTGATCGCGGAGATGCCATGTAGATGGCCACGTCAATTCCACGTAGATATAAAAAAAATTAATTTAAGTAACAACTTATAAAATTAATTTTTGCACAATATGTCCACAAAATAAGCTCCATTTTTTGTTGATAGAAACACACAAGAAAAAAAAAAAACATACACACACGCACAAAAAAAATAATTCCTAAATCATTTTTCTTCCCAAAAATGTAGGCCTCCAATCGCACATGACACAAGTAGGGACTAAACAATATCACAAGTCACGAGCATGAATGACATCTTAAAAATCTACATCTCATTTAGGCCTCATTTGGTTCAATAGATATAAATTAAATTATCTTATCTAATTTGATGTTTGATTTAATAGACAAAAACCCAAGATTAATAAAAAGTCAAAAACTAAAATTCAATTCTCTTATGAATGAAAGATAATATTATCTTAAGGGAAGATGTATGATAATAATCCATTGTTTTTATCTTTACTAAAATACTCCCTTATATTGAAAAGGAGAACCATAATTCACTTTATTTTTGTTTATGATATAGAGGGCAAAATTGTCAATTGCATATGCTTTTATTATTAATCTTACAATCCAAACATTCAAAATGAAATTATCTTACTCTACTAATTATCATAATCCATCAATCCAAATATATCATTTAACTCCTAGATAATAATCTCTAGATTATAATCTTGTCTAATCTATATTGAGTTATTTATCTTATCCATTGAACCAAATGAACCCTTAATTGACAAAATCTTTTTGTCTCGTCTAAGAGGAGTTTTTTTAGAATGAAATTACAATATAATGTTTTAATATTCATCCTGCAAGTTTATAAAAATATTAAAATCAAAATATTTTTAAACTTATACTTATAAGATGAATATCAAAATATATGAATCATATGGATTAAATTCAAATTGAAGATAAATTATTGGACTGTATAAACTTCAATTATTTTTTCTAAAATTTAATTTTAATACAATTTATGATAATTTTACTAGTAATTTAATGTTATTGTTGTATATGAGAAATTGGTTGATATGATTTAATATAATTAAAATCACATTGATTATATAATTATGTATCATTTAATTCTACATGTTGTATTTAACTTACACCATATGATATATTATATATATTTTGAAGTTTACTTTTTAATTTGATCTTTTTTTTTTTTAATCCGTAATTCATTAGTGACTTATTTAGTCCTCGCGAATCACTAAAATTAGAATGACTTGTTATAAGTGAATCGCTAAAAGGGTCTTATAATGTTTAAGTCTGCATCCTTATAATAAGATTGACCTAATGGGTTCAGACAACTCCTTTTAACATCTCAAATATTTATTACTTCCCCTGTCCCAAGATAAATTTCACACTTTCCTTATATGGATGTCTCAACTCTTTCTTCACACCCCAAAAAAGAAAACAATTCACACTCACAAAAGTCAATAAAGTACACTTTTTATATTTTATTATTTAACTTCACACTCACATACTTTATTTTTTCTTAATATGCGTGAAACTCCACCTATGAAGAAAATGTTGGGACGGAGGGAGTATGTGTTAATATTAATATTTATATATATATAATTAATTAAATATATAGATATAGCGATATGTTATATGCAGTACTTGTGTACTATATTAAAACAGAAATGGATAATTAAGGGAATTGGACTTGATATTACTTCTTTTATCTTCCATTATTTTTCTTTATTCATTTTAATCTTGATGGTGTGAATCTTCATTTCTGGTTTTGCGCCGTGAATACCATATTCTCATTCTATGGTTTTATTATGGTAGGCTGTCATATCTTTGGAAAACCATGATATATATATATTATATGGGTTAATATCAATGTGTTACCAGTATTATATCACTTATATATTTTAATTGGCAATCTATACTAATATTTTTATCAAACTGCAATCTGTACTATGAAAAATTGACCAATTGCAACTTATACTCATATTTTATTCTTTTTTTTTCATCAGTGCTATGTTTTTTAAGGTTATACTCGTCAATCCATATCAATAATTTATTTATATTTATTTTTTGCCACAAAAAATCGACGGGGGTAAAAAAAATCTTGTTTTTTTCAAATATCGATTTAAATTATTAATCGAATTCCAATTTTGTTATCGTCGTTCTATAGAAATTAGATTTATTTTAACATCAATTTTTTTAATTAATAATTATAATATAAATTAAGTAAATTAATACTTCCTCTGTCCCATTATAAGTTTTTCACTTTCCTTTTCTGGATGTCCCACAATAAGTTTCTCATTCCATAAAAAGCAACAACACTATTTCATATATTAATAAACAAATACTCCCTCCGTCCCGTAGGAATTTGCACCATACGGAACGGCACATTTTTTAAGAAAAATGTGTTTTATATATAAAGTAGTGGCATATGGGTAAATATGTGTATAAGTTTGTGAGTGTACACATAAATCAATGTTTCCTTTTTTAGTAGTATGCAAATTTGTGTGGGACGTCCGAATTAAGAAAGTGTGCAAATTCCTATGGGACAGAGAGAGTACCACTTTTCACAACTCCTCATTATTTTTTCACAAACTTTTCATTATTTTATACAAAGTCAACATGTGACCCACCATATAATAATAAATAATACACTTTCTTAAACAAAACAACAAAAAGAAACAAGAAGTTTAAAGAAGGACTGAGGGAGTAATATGGAATAAAAAGTATAATACTCCCTCAGTCCCAGATGAACTTGCAAGTTTTCCTTTTCGGGACGTCCCAAAGTAACTTGCAGACCCAAAAAATGAAACTCTTTTATAAACTTCACCCTCACAATATCTACATATTTACACAAAATGACATTACTTTTTCACTTTTTGGGCTCACATTACACTCAATCCAACTAATTTTTTCACTTTTTACATAAAATTTTACCAAATTAACCCTCAAAACATTACTTTTTTTTACTTTATTTTACTTTCTTCTTAATTTGTGTGCCCCTCCTCCCTTGCAAATTGTTCTGGGACGGAGAGAGTATTAACAAATATACATTGCCCAAAAAAAATAAAGAAAAAAAATTGAGTTTAGGTAGCATTTTGTAAATTTTTCATAAATTGAAATAAGTGATATGATTTTAACCCATATATATATATATACATAGGATGACTTACATATTGGTTCAAAAAAGTGACTATATTTACAAATTGGTTCACAATATCTGCACAGAAGTGTAATTTTTTCCTGCACATAACCAATTTGTAATTTTTATCAATTTTGTGAACCATTTTGTGATTTTCCCATATATATATATGCTTGAAATGGAAAAATCGTGTGAGATGTGGGGCAAATCTGAAGCACTCAACATAAGAAAGAGATAGGTAGATGTAATCAACTATATCACCGATCAGTCCCATTGTCATTTTAAGTATTGCTTTGACTCATGCTTGATTTTGACAAAATATCTCCCCATGTGATCATTAATTAATTACAAAATCTGAAAAGTGTTTAATACATAATTACATTTTAAAATTACTAAATGAAAATTTAGTTTAAGTTAAATATAATTAAATGGGTTATTTGTGAATCTAACTTAATTTTCAAAAAAAAAAAAACAACATAAAAGTAACTTAAAAAACTAAATGTTAAAAACTATCTTTGATTACATTACTGAAAAATAATCGTAAGTATTGTGATGTAGTATTATTGATTGAGTGTAATAAATAAATTCAGGTGCATGATATGAAACTATGTTTAAACGATTATTAGTAACATTTGTGTGAACAAATTGCACCATGCAATTGGTTTTCAAGTAATATAATTATTTAGTGAAACAGTAATATCATTGATCATTGGATTCATGGCATAGCTGATTTAATATCATTCGGTAAAATGAGATATAATACTATTCAACAAGAAGAGTAATACTGTTAAAAAAAAATGCAGTCTAGATGATGTATGTAAAAGTTTGTCAATTTCATAACTCTCTTTCTCTAAAAAAATCTTAAAAAAAAAAAAACGAAAGCATAGAACTTAATTTTTATTTAATTATATTTTCTTTGAAACAAATTTCAATGCACATTTGACATCTCAACTTTCCTTGTTTCGCAACATTCAACCAATTGGCAAAAGACCTCACCAACTCCCACCCTAAATCACATTTCTGAATTTAGTGAACAAATTCAAATACACGAAGCCCACCAAAATTCCCCAAAAAAAAAAAAAAAAAGACATTGATATAAACAAAATTTTCAAAAAGTGACCATGTTAGTACGCTCCATGTACGTATCTAAAGTATGTACGATACAATGAACGTATATATATTTGTCAAGATCTAGATATAATACGAGTATAGAGGAACTCGTTCCACGTATCGGGTAATCCAGGAAGACACCAATGAATGCAATCGGCAAATGTATTTGGGTCGGCTTGTTGTTCGGGCGTGAGCATCTTGCCTTGGCGGATTGTGTGCACTGAGGTGTGTGCATCTTTTCGGTATTCCGACAGCCTGGTGATGTTAATGAAATTGACAGGCACTTTCATCGACTGTGTTATATTAGCTGCAACAACCAACAACCTACGATCTGTGCCCACGTTCAATGGCATTGATGTGTTCAAAATTGGAACTGTCTCTTTGGCACATTTGATCCCATCAGGGTTTTCCCAATCCAAGCTCCTATATCAATTTTAATTTGCAAATTATAAATATTTATGCAAGCAATTTGTTAAGTCAAAACGTACATTGACTATAGAATGCGGAGAAACAAAGTTTTTTGGTCCCATAATTTATTCAGTGCCCGTTTTTTGTCCTAAAAAATTTGATTTTTAGATTTTGATTCTGTAGATTTTGGGTTGTCCAATTTTGATCTCATTTTTCATTTTTGTCAAAAAAAAAAAAAGAATATAACATTGTTTTCTATCATACATGGTACACGTGGTGGTTGAATTTGGACCGACATCCTTGCTGATTAGTTTCTATTAGTGTTTTACTGATATGGAAAAAAATAAATTTAAAAAGAATTTATTCAACAACCACGAGAGCAAGAATATTAAAAGGCCCCAATTCAACCAGCAGTATGCCGTGCATAGCAAAAAAAATGACGTTATTTTTACTTTTTCGGCGAAAATGAGATTAAAACTGGACAACCCAAAGAATTACGCGATCAAAATCTAAGAGTCGAATTTTTTGGGATAAAAATTTAAGAGTCGAATTTTTTGAGATAAAAAATTGACACTAGATAAATTATGGGACGAAAAAACTTTTTATCTCATATATAGAATACGTGTTTAAATAGAATAATTTTGATTTCATAACTTCTCTTTTTTCCTACAAAAGCCTCAAAAACTAAGCTGTTCAATGCATTCCTAGAATTTCTTAATTGGTTCAGTAAAAAGTATTAGTTTAAATTGAAAAACAGAACCCCTAAGGACATTAACCGAAAAATCAAAAGTTTCTGGACCAAAATTGATTTTAACTTAGTATAGTAAATTTAAGTAATAAGAGGAAGAGAATTTATGAGACCAGCTAGGAAATATTAATTACTTGATATGAAGAGGAGACATGCTCATGAAGAAAACTTTGGTGCAATTAGGATCAATATTTTGATCGACCCACTTAGACCAAGTATTCAAGACTCTCCCATAAGCCTCCGGCCTCGGGATTTCGTCGTACTCAGTCGAGCCTTTGTCGAAAGATCCTCGTCTGTTTCGTCCCAAACTTCATCAATACACGTAGACAGAACATGTATATACACATATTGTGGTGTTTATGAATGAAATAACTTACAGAATTTTCATGGCAAAAGTGTTCATCCACCAAATGTATGTGTTGAAAACGAGGTAATCCACATTCTTCCAATTTCGACCATGTTTATTGATTGATTCAGGCATGATGATGCGGTTCAAAATGCTGTGCATATCTGGGTCATCTGAGTTTGACTCCACCAAAAATGGAGCCCAATAGAATTCCACTGTAGCATTGTAGTCCTGCAAAAATATTGTCCAAATCAAGAATGTTTTGTAACTTAGGATAAAGTCTTAATTATGTCAGTTTTTTACACAAAAAGGTACTAATCATGCTTCATTTCTTGGCTAGTTGCATGTCCACATGCTCTCAAATAATTAGGTGAGAAAAGAGATGATTTGGAAAATGTCTTTTTATGTATAATGTTTTTATATTTTAATCTTGGCTATAAAAGTGGAGTAAACGGGGGACAAACGTTTATTCTTGTTATGGTCATTTTTGCCCCATCAATGAAGAGAAGTCATATATAAGTTTTACAAAATTTATTTAATGACAAATTATCATAAACAAACATTATATTTATACTCCTAAATATTGTGAATCCACTAGATCATTATGATGTAGAAAGCTCTGCTTAGATTAGAAACTATTAATATTACAACAATTAGAACGATTAAATACCATTTGCAATGGAAATTTTTGCCTAGAAGAATTAGAAAAAAACTCACTTGAGATGGTTTTACAGTGAGACGGTTCATAAATTAGTACAAATTAATGCACATTTGTTCCAAAGAGTGATTCATTTTTCGAATTATATTCTCTCGTGAAACAATCTCACGCAATACTTAATCAAGAAAATTATACGAACCTCGATTCGAAAAACAGATAAAGAACCAGTCTTGTTCAAGCTCTTCCTTCCTTTAGGGACAGCAGATTGCAGCAAACAAATCATGGATTCCCATTGATTCCGATTCAGAGAGTCCCCAACAAACATTAGCCTCTTGTTCCTCAATTTCTCCAGCAATAATCTCGGTTTATACCTTAATCAACCCAATAAGCATGTTTACTAATTAATTAATCAGATGATTATAAAGATATTTCCTAAAAAAATGTGATCAATTAATAAAGAATTCTCAACACTTACTTAGGTAGAGAACAGTCTCTGGGCTGCCATCTCCAATTCTGATACATTTTGTCTCTGCGGCCATTTCTCAAACAAGTTACCTGCGCTGTCAAGAACTCGCATTCTTCCTCTCTGTACAATGGACGAGTAACGTTATCAAGAACCCATTGCCCTGTGAACAGATCGCAATCCTCAGGAGGGATTTCAATCTCTTCATCGTCGTCTTCGTCGGCGCTCTCGTCTGCCGGCCTTTTGATCTTCTTCCGATCTCCGTCTGCGTTTTCTTGATTAGTTTTCAAGATAACAGAGTCGGCTTCTTCTTTCCGATCAACATCGTCGTCGTCATCGTCATCGGAGCCACCGGTGGTAGTCGTCACCGTCGTCGCGGTGGCGGAATTAGAGTCCCCGACCTCTGTTTCCACGACGGTGCGTGAATTCACCACCACCGAGACGGCGGCGCCCTTGTCCCCATCTTGAATCTCCTGAGCCTTAGGGCGAGAAAATGGGAATTCAGCGATTGATTTGACGTCCTCATTGTACATAAAGCAGCCGAAAATGAAGATCGAAACGACCACCGCGAAGACTGAGAGATTCCCTGCCTTGCGGGCGGCGGAGGAGGCGGCGGGCTTCATGGAGTTGATTTCCGGCGGAGGGAGGGCTGCATGAGAGAGAGAAAGTGAGAAGTGAGGAGTGAGAGAAGGGGGTAATTTAAGGGGTGGGGGAGAAAAGACGATGATCAGATTACAAGCAAGAAGGCATGATAAAGAGACTAACATGATATCGTTTTTTTCCTTTTCTTGATAAAGAAAAATTGAGGTAGAAATTTGTTGTTGGTTAATTAGTAGTATATTTGTGGAAGAAGGTGAGATGAAGCTTTCTTGGAGAAACCAAATTATGGTAATGGTGACGGGAGGATTGTCACTCTCAAAGCTTACTTGTAACAACTGTTTTATCGGTCATTTTCTTCCTCTGTTTAGTGCTCAGTGAAACAGAGGAGAGAGAGAGAGAGAGGAGAGAGGTAGGTCATTAGTGTCATTTCCATGTGGGCATTCATAAATACATAGTAGCTTTATTTGTGGGCTGTGGGCCTTTTGTTACATACTCAAAACTCAAAGGTGCTCAATCAATTTTATATTCAATCTAGGAAATGATTCGTCAAAATAAGGAGATTTGTTCTCAAATTAGAAAAAGAAAAAATTTAAAGTTAATTAATTACAATAGTTTTCTAAAATAATCAATTACAATATTTATTTTTAACACCGAATATATGACGTATTATTTTGTCTCACTATAGACTGAAACTACAATCAGCACAAGAAGGAATCACCCGAAATTGTATTACAAAACTCCACTGCAGTGGGAACCACAATCTTCGTAAGAGAGAAACCACCATCTACCACAAATGAGAATAAATAATTTTTTCTCTCTCTATGTCTCGAACCCCAAGACCTCAAAATCTTATATGTATACTTCCTTCGCCCTATAAAATTTGCACATTTTCCTTTTTTGGACGTCACATACAAATTTACACACTACTAAAAAAATTATTTTGCATGCGCACCTACAAAATTATATACATATTTATCCAAATACTACTATTTTATTTATAAAACACATCCTGTAGTATTAGATAAAAGAAAAGACATACTTATGTGAAATATTTCATATCTGAATAAATTTAAAATATCATAAATTCAATAAATTTGTGAATAATTGGTCGATACGGATCAAAATTCACAAATTTTAAATGAGACAACCCGGTTTAAATAAAATTTCTAAGAAAATTTGCTCAGGACTTATTTCATAAATTTCGCTCCAAAATTATGTTATTATATGAACAAATGTGTGTTAGTGAAACTCAAAATATGTATTACGAATTCTTAAAGAATTTTATTAATTTATCTTGATACCATGTTGTCAATATAGTAACACATCTTTTAATATCTTACATTTATTACTATAAAGACAATATATTTTTAAGAACAAATAAATATTTGTACGTATAAGTAATACATAATTGCTCTTACAGTAACACATATTTGCTCCTGATTTGTGTTATTATATGAGCAAATACACATTATTGTAAGGAAAAAATGTATTTTTATAAAAACAAATGTGTATTTTTTAATTTATTCATCATCCCCTTAAATCTAGGTATATATTATTTCATTTAGTAACACAGTTTTTACTACTTTATGTGTTATTACATTGAAAAATAATTATTTTATAAGAATAAATAAATATTAGTGAAAAATTAATTTATGTTCTTATAGTATAGAACACATATTTTGCTCTTATATTAGAAATAAATATTTTTTTCATATAATATATAAAAGAACAATATTTAATATGATAATATTTGCTATAATAGTAACACACATTTACTCTCAATATGTGTTATTATATGAGTAGACACGTTTTACTGTCAGAACAAAATGTGTTTTTATAAGAAACAAATATGTGTTTTTGAATTTAATTATCATTCCTTTAAATTTTGGTATATTATTTTATATAATAGCATACTTTTTACTATCCTATTATAATTTTTAATATATCATTATATTTTTATAAATCATAATTTTAGAAAATAAAAGATATATTAAATTCAAGTGATTGTAAAAGATAAGAAAAAAAGTATTAATAAAAAATTAAATATATAAATAATAAAAACGATCATATGTTATTATTGATGGGTACAAACTTATATGGTGATAAAGTCGAATAAGCAGGGTTTTAACTGTTTTTTTTTTAATTAAATACTTAGATTTACGTAAGGGGCATTACCAAATTGACGATGAGTATATATAAATTTATGTCCCTCGGTTGACGTATGATCATTTTCGATATAAATAAATAAAAATATTAAATACAATAAGCCAAGCATGGTCTTAATATTTTCGAGTCCTAAATTGATAAATTCTAGTCTTGATTTGATATAAAAAAAATTCAAAGTCTCAAAATTTTATCATATTTCAAAACCCTCTGTTGATATATTCCTTTTAAGGAAGTAATACATGAAGCAATTCAGAACCCAAAGGTGATCCTCAGGTGGTGTGGATTGTGCCGCTATATATCCAGGTCCCTTTTCCAGCAAAGCCTCCAACTTTTTTAATAGTATATATTTATACACAACCATAAAGAAGGTCTTAATAGATGTACAAGTTGGTCTTAAATTACTTATTTATACACAACCATAATGAATATTTGCAGTGTATGTCTTAATTTAAAAAAAAAAAAAAAGGAATAAATGTAATATCTACTTGTACAAATGAATATTTTTACTGTGTGTCATTCTGATTAAGACTTGTACAGCTGAATTTTAAATTAAATATAAGCATTTAAAAAGTCTCTTAACTTTCAAAACAATGCTGACAAGTGACAAACATCCTTAATTTTCTTAAAGTAGTTACGTTGCTAACAATTCTTGGATTTAATATATTGGCTTCGTAAATTCAGTATTCTTTGGATGTCTTTGCTTTGAAGGATAAAGTTATTTGTCCTCCTAAACATGTATATTTAGGGGATAGCTTCGTTAAAGCAAACACAACCTTAGACTCATATAAATTCAAACACAAGTTCCTCATATATTTTAGAGAGGGGGTCGGCCGATTGACGATGAGTATACATACACATTATTTTCATCTCATTTATACTCATTCAACATTCAACTTTCCTTGGACTGAACTCTCAACTTTTTCTCTTCGATATAGGCCTAATGAATGAACAATTTAATATAACTAGAATTGCTTTCAATAGGAATTGAACTCAGAACGTTGAACAAGTCTTAACTCTGATTTCATAAAAGAGTTTTATCTCATTTGAAAGTACGAGCTTATAAAAAAGTGTAGAATTTATTTATCTATTTAATTTTTCTAACAGTATTTTATGTATTCTGTTGATTCGTCTGTTTTTTTTTTTTTTTTGTGATATTTTTTTTTTTTTCAGTTTGATGAGATTCACCAACATGTTGTGCTAATTAAACAAATTACATTATTTCACTTTGATGTACATTTATACTATTTATACTTCTTTACATGCTTGAGGTGGTGTCTTAATCTCCCTTCCCACGGTATTTTCCTTTTAAACAAAGATGCAGTGCAAGTGAAGGATCAAATTACAAATAAAATTTATTGGAACACAAAAATATTAAAATTATAATGGGATTAGGGTTATAAATAACCTAGTATAAAAGAAAGAAAAATCTGCACCAATTTTAATTTCAAATTATTCTTTTCTAAGTAAGAGAATAATTACTTTAGATCTAGATTGAATTTGAGTAGAATTTGACAACGAGAATCTTAATTAATTATACATTAATATTAAGTTGGAAGTTTGCTACGGAGTAAAAATTTGTGTAACTGCAGTCAATTAAAGATCAAATCTACCTAACTAAGATGGCCTAAATCTTGATGTACTCTTTAACTAAGACCACATGAACTTCCCTGTCATCAACAACCCTACTTCAATTTATGCATCATTAAGATTGTTAATATAGTGATTAGATGAAGATTAATTAATGCCTCCTAATTGTATATAGATAGGTAGCTTTATGTTTGAGAAAAGTAAGTACTAAGAAATGTCTTTATATATATCTATACAGCAGTACTATTTATAACTATTCCAATATATATATACCACCAATATTTTGATGTCACGCCTTACTTTTATTTCAAGCTAAGGAAACTAAGGCTGAAATAAGATTGTATTTCACTTCTTTGCCCATCAACCTGCATTATGCATGGTTGCTTCTTTCATTATATATAGGTGGGGTCTTGTGTGGCTCAATACCTTGTGTCATAACTCGGATCCGGATCCAGTATTAATACCCGAAAATTGTGAAAATTATTTGATCCAATTGGATAATATCTGATCGAGTCGGATCGAATACTCGACACCTGCAATGAAATATTCACCTATAAACAGAAACGAAAAAGAGAGAGAATTATTATTGGGGTTTTGAGGAATAGCTTTGGAAAAAAAAATTGGTTGGATTGTGTGTGACATTTAATTTAATTTAACTAATAAATATTATGAGGGTGAATGTTTTATGGAAGATTTTTATTTTAGGAGTGTAAAATTTTATTTTGGACTTATTAAAACTTTTAATTTTGTGATGGGGTGAGTAATGTCTAATTAAAGGAAATAATATTGTTTTGATGAGTAGTCTTATAATATTTCTGGTCATGATTATATACCCATATACGTACTATGTCTAGTATAGGAGTATGAAATAAAATAAAGCAATACAATTTTACAATATATATTTCCATGATGGGGATAAATATATAGTGTTTTGAAAAAAGTAAAAAAAAAAAAAAAGATACATTTTATCTCAAAAATATGAAGAGATACAAGTTTGAAAAAATTATAAAAAATACACATTCAAAATAAGACTCAAAATGAGCATGCAAATACTATAAAATTAACTTTTGCCTAAATAAATTATACAAACCGCTCTCTAATGTAATTGCCCCTAATTTTTAAGTTAAAAAGTAATTTTTCGAAAATAAAATGCTATATATTCAGAGTAGTCGTACAAAAATTGAAAGTTTTGAGCGATATATAAGTGTTACCTCCCTCCCTTCAATAATATATATATATATATATATATATATTTTTTTTTTTTGTCGATTGAACAACTCATTCCTTGATATCGTCTTATATTTTTTTTTTTTAATAAATTGTCAACATTAAATCGTCCTTCAATAGGTTTTAATCAAATATTTTCTAGCTATCCTATCCAATATACAGTACAAAAATTCGTGAATTAGCGATAAAAATTAGCAATCACCTATAAATTAGTTTTTTAATTTAGTTTCATAGTAATTTTTAGAATTATTAAAAAAAAATATAATTCTGTAATTTTTATATAATTTATTTAAGTCCATATTAGTTTATTGAAATTATTTTCCTGTTAATATAAAGTTTGGATACAGGTTTCAGAATTTCTATGCAGTATATCAGAATTAGAAGATATATATGGAACCAAAACAATTAAAAAGTTACAACCATCTGTTAAATCTTAATGTAGATGAGACCAATTCAGATAATTTTTATGGTTTTGGAACCAAATTTGAGCAAAAAAATTGAAATCAAGAGTGCAAATCATATGACCACAGTGTAATTTTCTCAAGAAACAACACAATTTTACTTTGAATTCACGTATGACCTTCATTGCCACTCTTTCTTAACGAATTATATGAGTAGGATGAGTCAATATATTCTCTTTTGATTAAATAATTCCTCGATGAACTAAAATTCTAAAATACAGTTTGTTCACTCAAAGTATAATTAAATTGTACTCCCTCCGCCTGAATACTATTCTCATAGTTATTTTGCGCAAGCGAATCAACGAAAAGTGAGTATCTGAGTATAAAATTAAATAATAAAATTTTAAAAAAATATACCTTATTGACTTTTATTGACTTTTGTGAGTATAAGGGTATGTTTGTTTTGGGACTACCACGGATGGACGTAGGACTTTGCGATCACGTCTTTACCCGAGTTTGGGATGTAACATCCGGATTTCACATCCCAAACTCAATCCACACCTAAAAAAACCTATTAAACCTATTATTACTCTTTCCAACACAACACTCATAAAATATTTATTATACCTATTATTATACCTATAAAATCAATCATTATCACACTTTGATTTGACATAAAGTAACATCCTACCCTACTAAAATCCCAAAACAAACACACACTTTTACTATTCATCAAGATTTTCACATCTCATGATTTCAAAGTCATGACTTCCCACGACCCCCTTAATCCCAAAACAAACGTACCCTAAAAGATTTCAATTTTGGATGTGAGAAAGTAGAGTTGGGACGTCCAAATAAGATAAGTGTGAGAGTAGTCTTAGGAGGAAGGAGTATATAATATCATACTTGGACCTAAATTAAATCTTAATTTGATATTCAGAAAAGAAAATCCATAATTATTGATCAGTATTTATTATACCTCAAGTATTTTTAATTAAAGGCCCAGGTTAAATGCACCCACAATTGTATTGAGCTCACCCATTTGTTGTGTACACTCACATAATGTTGAGTACACCCACGAATCTTTTTCACAAATTACCCCTCAATCTTAAGTTAACAAAAATCGCTGGAAAATACAGGAATCAAACGTGCACCCACCAAAGAGTTAGGGCACGAAAATTATTTCCGAAAATTGTCGTAGTTCCTTCGTCGTGACGTCGTCGGCATCGTTCCAGCAGGCACCGCGCCTCTTTCGTCGCAAACCTTCTAGGAAACGAGAATTGTAGTCGTTGCGCCTCCTTCACCACACCTACTTTACACAAATCGAAACTAATTTTGTTGTCGGCGTTGTCGTTGCCGCCGCCGCCTCCACGTCTCCTTCGCCGTCGCTACAATGGCTAAATCAAAGCATCTTTCATGTATGTGTTTTCATCTTCCAAATAGTCATCGTCGGCCAAATCCTAAAAACAAAAAAATGGTCTTAAAAAAATTCAAAAAAAATAGTTGGAAAACATCTAAAATTTGAAAATATTAATTGAAAAATTATAAATATTTCGAAAAAATGTGTCAAAATTATGTATGAATTTCGAAACAAAAAGTTGAATACTTGTAATAATTTCGGAAAAAAATTTCGAAATATGTCACAATTTTCGAAATTTTATCATTTTTTCAGCAAACCAGAGCCGAAATTCGTTCTTACAAATTATTTTTCAAGTTGCTCAAAAATTAAATATACACCGTTTTCTCATCATATTATCAGTATATAATAAAACTTATAACTATATCAAATATTCATAAAAAACAACCAGCAAAACATTTAAAATAGTGTTTCAAAACAAACTCTAGTTGTAAAAAATATGGTGAAAAATTTACCGGAGTGAGGGGATGATGACGATGGACTACCATAATCGTGATATGGAGTTGTCTACTTTTTGGCTATTTTGGAGTTCGTGATATGGAGTTATTCTGGCAAAAATTACCGAAATTTTGATAAATAAAGGGGTGGGTGCGTAACTAGGTTTATTCAATAATTAGGAGTATATTAGTCATTAAGCATGTTATTCATCATAATTATAATTTTAAGTGGGTGCGCTCAATACAATTGTGGGTGAGTTTAACCTGGGCCTTAATTAAATTACTCCCTCAAAATTTACATAATTTGGCCTAGCCGGAAATTGGCTTAATAAACCAAACTCAAAATTATACACGGCCCAAACTCAATTTATTCGGGCCAGTAATATAGCAGCCCCATTATTGGGTTCAAATTGTAAGGGCATTTTTCTACCACTTAAATGGATTTTAAGGCCAGGCCCTAGTACACCCCACAAATTAGGATAGTGTGCACCAAATGAAATTCTAATATATTCTTCTTCTTTTATATGGTACATTCAAATATTTTATTGTAGAAAAAAATTGAAGGTTGAACATACTTTCAAAATATGTGCAAATTTAAGATCGAAAACCGTATATAGTTTAGACAATTTTTTAAAGTCGTGTCAAAATTTTGAAAAATCATAGTTTGAAAATTTGTTAAAACGAAAAAATCCCGCAAAATACAATAAAAATTATATCTAAAGGCATTATACTTTAACCTAGTTTTTTTAACAAGAATATGTCGAGTCCGGACCCTCTCCATTCTTTGTGTAAATTTCTTCTAAAGTCAAGAGAGAGATAGACACAGTACATGGAGTGGGATCATTATCATGAGTCCCATAAAATATGTATTTCTATTAATTATTTTAATTTTGTGTCTATCTCTCGAAATTCACAGGAAATTAAGAGGAAAAAAATGGAGAGAATCCGTGAACGAATATGTCTGCATTCTCCAAATGGGCGATTATTCAACATTTTTTGTTAAAAAGTGTGCATGATTGATATTGCGAACTCAAGAAGTGGACTTACTTAAATTTAATGAACTAGTAGGAGAAAATGATATTTTAGACATTTTACACTCATGTTAAAAAAATTTATTTAACGTTGTATACTTCTCAAATATAACCTAATAATCTGAACCGGTTTTTAATCATCATTTATTTATATAGCCCATATGCATTAGCCTAGCTACTTTAGTTTCATTAGGCTCTCGATACGATGACGGGATGTCATATTATACACTAGTGAGATCTATTTTATATAGAGAGAAAATAAATGATAATTGAGTTTATTACATTTTATTTCAAATTACATACCTATAGTATAATTAATTAGGCTTGACAGTGGGCGGGGATTCCTCGAAGAAAATGAGAATGGGATTTTTTTTGGTTTAGAGGAATCTGATCATCATCCTCTTCTTCTTCGTCAAAAACAAACTCCCATTAAACTGAGTTGGATTCCCCCTTGGATCTCTACGATTTCTTGGGGCGCGCTCAGCTGACCTCTGAGCTTTTCTCTTCTTTTGCTTCTTTTTGCCAGCAGAAGCAGTTGCAGGGGCTGCAGCTGGAGGTGCTTTTTCATCATCTGAATTTGGATTCCCCAGAATCCTGTCACTCTCTTTCAACACCAATTTTGACCTAGGATAGGCCACCATCCAGTCTTTGTCAAACTTATGTTGGGGCATCAGATGATGTAGCAGAACTATGATTTTGTTGGCCAGAGAGCATCTGGTCTTCAACGTCCAGTGAGACTTCCCGTCAGGAAGAACCTTCTTCGCGATCTCTGGGATTCTTGATCTATTCTATGCCAGAATATACCTACCCAGTTGGTCTGGACTCCATTCAGAATAGTCCTTACAGTACATAACCTCCTCTTGGTTAGGGCATCAAGACTTTGCTGTTCAGCAAGAATAACCTTCGTTACCATGTCCATAAAAAATCGATACTTTCGACGGAGCATATTCTTTTTCAGATCAGCGGAGACTCCTTGGCAGCTCCTTCTAGCCATCATCCTGAAGGTTTCAAGATAGGCACTCTTCTTGTAGGTGAGAGGATTTACACCAATGCTGGAGAGATTAAACCAGGTAGCGACATCGTGTTTGGAAAGATACAGATCTGACTTCGAAACACGGGAGAAAATCTCCTCTCCCTCAAACACAGCCCGAATGAGAAATTGCATGACATGAGTGTTAAGTGTCTTGTTCTCCGGTGGATGGATGGAGGTGAATGTCCTGAGATTTCTCTGAGTGAGCAGATTCAAAATCTATAGAGCTTCTAGATTCTGAGTAGTGTCGAAGTCAACACACATCTCTGAGTACATATTGTCCAACATCTTATCCCAATTTGCTTTCGACATTTCTGAGTGCAAAGAGTTAGAAGCAAGAGAGAGAGAGAGATAGATATTTGCAAAGTGATGAAATAACGTAAAGAGTTCTGAGAAGGTATGAGGATATATATAACATGGGGAAGATGAGCATTTTCAAAAAGGGTATCAAAAACTGATCGTTAGATCGAGTAGATTGACATATTGCTTCACTTTGTTGTGAATATGACCGGAATAATCGACTTTGACAATACTTCAAGTAATCAGAACAATTGGAACAAATCCGAAGAACACAAATGCAGAAATTAAGAAATCAAAATAACAAAGAATTTTACGTGGTTCGATCAAATTGATCTACGTCCACGGATGGGGGTTTCCTCACTTTACTAACAATATGGATAATGTTTTTATAGAATACAAGCTTTCTTTTCTCAAGGATTTTGAATGTCAATTCCCATCTAATTCTCTGGAATGAATATGAATTTATAGATGCCCAGATCCTAACTGCCCTCTAAACCCGTAACCAATCAACGAGCTTGTATGGTTACAACCGCCAGAAGTAACTATTCCGGCATCCAATAGGATTGCTCCACCAGCTGTCAAAATAACCGCCTTAATGTCAGCTCGAAACCTTCAGATTGAGTGACTCAGGAGATTGGTCATTTTCAGCTCAGGATATGCCTGTCAGGATGTCTGATGTTGGCTCAGGATGATGACCTCAGGATTATGCCTTCACGTTACTGAGTCTGCAGGACAAGTGCCTTCACTGATCTGAACACTCAGGATGAGTGTCAGGATCAGAGCACTCAGACTCAGTATCGCCTTCGCCCTTACTCAGACTCATTTTCTCTCAGGTTCAGGGCCTTGTCTCAGGATCCAACCTCGGAATCAGGATTTAATACTCAGTATTCAAACTCAGCTTAGCTTTTACACTTAACAATTCTCCACCTTAAAAGTAAGTGAGTTTCCCCCATTCCACACTCCACCTCAGGATCTAACTCATGGTACATCCCATGACCGCAGCTTGATCGGCTCCAAACATTATCTAAACTTGGAAATAGGTAAGACCTTAGTCAGCATATCCGCAGCATTGTCCTCAATAGAAACCTTCTGCACTGAAATCACTTTCTTTTCCACCACATCTCTCACAAAATGAAGCCTCACATCAATATGTTTGGATCTTTCATGAAAGACCTGATGCTTGACCAACTGAATTGTGCTCTGATTGTCATACTGAACTGCAACTTCATTTTGTCTTATTCCAAATTCTTTAATCATACCCTTGAGCCACATCACTTCCTTAACTGCTTCAGTCATTGCAATATATTCAGCCTCAGTAGTTGCGAGTGCCACTACTGACTGGAGTACTGCTCTCCAACTGATTGCTGTACCATATAATGTGAACACATATCCTGTTAAGGATTTCCTCGTATCAATGCTTCCAGCATAATCTGAGTCCACATATCCCTGAAGAGGTTGTGCTACATCCTTAGTCTTCTCAAAGAGTAACCTCAAATTCTCAGTACCTTTTAAGTATCTCATAACCCACTTAAAGGCTTCCCAGTGTGTCTTTCCCGGATTTGCCATAAATCTACTGACCACACTGACAGAATGTGCTAAATCTGGCCTGCTGCACACCATAGCATACATTATGCTACCAATTCCATTTGAGTAAGGAATTTTACTCATTTGTGCTTTCTCTTCTCCTGACTTCGGACACTGATCTGATGTCAGTTTGAATTGTTGACCAAGAGGAGTAGATATAATTCTAGATTCATGCATGTTAAACCTCCTGAGTATCTTCAGGATGTAATCCTTCTGAGTTAAGAACAACCTTCCTTTGTCCTTATCTCTGATAATTTCCATGCGCAGTATCTTCTTCGCAATGCCCAAATCCTTCATGTCAAATGTGTTACTGAGTTTTGTCTTCAATTTTTGAATTCTTTCAGGACTCTTGCTTGCAACCAACATGTCATCCACATAGAGCAGTAGGTATGTAAGTACTTCATTTCCTTGTTTCTCAAAATAGACGCAACTATCATACCTGCACCTAGTAAAGCCTATGGAGATCATGAAACTATCAAACTTCTTATACCATTGCCTCGGACTTTGTTTCAGTCCATACAACGACTTCTTCAGTAAACACACTTTGTCCTGATTTCCTAGTAAGACAAAACCTTCAGGTTGTTGCATGTGTATCGTTTCTTCCAGATCTCCATGTAAGAAGGCTGTCTTGACTTCTAACTGCTGAAGCTCCAGATCCTCCTGAGCAACCTTTGACAATAAAATTCGTATTGAGCAATGTTTTACAACAGGTGAGAATACCTCATTGAAATATATCCCCTCTCTTTGAGTGAATCCTCTGGATACCAGTCTTGCCTTGTATCTGAACTTCTCTTTTCCTCCTGGCCCCATTTCAGATTTCTTCTTAAAGATCCACTTGGAACTGACTACCTTCTGTCCCTGAACTCTGTTCACTAAGGTCCAAGTGTTGTTCTTTTCTAATGACTGAAGTTCCTCAGTCATTGCCAATATCCATCTCTCTTTGTCTTTGCCTGACACCGCTTCAGCATAACTCTGTGGTTCTTGATGCTCAATTTCTTCAGCAGTGATCATGGAATAGGATACCATGTCAGCCTGACCGAATCTAGTCGGAGGGTGTATGCTTCTCCTGTGTCTATCTCTTGCTAGACTATAATTCCTGAGATCTTGGCCTTAAGTATCTGAAATTGAATGGTCAGTATCACTTTCCTCAGATTTCTTCTGATGTCTTCCTGAGTTTTCATCTGACTCAATGTCTGCTTGTCCTGAGTTCTTGTCAGGAGTCTCCACCACAATCTGAATGTCTTCTTCTGAAAGAATTCCATCTGAGTCCTGAGTGCTTATGGGCTGATTGTATCACATGACTTTCTCATTAAAAGTCACATCTCTACTGACGATATACCTTTTGTGACCAGGTTCCAGACACCATAACTTGTATCCTTTTATTCCCTTAGGGTAACCAATAAAGATACATCTCAGTGCTCTAGGTTCCAGCTTGTCCTGTCTGATGTGGGCAAAAGCTGAGCAACCAAATACCTTCAGGTTGTTGTAATCTGAGATCCTTCCATACCACACCTCATCCGGTGTCCTGAACTCAATTGCTGAGGATGGTGACTTGTTTATGAGATAGCAAGCTGTACTGACTGCCTCACAACAAAATACCTTTGGTAGCATTGCATCTGATAGCATGCTCCAGACCTTTTCCAGGATTGTCCTGTTCATTCTCTTAGCAAGACCATTCTGCTGAGGATTTGCAGGGACTGTCCTGTGTCTAGTGATCCCATATTCTTTGCAGAAATTATTAAACTCCTCTAATACATACTCTAATCCATTATCTGTCCTGAGATGTTTAATGGATTTTCCTCTCTTATTTTCTTGTTCACTGACTCAATCTCTGAATTTTGCTAAGGCATCACTCTTCTGCTTTAGTATGAACACCCATACTTTCCTGCTGAAGTTATCAATGACTGTCATGAAGTATCTTCCACCTCCATGAGTCTCCACCTTGGCTGGTCCCCAGATATCTGAATGAACATAATCCAGAGGTGCATCAGTAGTTTTCTTACCCTTTGGAAATGGAATTTTCTTGGATTTACCCAGGACACAATGATCACAGAAATCTATTTTTAGTGCCTTTCCATTTCCAAATACCTTCTGCTTTGTCAGTTCTTGGATTCCTCTTTCTCCAATATGGCCTGTTGGTCCCGAAACGAGTTAAATCAGTGTATGGGGGGGGGAATACACTGATGTCAGATTTTTCTGAAAGACTCAGAAAACTGCTCTAACGTACTCAGTCAGAATTCTCTGAAGTACTCAGTATGCTGAATGTCCGCAGGGGCAGCAGGGACGGTTCAGTAACGAGTCAGATAAGCTGAGTAAGAGTAAAGTGCTCGGAGACTCAGTAGAGATATCAAACCTACTGACTGCTCGGAAGCGAGTCAGTTGGACAACTATCTCAGTGAGTCAGAGTACGTGCGGAAAGTGAGCCCTTAGATTCTACTCGTTTTAATTTCTGAAAACGTTTTCTCTGAGTTGCTTAGTAAATAGGTGGTTAAGGCTGAGTGCACAGTATTCAGATTCAGGATGATTGATTCAGTCCTGAAGTTAAAACCAATGCAGTATGTTCAGTTTAATATGATGACATTTATGATCCTGAACAAAACAGTAAATCAGCACACAGGGGACTTTTTAACGTGGTTCGGAGATAACCAACTCCTACGTCCACGACCTGATTTAACAGGAAGCTATCCTCAAAACCCTGAGGATAGGTACTTGGGTTTTACGTGCCAAGGGACACGAATAGCCAACTTCCTCTCTTAGGAACTGACCCCTGGGCGTTTTACAAGTCCCAGTCCTTCTAACCAACCTATCTCACACTTTGAGAGGTTTGGTATTCTGGTTTCCAACTAAGATAGCTCTAGCAAAACAAATCAGTGCTAAATATTAGAGTTATCGATCTAAGCAAATACAGAGTGAATCCTATTACAACACTAGGGAAATTTAATTGCAGAGTGTTGTTTATGATATGCTTTGTGTTCTTGGATTCTTGAGAGTTCTCTTGGAAATTTTCCGTTGACCTTGTATGGGTGCAAGGTTCTCCATATTTATAGGCGAGATTCAAAATAGATCCGTTGGAGGAGATCAAATCAAATATTTCCTATTTTAGGTAGATTGCAGACTAGAAACACTGTTCGACCTACCCGCCATGCTTATTTTGGCAAGTTGTCACATCACCTGCAACCTTTTGAGACGCATTAAATGCCGCATTAAATGCTGCGCAGACTCCGTGCTTACGTGTTGAAAGATCATTGGCTCTCCGTTATAACGGCTAGTTGACCTTCAGACATTTATCCTTCCTCGTACATTCAATGCTCTGAGTCTCTTGTAATAACTCAGTCTGAACGTGTGCCTTAATGGAGTCTTACTGACATTCTTTTTGTCTCTTGTCCCATAGCATAAATAACCTTTCTGCTTTGGACTGACATGATTCAGGTATTCTGAACCACAGCCTAAGTCAGGTCCTATGTGCATTCAGCACAACCTGATAGGTTATTCAGCTCAGTATGTGTTACCTTTTTGCTTCGGACTTACAGGATTCAGGTAAACTGAACCAAGGCCTAAGTCAGGTCCTATGTGCATTCAGCACAGCCTGATAGGTAGTACTTACTCTTCACTGACTGAGTTCTGTCCTGAACATGCTTAGTGTATTCAGTAGAAACATCAGACAATGGTACTTCAGGATTAACTTCAGGAAGAATCAGCAGGCTTCGATCTTCAGCTTCAGAACAGACAATCTTCAGCGAGACTGACTGACTTCTTCAGAAAGGTTTACGCTTCAGACTTCAGTAAATTGGGTCGACTCCAATACTTTTCAGTCTTCAGCACGGTCCTTCTGTACTGAATCTCTAACCTAACTATCCTGAACTATTTTATCCTGAACACTATACTTAGGCAAATTCATCAGGGGTTTTGGGATCTAATCAAAATACCAAGATTGTCCCAACAATTTCCCCCTTTTTGATGATGCCAAAACCCTTAAGCAAATTCCTATTCATCTATACAATCAACTGACTTAGTCTGTGAAAATAACTCAGTACCACCTGACGAACTAAGTACTTAGTCTATAAGATGAAAACAAGGAATAGGTTAGTACAGTTCTTGATAAGAATTCAGAAAAGAAAAATTCAGGAGTCAACAAGAAGTTGTACTCAGGAAACATAAATAACCTCATTGATTGATAAGAAAAAATACAAGTATCCTGAAGCTATTACAAAGTTCCTGAACAACTAACTCCTGATCTAATCTTCATCCTTATTCCAAGCAGTCAGTGGAATCTCGTACATCTCCAGTACTCGATTCAGGACCTGCTTCATCCTGTTCCGATCAGCAATGGCCCCGGTAGCTCGTCCTACTCTGACGACTTCTTCAGAAATTGCTTTTTGTCCAGTTGCTTAGAATTCCTAAAGAGTGGAGGAGGATACTTAATGAATTCCGGAGGAGCGATCTCAACACCTTCAGTGTCAGCATGTCTGATGATTTCAGCCCATAGATCAGGATGCTCCTGTGCCATCCAGTGATGGAGTATGACGTCTTTATCTTCAGTCTGATCGTCCCATAACCCCACCACATAGAATAGGTATGCCCACCTATTCCGGATCGGAATCCAAACCTCCAGCAACTCAATCGGAATGAAGTCTTCAACAAACTTCGATGGAGGATGACTTTGATCTGGACTGACCACAATCTTCCTCTGAGTCTTTGTCCGAGATCCAGATGATACAGATTTCTTCTTCTGGACCTGGGAAGTCAGATACTCATTAGATTCTTTTAGGCGCTGGATCTGACTGAGCATCGAAATTTCTTTCATTTTTGCTATCTTTTCAGCATCAGTCATCACCAATTTCTTCTGAGTAGTCAGCCCAGATGGCATTACTTGTTCCTCCATCTCCTTATACAATGGCTCGAGAGCCGGATCTTCAGAGGATCTCAACTTCTTCGGATCTGAGCCTTCAGCAGTTTCGATGGCGGCTGCGGATCTAGTCCTTTTTCTATCCGCAGCCTTCAGTTCTAGGGGAAAGTTCTTCTTCTTAGCTTTGCCAGTAGTGGCAATTTGCTTCTTCCCTTCTTCCCCCTTTTTGGCATCATCGTCATTAATACGTCTGACAACTTCATCCACTGACTCCGCCAAAAGATTGAACTGACTATCCATCTCAGTCTGCTTTACCTGCAATTGCCCAATCTGCCCCACCATCCCTCTTAGGCCGATACTGAGCTGATCAACGGCTGAATTGTGTTCAGCCTTCAGTCGACCTTCGAAGTTCTGCAACCTTGAGTCTAGGGCAGATGCAATTTTCTTCTTCTCCTGTGCAGACAACTCCCTCAGCAGGTCCTCCTTCAGATCAGTTCTTAACTTGACCAATTTCTCTTCAACCAGTTGATCAATCTTTTCAGACAGTTGTTGATCCAGAAAGTTGGCAAGTTTAGTCTCCTGCTGAGTCTGCACATCTGAAACCATCTGATTGCAGTTCTGAATGGCATCCTTGGCTTGCTCTGAAATGGCAGTTAGTTCTACATTAATTTCAGTCCGAGCTTCGCCAAAGAAATCAATTGCTGCATGCACATCAGTGGCCATATCATTCAGGTCTCTGTCTATCCTTTTCATCTTTTTATACAGAGTTCTGGAATCTTTATCAACCCTGATTGCCTTTCGCTCAACGAGAATTACCCTTCTGTGCATATTCGAAAGAGCTCGTGAGGAATTTTCAGTGAACATAGCTGCTGGGGTGATCCAGTTTCCTCGAACTCGGATAAGACCTGTTCGACCCTCTCCTGAAGCCTCCGCTGCCCCGGGTCCAAGGGGTGCATCATCGGCCGGTGCACTGACTCCCTCAGTGCAACCTTGCTGATCGTCATCAGCAATCACAATCACCTCTGTTTCTGCCTCCTTCTCCTTTCCCTTCACTTCAGCCAACTGAGTCTCGGGCTCAGGATATATTTTGCGAACTGTTCTCATAAAGTCCGCCATTTTGATCAGTTGATGCAAAGAGTTAACACCAAAGTGATCAAAGAGGGCAGCTTCTAAATCTGCAATGCAGTCCCATCCTCTGGACTCTCCTAGCTGGCTGAGCTTTGACCATGTAGCATTTCTGATCATGGCAAATGTGCGGAGTTGCACAACTGCCTCCTTCTGAGCTTCAGTAAGATCAGGGAATCTCCTCTCCACCATCTCAGCAGCCTCTCCCCTTGCAACTATTTCAAAATCTGATAGACTGTTTACATTGGGTGCAGGGAAAGGCCATGGTGCTTCAGTCTGAACTGGTTCAGCAGCCTCTTGCTCAACTCCTCCTTCCTGAGCAGGCTCTTCCTGACCCAAAGTCTGATAGGATTCAGCAATAGTAAGAATCAGCTCGTTGGGTTCAGGGGATGCAATCGGGGTAAGTTCAGGAACAGCCTGCGCCTGAGCTGGTTCCTTCTCAACAGCTTCAGCAGACTCCTGCGCCTGAGCTGGTTCCTTCTCAACAGCTTCCGCAGAATCCTGCGCCTGAGCTGGTTCCTTCTCAACAGATTCAGCAGATTGCATCTCCTGAACCTTCTTCTTTCGCCCTGCTGACCCAGAGTAGAGAAATTTCAGCTTTTGTTGCTTGGGTCTGAGGGTCTCGGATTTATCCTCCGCTGGCTTTGCTGTATCAGACTCTGAAGATTTGCCTGCCTGAGCCTGGACTTTCCCAGTCATGCTCGCCTGGGCCTTCTTCTTCTGAGTCCGTGGTCTTCTCCTTATGCCAGCATCATCGGAATATGCTCTGAAGAGATAGATTTTCGCTGGGATCTCGAGTGACTGAGCCTGATCCACATCACCGAGATCCAGAGTTTCCAAGAGCATGGATATCTTGGTGCCAAAATGCATCTTGGCCTCAAAAGTCGCCTGCCCCTCTGACGAGTACTTGATCTTGCTGGTCTCACCCACCAGCATTTGGAGGAAGTAACCCTCCCAGTCAAAATTATGCAGAGGGGCGTCAGAAATAGCCATCATCGTGAACAGCTTCGGCCTGGAGATCTGCTCCAATCCTCCAGCAATGCCCATCACTCCCTGACTCGTCAGGTCGAAAAAGTGACGGCTCTCAGTCCTCAAGACTGATTTATTCAGGCCGGACTTCAGCACGACATCTCCATCACACAGGGACTGGAGAAAATCCTTCTCATTCCCAAACCCATACTCCACTGGGCTTCGTCCTTTGTTGGGAAGATTAAAAACCTCCTTAATCTTCTCCCTAACGTTGAAGGTGACCCACCTCCTGACCATCTCCTCCTCACCATTCTTTCCCTTCTCACAGGCGGTCAAGGGAATACAAGTTTCCCACTCCTGGGAGACCTTGTTCTTCGCCATCTTCAGGTAGAAGGTGGCAATGAGTCTGGGGTGGAGCCTCTGTGGCTTTGCAGTGACAAACTGCAGAAGACCTGCATTATCAAATATGTCTCGTACAGGCATAATATCGGGGTGGTTAGAAGAAAAATCCCCATAAGGTTCATAGTGTATTTCATTCCTTAGATGGAAAAGGTTTCCAAAAAAGGTATCTGCAGAGGGTGTAGCCATGGAAGATTTTGAGAGATTTGAAGGAAATCGGTTTTTAGAGAAGATAAGTTAGGAAAATATTGGGTGCATAAAAGTTTTATCAACACGATCTTCTCTTATTTATAGAAAGAAATATGGTTTTAATCAGACGGTTTAGAAAATTGTGACCTATGGAATTCAATGGACATGATTTGAGCAGTAAAAAGCATTTTGCCTTTTCGGTTCTTCAAAGATAATTGGTCAAAATTTCATTGATAATTGTTCCCGCCCACAGTGCATTAAATGCACATTAGAGCATGTCCGTATTTATTTCAAATAATTTGAATTAAATAATAACCGAATATTAAAACGAACGGCTGGGATCATTTGGCAAATTAAATTGATTTGACAAAGCAGCACAGTAAAAAGGATAATGCACGCAACATTAGATGACTAGACAAAAATCAGGAAACATACCAGTCAGTCAGATTAGCATTCTGACTGATACCACTTGTTGGTCTATCAGGGTGACAAGCCCTGAATTCTGTGTCCTGAACCTTAGTCAGTCTAAACTGATCATCCATTTTGTACTGAATGTTCCCCCTACAACCATCCATATTCTTTCGGAGGTCCCTTCATCCTGAGTCCAAATGAGTTATTCCCCCTGACTTTGTGCATTCTTATCAGAGATTCAAACTGAATCACCTAAG
>JAPKLY010000207.1:754624-793216 GCA_026898435.1 Prunella vulgaris
GGACCGGCGTCCAGGGCCATCTGAATCTGAGGAATCCTCAGCAAGCAACGCTCTCCGGTCTGAAGCCCTGAGCTCTCTTTTGGCTCTCCGATCTTCTCGCTCACGAACACTGAGCTCCGGACAATCATACTGATAATGTCCGGTCTTTTTGCAGTGGTAACACTGATCTACATCAGAAGTAAACTTCTTGTCAGTGTACCTTTTATCAGATGATTCCCTCCTGCTCCCTGATGATCTCTCAGGTTTGGAGCTGGATCTTCTGGGCTCATCCTCTCTCCTCTTTTCATCTCTGCGTCGCTCAGGCTCATTGCGATCCCTCCTGGAATCTGAACCTCTCCTTTCTTCTCTCCGGGGGCTTGATCTCCTAGGGCTGGAATACCTGCGATCACGGGTGTCAGTATAGAATTTCTTATACCTCCCGAATTGAGAATTCAGTTTCTCGAATCGCCGTGCCATCAGGCTGTACTCCAAGGCTAGCTCATCTTTGTTCATGTCCTTCAGAGACTTGGAGCCAGATCCAGCCTCAGGCTCAGGAGTAGCTTTAAGAGCCACGCTCTTTTCCTTTTCAGATGTCTTCTCCTCACTAACTTCCTCACTGACAACACCCATCTTTTTCCTCTTATCGAGGTCAAATTCCAGAGCCTTTATGTAACACCCGAGCTTCTCACTACTCATTGGAAAATATACTTCAAGTGTTGTATGCATTTTATTTACTTATATGTTAATTGCTTAAATATATTACATGCCTTATGTGCATTTAAATTACTTATTTGATAATTTATAATTGCTTGAATATATTTTATGCAATATGTGGAATTTAATTATTATCATGCTACTTACTATTTGAGTACATTTTATAGTACTCATATGTTATTTGTGATGTTGTGTTAATTATTGTACTTATAAATGTTGAATTATTTATTGAATTGGTATATGTCTTTATTTATTTATTAATGAGAAAATCCTAGTTTAATTTATTTGAGACCCTTGTATGATATAAATGTGTTGTACAAATTATTTGGTTATTAACGGTATAGATTAATTATAGTAATAATAATATATAAAAATAATAAAGTTAGAGTATTATATATATATATGTTAGGACGTTACTACTACTAATAACAATATATATGTAGTTATAAGGTTAGTAAAGTTAGTAATATAGATATATATGTAATAGGCGGCTAGTAGTAACTAGTTTTAATAATAATATATGTTCCTAAAGTTAATAGGGAACCGCTAAGTTAACAAATGAAATAATTTTCTTTAAAAAGAAAAAAAAAAGGTAAAAGAAAGGGATAAAAGAAAACTTTGGCGGTGGGGTTATTATCCCAAAGTTTTGCTTTCAAAACTCATATACCTCAACTCATTTTACCAAAGTATACGAAAAGCTGAGAAAGAAATAGGCGGTCGCGAGAGAGGGAAAACTTGCGCAGAAGAGGAAAGAAAAAAAGAATTCGTCCCGTTTCGATAAACCCTAATTCAGGTAATTCTTGTGCATAAAATATAGTAGTGTTTTTATTAATTAGGTGAAAGTTTGGGTAGAATTAATTATGTAGTAGATTTGAATAATATTTGTAATTAATTGTTAATAGATACGGTACAGGAAGGTGCTAGGGTGCTTTAGAGACTTATAATATCGTCGTTTTTGTGGATTTCAGGTAAGTAGAAATTCATTTGCAACTACACTCCTACTGAACATTTTATCTTACCCTGATCAACTGGCGAAAGAAGCAGGAATATATGAAATATATTGGATTTTAATCTGTGAATTATACTTTGCGCTTATATGAGATGTGCCTGCAATTTATATATTTGATTTGGAATGAGCTTGTGAGCTCTATGTGATGCGGTATGAGCTTGTGAGCTCTATATGTGATATTGAAGGAGTCAGTGAGCTCCGTACTTGATGTGGACTGAACCTGTAAGTTCAATAATCTGTGAATGTTATTAAATGTCATTGACTGCACAAGCATCATGCATATCATGCATTAACAAGTGAAAGTTTTCAAACTTGGTGTGACTGGCCCACACCATATGCAAGACGGGTAATGGCCCGCACTATTTGCAAGCCGGGTAATGACCAGTACTATGTGTCAAGATGGGTAACGGCCCACACTATTTGCAAGCCAGGTAATGGCCCGTACTATTTGCAAGCCGGGTAATGGCCCGTACTATGTGCAAGCCGGGTAATGGCCTGTACTATATGCAAGCCGGGTAATGGCCCGTACTATATGCAAGCCGGGTAATGGCCCGTACTATTTGCAAACCGGGTAATGGCCCGTACTATATGCAAGCCGTGTAATTGCCTGTACTACTTTTCAAGATGAGTAATTGCCCGTACTACTTGTCAAGATGGGTAATGGCCCGATGGATAATTGCCCGTACTACTTGTCAAGATGGGTAATTGCCCGTACTACTTGTCAAGACGGGTAATAAACCGCACTATATGCTAGCCGGGTAATGGCCCGTACTATATGCAAGCCGGGTAATGGCCAGTACTATGTGCAAGCCGGGTAATGGCCCGTACTATATGCAAGCCGGGTAATGGCCCGTACTATGTGCAAGCCGGGTAATGGCCCGTACTATTTGTCAAGTCGGATAATGATCCGTACTATGAGAACATGAGTTGTATTTTTATATCATATGTTCAAGGCATGTTTGTCTAACGGTATGCCATGGGCCTTAATAAGTATTTCAGAAATAAATTGATGTTTTCAAATGAGAGTGCATTGTGCATGGGAAGGATTTTGAGTGAAACTTCACATCATGCATAATTTCTGCTTACTGAGATTTATAAATCTCACGTAGTTTATGCATTGTAGGTAATCCTAATGATATGTGACGTGGTGTTTGAGTTGGAGTAGCTGTGGCACTTTTGCAGGCTTTTTGAGTGCTGTGTACATAGATGACGACCTGCGGGCAGAACCGTGGCTTATTTTGCTTCCGTTGTTCGCTTTATATGTATAATTAATATTTGGGAGCAAAGTTTTTAGTCTTGTTGTTTTGGGGTTACTATTTGCAAACTGACTTTAGCTTCCGCTTGCTAAAATCAACATTACATTTTGTTATATTTATTTGGTAACGCCTCAACCCTAAGACAACCTTTTCTTCTTCAAACTGAATTTACGGGGCGCTACACTTTAACTCTGAGAATAGGTGAGAGTGAGTAATGTTTGTAAGGTCCTGAGTGTTTTTCAACAAAATTACTCCTGTGTCCCATCTTTCAGGGAGACAGTTTAGGATTTTAGAAGACACCTCCCTCTTTGGAAACTCCTTCCCAAGGGTTGCTAGCTCGTTCATCATCTTAATGAACCGAGCTTCCATCTGATCGATGGATTCTCCCTCTAGCATCCGGAAGGCTTCGAACTTCCTAATTGCAAGATCACTCTTGTTCTCCTTGATCTTTTCTGATCCCTCACTCATCTCCCTCAGGGTATCCCAGATCTCCTTAGCTGTCCTCAGATGCATGAGCCTGACCGAATTCTCGTAAGAAACAGTGTGGAGTATAATGTTCTTGGCAACATTATCCAGTCCGATTTGCTTAATCTGATCAGAATTAAACGCGGACCTCTCCACTTCTTCATCTCCGGCGGCTGGAACAGGGACATTGCCAGCAACAGGCCAGGTCGTCTGAAGATTCCTCATAAATCTGATTGGGCCATGCTCGATCACCTGTGGAATCTGATCATGAATAGAATAGAGATGTGCGAGTACCCTGAATTTCCAATAGTCATAATAGTCAATAGAGAATTCAGGAAGATTGCCTTCGAGGCATTCGGAACCGGATGCCATGATATGCAGTTTTTCAGAAACAAGATCTATTCAGTAGACCACCAAAAGTTTCTCCTCAGAAACTGTTAGTAAGCAAAGTCAGTGATCTTTTGAACCACTGCTCTGATACCACTTGTTGGTCCCGAAACCAGTTAAATCAGTGTGGGGGGGAATACACTGATGTCAGATTTTTCTGAAAGACTCAGAAAAATACTCTAACGCACTCAGTCAGGATTCCCTGAAGTACTCAGTATGCTGAAGGTCCACAGGGGCAGCAGGGACGGTTCAGTAACGAGTCAGATAAACTGAGTGTTAGTAATTTGCTCGGAAGCTCAGTAGAGATAACAAACCTACTGACTGCTCGGAAGCGAGTCAGTTGGACCACTATCTCAGTGAGCCAGAGTACGTGCGGAAAGTGAGCCCTTAGATTCTACTCGTTTTAGTTTCTGAAAACGTTTTCTCTGAGTTGCTTAGTAAATTGGTGGTTAAGGCTGAGTGCACAGTATTCAGATTCAGGATGATTTGATCAGTCCTGAGGTTAAAAATAATGCAGTATGTTCAGTTTAATATGATGACAGTTATGATCCTGAACAGAACAGTAAATCAGCACACAGGGGACTTTTTAACGTGGTTCGGAGAAAACCAACTCCTACGTCCACGACCTGATTTAACAGGAAGCTATCCTCAAAACCCTGAGGATAGGTACTTGGGTTTTACGTGCCAAGGGACACGAGTAGCCAACTTCCTCTCTTAGGAACTGACCCCTGGGCGTTTTACAAGTCCCAGTCCTTCTAACCAACCGATCTCACACCTTGAGTGGTTTGGTATTCTGGTTTCCAACTAAGATAGCTCTAGCAATACAAAACAATGCTAAATAATAGAGCTATCGATCTAAGCAAATACAGAGTGAATCCTACTACAACACTAGGGAAATTTGATTGTAGAGTGTTGTTTATAGTATGCTTTGAATGCTTGGATTCTTGAGAGCTTTCTCTTGGAAATTTCCCGTTAGCCTTGAATGGGTGCAAAGCTCTCCATATTTATAGGGAAGATTTAAAATAGATCCGTTGGAGGAGATCAAATTAAATCTTTCCTATTTTAAAGTAGTTGCAGGCTAGAAATACTGTTTGACCTACCCGCCATGCTTATTCTGGCAAGTTGTCACATCATCTGCAACTTCTGAGACGCATTAAATGCCGTATTAAATGCTGCGCAGACTCCGTGCATACGTGTCGAAAGATCATTGGCTTTCCGCTATAACGGCTAGTTGACCTTCAGACATTTGTCCTTCCTCGTACATTCAATGCTCTGAGTCTCTTGTTAATAACTCAGTCTGAACGTGTGTCTTAATGGAGTCTAACTGACATTCTTTTTGTCTCTTGTCCCATAGCATAAATAACCTTTTGCTTTGGACTTACATGATTCAGGTGATCTGAACCACGGCCTGAGTCAGGACCTATGTGCATTCAGCACAACCTGATAGGTTATTCAGCTCAGTATGTGTTACCTTTTTGCTTCGGACTTACAAGATTCAGGTGAACTGAACGAAGGCCTAAGTCAGGTCCTATGTGCATTCAGCACAGCCTGATAGGTGACACTTACTCTTCACTGACTGACTTCTGTCCTGAGTATGCTTAGTGTACTCAGTAGAAACATCAGCCAATTGTACTTCAGGATTGACTTCAGGATGAATCAGCAGGTTTCGATCTTCAGCTTCAAAACAGACAATCTTCAGTAAGACTGACTGACTTCTTCAGGATGGATTACACTTCAGACTTCAGTAAATTGGGTCGACTCCAATATTCTTCAGTATTCAGCATGATCTTCCCGTACTGAATTTCTAACCTAACAATCCTGAACTATTTTATCCTGAACAACTATACTTAGGCAAATTCATCATGGGTTTTGGGATCTAATCAAAATACTCAGATTGTCCCAACAATATATATATATTGTTGAGTCAACAATGATTGTTTGAAATCAATTGGAATGAAGAAATTGAATAACACCAAGATTTACGTAGTTCGATCAGAAAATGATCTACGTCCACGGATGAGTGCACCTCTCTCACTAATCGATGGAAGATGATACAGATTACAAGTATTTTGATCTCTCTGAGTATATGATCGTTCTATTATCTCTCTATACATATGTGCGTATATATATAGGAGTATGGAATCCCTAATTAATGCTAGTGATCGTAACCACCTAATAAGAAAACTGCTACAGTTGCAACCGAAAATGAATAACTGTCAGAGCCCAACGATCTTCAGTTTTGATTCTGTTAAACTGATCGCCAGTTGTCCAATTTGGAAGTTTAAACTGCTTCGTAACTAATCCTGAGTTAGTTCCTGACTTCGAAGTCAGTATGCTCCTTTGTTGTCTTGTCTTGTCTTGTCTGCTGATATGATATGTCCTCAGTTGAGTCTGAGTACTCAGCTGATATCATCAGTAGACCTTTTGTCCTGATCTGACCAGCTGACCTGACCATACCATCCTGATTGACCATCATCATGACCACCATCAGCTGACCACCATCAGCTGACCTCCTCAGCTGACTACCATCAGCTGACCTCCTCAGCTGACTCCGCTGATATTCCAGATGACTTTCAGTAGACTTCTCAAATGATCTTAGCTGACCTCATCAGGTGACTAACCATCAGCAGACCTATCAGCTGACTTCCTCAGCTGATAGTATAATGTTCAGTTAATCAGCAGTACTTGCTCATCTGATCTCAATTTCACTTTCTTTGCACCCATAACATATATATATATGTATATAACAAAATTAAAGTTGTTTTATATATTTTGTTTGTGCAGATATTTTGGTTTTGGGAGGGAATGTTCGCCATAAAGAAGTACAAGTCAGTTTTTGCAGTGGTGAGGCAGCATGTCATGGTAGCTACATAGTTGCAATCCCAAACCCAAAGGCTTTTATCAGTAGTTCTTGTATTGGTTTTGGTAAAATTTGTCGCTGTGATTATTCCTGTTAATGATTAATTCTCTATTAATGCTCACAACATCAATAAAAGAACAATTTCTCTATTTACTATATTTGCTTTTACTTTTATGTATGCCAATTTTTCTATTCACTATATCCTCAATTATGCTTATGCGTGACATGAGAATGGATCATCTGCTGGGCAATAAAATCAGCAAATGGTGCTGGGAGTATGGATGGACCCATGTGGGGTACAGGGGGCACTGGGTCCCTCTGGAATTTTGTAAAATTGTAGGGGTATTTTAGTAATTTTATATTTAAATAATAAAATATATATTATATATAATATATTAATGGTGGTAGTGGGGTACATGCTACAACGGATATAAGAATAAGTAATGACATCATTTTTTTTCTTGGGCTGAAATATTTTGGGCTTAATAAAATTAAGGTCATTTGAGTCTTGACCATCAACCCATTTAATTCCTACATATAAATGAAAACAGACTAAAAGTTCACTAAATTAAAATTCGAGTTTCAATGATAATTTAGGAGTTTCACTGAAATTTAGGCCTCGTTTGGTAGGCTAGAAAAGCCCCTGAAAAAAAAGGTTTCAGGGCTTTAACGACGTTTGGTAGGCAAGAAACGTTTTCTTAACTGCCCACTCCTTTTCAGGCCTGACCGAACTTTATGTGCAATTCCTTACAATTAGACTTGTAAAATCATTTCAGGCCCATAAACCATATCTCACCCTTCCCCCTCCGATAACTTTCATGGATAGTTATCTCGTCTCTTTACTCCACCACTTTTGTCCAACTAAATGTTCAGGGCTTCGAGTGCGGTTCTGCGGCGGCTAGTAGGAACAGAGGATTAAGCGACGGCTAGCAGTGGTGAAGACAATGGTTACAACTTCCTTCAAATCGGTGATGGGAGACGGCTATTAGTTGTGGTACGCGAATCGGCGTTTGCGAAAACAAAGGTGCGGTGGAACGGCGTCGGTGCATTTCTGGCAAAGGATTGACGGTTGCTGGTGCTCAATTTTGTCGGTCATACTACCACTTATTATTAGTTTTTAAAAAATATATTGTAATATATATATATATATACATATATATGTATGTGTGTAATATTTATTTTTATTTAAAAGCTTTAAATATTTAAGTAAATGTGTATATATTTATATGGTCTAGATGCATAAAAGTAAATGATAGGTTAATGTATATATTTATTTCACATAACTATTCTTTAATCAAAATTTGTTATTATCTAAATATTATTGTTGACTTGCATAACATAAGGAAACGTTTTCTTTTATTTAGCCTTATTTTTCTCAAATGAGTTATTGAAATTTATATTTATTCATGTTTTCATTCGATCCAAATACCTATTTGCATACCTTCTTGATATATGTATAAATATGAGCATATGTGTATACACATATAAGTTTGGTTTATCTTTCTAAAGAGCGTAGTATACTTGAATCAAACATATTTCTTCTAAAATCTAGTGTTCGTGCACCACATGCGTTAAATTACAAGTTTAACCACATTTTGAGGTGGGGTTTTATTATTAATTTATGGTTGGTTAATTTGTCACTTTTAAATGTTTAGTGTGACGGTATTGTTACTTGCTGCATCTTACAACTTATTATGGTTGGTTAATCCAACAAGCCTATGGTTGGTTCATCCAACAAGCCTATGTTACTACGGTTGGTTCATCCAACAAGCTTATGTTATTATGGTTGGCCTAGCCAACAAGCTTATGATATGTATGCATGTTTGTGATGAGTTAATAGTTTTGTTTGCATTTTATATTTAACTGTGACAAATGTGACCCCACGAGCTAGTTGTTTGCTCACCCCAATCAATTTAACATTTTGCAGATTATGGATAAGATAGAGTGCACAGTGGAGGCATGGTGGATTGCTTGAAATTAAATCTTCTTATTTCATCTTTTAAATCCCTAGAATGAATTTATTTTATTTAATTTGAAGTGAGTGATTTTATGATTTAGTTTGAATTGATGTTATATTTTGAGTATATGAAATTTTATTTTATTTAAGATAAGTCCTATAACATTTCTAGTGAAAATTGTATATCATGTCTTATTTATAAACATTATTTCCGCTGTTGTTTTGAATAAATAATGATTACAAAAAATCGGGTCGTGACAATTTCACACTAAAAATATTAGTAATTCAATTAGAATGAACACTAGTACTACTATAGTACACTAGCACTTTATAGTACTAATGTTGATACTACTTAAATGTAAGTTGATATTAGGTCTATATCTTTGTAATATATCTTAAGAATAATAATAATAATAATGATGTATAAGTGATATTTATATTGTTTAAGTGTTTCACACTATGAAGATTAGTAATTCAAGCAAATATTATGAAATAACCTAATAGTATTACTCACTCTTTTGTGAGGATGATACTAGGAAATAATTTAATAGTATGTAATACTAACTTTAGTCTACCACTTAACTGGCTTTCGGAAACTCCAAGCCAACAACTTACTTGGAACCAATTGCCGCCGGAAATTTCAGAAGAGGTTGTCCCTGCTCGAATTCACTCCGGAGAAGACGTCCTCAGCACCACCACGGGCCCAGCCCAATTCGCTCTGCACATAAGAACACAAATCCAGAAGTGGCAAAGCATTTCAGGCGTTGTGGCTTCCTCGCTATTGATTCCGGTGAGTTAAAGGGCTGTAGGCGTAGGGATTCAAACGACGTGAATAGGGTTGTAGGCATGATTAGGGCTTCGATTTAATTTGATATATTTTGAATTTGTTTAATTTGATTTAGGTTTGATTTAATTTGATATATTTTGAATTTGATTTAATTTTTCTTCTTCCGATTGAAAATTTTCGATTTAGCTTATTGTTGGTCGGATTATTGGCCGTGTTGTTGGTCATGGTAGTGATATCTTTCTATTAACGTTGTGTTTATTTCCAGTTTGATCTACCAAACAACATGAAAGAAATAGTGTAGTTATTTTGGTCTACCAAACATCAGAAACATTTTCCTATCAGACCTATCAAACATCATAAACCTTTATTTTCTGGGTGAGATAAAGAAACGGTTTCCAGGGGCTTTTCTTGGGCTGTTTTCCTATCATGCCTACCAGACGAGCCCTTAGTTTTAATTTATAACAAGGGATCAATAATAATTTAGGAGTTTCAATGATAACAAACAATTATTAAAATTGCATATTTTAGTATTAAAACTTTTCGAATTTTAATTTAGTGTTTTCAAAACTTTGAATATTTATATCTAAAAGTACTATATTATATAAAACAATATGTAGTGCCTAATAATAATTCAATGAAATTTTAAAAATATTCATCCTTCAAATTAATAGAATAATTAGAAGTTAAAAATTTGATGGATATTGTGATTGCATTCTAACTAAAAAAAAAAGGAATTTTTTTTATGATTTTAATGTTTTAGCAATTTCAACATCATCTCACCTCCTCAATATAGTGGAAACAATTAAAATTTTCTTCATAACAAATTTAACTTATTCAATTTAAAGTAATGGAATTAAATAGATATTTTAATAAATTTATATGATCCTTTATATAAATATGAAATTATTTCGTCTTTATAAAAATATTAATCGGGCCCCCTGTTCGAAATTTCTAGCTCCGTCACTGCTGGGGAGTAAAACGCTGACGTATTATTAATATATTTTCTTTTTTCTTTAAGGTTTGACCAAGTCATAATTTTTTTTACCTACCGTGATAATGAGCTAAAAAGGAGGAATAGTTAACAATACGTTTTACTCCCCGCACCATTTGCTGATTTTATTGCCCAGCAGAGGATCCGTATCCGCGTGACATATGTGTTAAAAAAAATAACACGTGTTAATAAAACATATGAGCCATTAAAGTATTCACTAGGATAGCCTATTTTTGAATTTTGATTTGTTGGCCATTCAAATATGAAAACCAGTGAAAATGGATTTTAATTTATTTCTCTATTTGGTCAGACGGGTTTATTTGGTATAATATGGGCCAAATAGAGATTCATGCAGGAGTTCGTCTCACATAAATTTGGTATAATGATTAGGTTAAATATTATATAAATTGAATCAATTCGATCAGTAATATCAATATCTTATTTGATATAATAATTTAAATTTATCAACTTTTATAAATATTAGATTATGCAAAAGGACAAAAACTTATATGAAACGTTTCACGGTGTGAAACATACCATATTCATAAAATTCGTGGATCCATGGCCGAGTTTGATCGGATTTGAGTAATTTTCTCAAATTTTCGGGCAAACACATTTTCTAGATTTTTCGCTCCCAGATATGTTACTTTTTAGACAAATGCATGTTACTTTAAGACAAAATATGTGTTACAATTAGACTAAATGTTGTTTTTTACGTATATATCACTTGTTTTTTGTAGAAGTAACATTTTTTCATTCAATGTAAGAGCAAAATGTGTGTTATTATAAGAAAAAAACATTACATTTTCATAAGTATTGTATATAAATAATTATTTTATTTATAATAACACATATAAAATAGTAAAAAGTGTGTTATTACATGAATCAATATATCTAGCTTTAAGGGATGATGATTAAATTAAAAATATATATTTGTTCTTAAGAAAAATACATTTTATCCTATTGCAACACATGTTTACAAGAAAAAATGTTTTTTTAGGACCGTAATTATAAGGTAGTTGGAAAAGTAGGACAATAACTTTGGAAATGTAGGATAATAACTTTGGAAAAGTAGGAAAAGTAGGGCAATAACTTTGAAAAATTGGCCTAGATTTACAACTTTTCAAAGTTATTGTCTTATTTTTCCATAGCGAAAAACATATTGTCCTACTTTTCCAAGCTCGAAAACATATTGTCCTTAAATACAGCTACCCTATAATGACGGTCCTAACAATACATTTTTCCCCATGTTTGCCCATATAATAACACAAACTGGGGAGCAAATATATGTTATTATTAGAGCAAATGTGTGTTACAATCTTATAAAAAGTTGTTATTTTGTATATATTCATTTGTTTTTATAGAATAAATAGTTTTTAACATAATATAAGAGAAAAATCATGTGTGTTACTATAAGAAAACATATTGGTTTTTCATAAATATTTATTTATTTGTATAGAAATAATTATTTTTTATATAATAACACATACTCCCTCCGTCCCACGGGAATTTGCACACTTTTCTTTTTGGGACGTCCCACACAAATTTGCACACTACCAAAAAAGAAAACATTGATTTACGTGCACACTCACATACCTTTACACATATTTACCCTTATGCCACTACTTTATATATAAAACAATTTTCCTTAAAAAATGTGCCGTCCCGTAGGGTGCAAATTCCTACGGGACGGAGGGAGTATAAAATAGTAAAAAAGTGTATTAATATATGAATCAATATACCTAGATTTAAAAGAAAATGATGCAATACCATCGAGAGTAGGAACCATTGTTCTATCATTCCATTTTATTATATTCTGTAGACTAGAGAAGACTAATTAAAGAGTAATTACATATTTATAGACAATATAAAATAAAATTAATGGATGAGAGATTGATACATTTAGGGTGAAAATAATACATTATAAGATGAGATTAATACATTTAGAATGTATTTGTTTTAATGGATAAAGCTATATATTCTTCCTTAAACATGCTTTTTTACTTTTTAGAAGAGATGGATAATTTATTCTTTAATGAAAACATTATCTAAAAATTAGAGTTATTAATAATAGGGTGATTAATTTAAAACAAAAGATCTGTTATATATATATCACTAATATTGTGAGCATATATATATCGATCGATTAACAAGAGAAAAAATATATAGTCCTCTCAAATCAATGGCAAAAGTTTTGTTGGTGGTTGTCCTCCTATCTCTTGCAATATCGGGTATGAAATTTATTTCAATATTTGAATATAAAATGATATTATTAATTAAATTAAGTAGAGAATATAGACAGTCACTAATTATTAAGTGGTAATGAAATAATCACAGGTTGATACAAAAATAATGCACTATTTTCAAATAGGTACAAAATATTTGCATAATAGTGTAAATATAAGTTGAATAATTGAGTTATTTTTTTTTTTTTTTTTTGCATATTGTACCAATCTGAAAATAGTGTTTATTTTTGTATTATTTCGTAATTGACCAGTAATGAAATATTGCAGGTAGTTTGGGTGCAGGACCAGTATGTATAAGAGATATAGTAGAAGATTGCAATCCAAAAGATCCAAACGCATGTGTTACGGCTTGCGTCAACGCCTATGCAGGAACATATGTTTGGAGTTATTGTGAAAGTAGCGGAACATATTGTGCTTGTAATTTTAATTGTTAAACAAACATTTCCATTTATGAGCACCTAAATAATTACCTCCTTAAAATAAAATTATTTAATTAATGGACTTTTGCTCATACAATTTATTGGGATATATAATTATTGTTGATGTCCTATATAAAATTAGCACTTGGGAGATCGCCACAGTATTACTTCATTTGCTATATTCTTTTTATTTCTTTTTTTTTATATTGGTAAATGTTAGATGTTAGGTTAGTTCACCAAGTCTCCTTACACTTCACATCTCCAAGTCCAACCTTATATCTCCCTCCTAATTTGTTCTCAAAGGGAATCGAACACAGGTCACTCACTTAAGTGAGGAGCCTGGTGGCCAGGTGGGCTAACTCACCTGGTTATTTCTTTTTTCTTTTTTGATTTAAGACATAGAAAGATATGCTAGCAATTAATTTAGGACATGAAAGATATGCTATTGAATAAAATGAAAGCTGAGTAATATTCACATAATACCCACTCCAACTAAATTCAATGGAGTGCACTGGGATATATCTACTAGAGCTGGCAAATGGGCCGGGCCAGCCCAGCCCACCGGGCCAACTGATGTTCATAGGCCGGGCCGGGTCGGCCCATTTTTCAGTCGGGCCTATAAAAATTGAGCTCAACCCAATCTAGTCCACGGGCTAACGGGCCAGCCCGGCCCATTTTTTTAAAATAATAATTTTAAAAATTATAATATAATCACTGTTGCACTACTATTAACTTATATTTTTACAATCCACAAACCAACAACACAAATATAAAATAGAACTAAAACCACAAATTCAAACATAAATTCAAAAAAAATAAAGATCATTACTCATAGTCATAGTGTCCTAATATAATAAAAGCATTTTATAAGTTCATTGTCCAACGATAAAAAAAAACAACATAAAAGTTTTAATTATTCTAAAATAAATTTAATTATATTATTTTAAAATAAATTTTATTTCACCGGGCCAAATGGGCCGATTTTTTCGGGCCACTATTTTTCCAGCCCAGCCCATACGTCGGGTAGGCCGGGCCGGACCGGAATTGCCAGCTCCAATATCTACATATATTTGTTATACACAATATCGCATTAATGTCGAAGAATCACACATGATATGATCCACTATTATGAATTTTATACTAATGATATAGTATAAAATACCAAATTCACACCGTACAAAACAATATCCCAAAAAATTCTGGGTAAAAAAAAATAAAAAAATCAATCATCATGTAAAACACATAAAACCTTCATTTATTTGGTAAAAACAAAAAATAATATGCATTTACAATAAAACTTTATTCTAATTGATTCAAGAAAATAATGTGTTTAAAAATATTTTTAAAAACTTATGTATAAAAAGTTAAAATGTATTTTAAATATGTAAATCTTATTATAAAAAAATCACGATTTTATTTATTGGTATCTATATGGCATATTCAACAGTCATTTCATTTAATTGTTCCCAAAAAATATTCAAATATTTCAAGTTATCTAATTTAAAATGAATGTGTATTTATTTATTGCAATATATATATAAAATCATGAGGTTCATGACTTTATTTTTTTCCAGTTAATCCTAAAAAAAATAAAAATCGTCCTTTGTACTAATATCTTATTTGATTTTCCTTTTTTAGAGTTGTGCAGTGGTATCATATTAAATAAGTTTAATTGTAAAATAAATTACCATCAACTAATTAAAAAATAAATAAGAATAATTAATGTTATAAATTTAAAATTAATACATATAATTTTATAAAAAAATTCATAATTAAAAGTTTATAATGTATTTATCAAATAAATTGAAAATTATAAATTATAAATTAAAAGTTATAACACATATTTTACTATAGGGAGACTTACAAACAAGTGAAGTTTATACACTCAAAACACAATGAGGGGAATTTTTTTATTTTTTTTTTGAGTTACAATTAAGGAAAAAAAGTTATTGTTCATTGATGTAACTGTCACTGTTCATCGATGTGATGATTAATGTCCATTAATTTTGATTGTTTTTTAGATGCAACCTGAGAAAAATTCGGTCCGATGACTTGGTCGGAGTTTCGTGAAAAATATTTCCTACTCCCGTAAAAGTACGAGATCGTCGTAATAATGAAAGTAAACTTGGACCAAGTATAATATAAATTTAAATTGACTCAACAATATATATTCTAATTTGTTGGATATTTTTTAATTTTGGGGTTTTTGGTATTAATTTTTATTGGACCAAACAGTAATACAGATTTACACTTAGAGAGCTCTAATAAGAGCTCTCCACAGTCATCTAAGTAAAACCTCCCACTTAGAGAGCTGTTAATAACAGCTCTTTAAGTGGCTTTGGACTAAAATTAAAAGAATAAGAATTTTAATTTTTAATGTTTGGTATTCTTTTCAAAAGGATTGAAAAGAATAAGAATATACAAGACTAAAATTAAACACAAAATTGATACCCAAAGATCTATATATTTAGAATTATTTGTAAATATATATATGTAAATATTTACATGTGAAACGAATATAAAAACGTGTACAAGTGACTAAAATTGATACCAAAATGATCAAAATTGAAAATATACGACCAAAATTGACACTAAGTGGACCATACTTTTTTTTTTTTTTTGAGAAGAAATGATCTTTTACAAATACAAAAATATAGAGTACAATAGATCAGTTTCCTAAAACCCTTGATTACATAAAGGAAAACAACTGCTCCAATCCAATCGAGAGGAAATGGAGAGTACACAAAAGAGACAAATGCTAACAATTTTAAAGCTCTATGGTAAATAACACACCCCACACTAAGGTGATTTTTCACCATTTAAAAATAGCATCCATCCTGCACTTCAACCGAAAGTCCTACAGGATTAATGATCATCTGGCACACTACCAGATCTGAATCCTAGACACAACATCAAGGAAGATGCACCTGGTTAAATTAAAGGACACACCACACAGGGTGTAGATAATCTCACAACTACTAGAGTAGGAGAAGGAAAACATAATCTAAAAAAAAACAAATGACAGAAGTAAAAAACACCAAACTGCAGAACTTTAAAACAAACAACAGAAATAAAATAAAGAAAACCCAGATTTAACGGGTCATCCTACCAATCGATACCGTAAAAATGGCACCGTTGGAAAGGATGAACCCGTTAAAACAACTGGAACAACAAGTGGAGACAGACGACGGAGACGCCTATTCGTACAGTTCTCAAAATAGATCTAAGAGGATTACCGGACGACGAGCGAGGAGAGAGCGGTGGATCTGATATAACAGTAAAAAGAGCTGCGTGGAGGAGGGTGGAACAACAAAAATTTCTCACTTGCAGCGGAGTGAAAAGTAGGATTTTTTTTAGAGAGAAGTAGGGTTTTTTAGAGAGAATTTTTTTAGAGACTAAATGGACCATACTTGAAAATATAAGACATAAATGACTAAATGGACCAAATTCACAAGACGTACAACAAAAAGACAGTTCAACGATGACTTTAAGCAAGATAAAACCATCACAAAACTATATTTGCGACAAAATAAGGTTGGTCGCAAATATTAGCGACGAGAATTTTCAAAAACATCGCAATTTCAGAATTCAAACCATCATAAAATTACGATGGTATTTCCTGTCAAAAATCGACCTAGATCCAAGTCCAACCGGATCAAAATTTATTTTGATCGAGATTGATGATGGTATATATATATATATAAACTAATAAAAATTTATGTTGCAATCTATTCTTATTAAATCTAATTTTAAACGTTAATTTACATCTTATTTTTAAGTATTATCTCACATCTATATTTTAAATCGTATAAAGATATATCATCCTATAGGTAAAGACAAAAACTTATATGAAACGTTTCACGGTGTGAAACATACCATGTATATAAAAATTCGCGGATCTATGGCCAGGTCGGATCGAATTTGGGTAGTTTTTTCAAATTCTCAAGCAAGCACAATTTCTAGATTTTTCGCTCCTAGGTATGTTACTTTTTAGGCAAATGCATGTTACTTTAAGACAAAATGTGTGTTATAATTAGACCAAATGTTATTTTTTACATATATATCACTTATTTTTGTAAAATAACTTTTTTTCATTCAATGTAAAAGCAAAATGTGTGTATTATAAGAAGAAGAAAACATTACTTTTTCATAAGTATATATTTATTTGTACATAAATAATTATTTTATTTTATAATAACACATATGAAATAGTAAAAAATGTGTTATTACTTGAATCAATATATCTAGCTTTAAGGGATGATGATTAAATTTAAAAATATATATTTGTTCTTAAAAAAATACATTTTATCCTATAGTAATACATATTTTCCCATATAGTAACACAAATTGGGGAACAAATATGTGTTACTATTAGAGCATATGTGTGTTACAATCTTATAAAATATTGTTATTTTGCAAATATATATCCATTTATTTTTATAGAATAAACAATTTTTAACATAATATAAGAGAAAGTCATGTGTTACTATAAAAAACATATTGGTTTTTCATAAATATTTATTTATTTGTATAGAAATAATTATGTTTTATATAATAACACATATAAAATAGTGAAAAAGTTTATTAATATATTAATCAATATACCAAGATTTATAGGAATGGTGATTAAATTAAAAAATATATATTTATTCTTATAAAAGTACAGTTTCTCTTACAGTAACATGTATTTGTCCATATTATAACACAAATTTGCCCATATTGTAACACAAATTGGGGAGAAAGTGTGTGTTACTATTAGAACAAATGTGTGTTACAATCTTATGAAATGTTGTTCTTTTCATATATATTTATTTATTTTTATATAATAAATAATTTTTCGTATAATACAAGAGTAGAATGTGTGTTACTATAAAAAAATATATTGTTTTCTCATAAATATTTATGAAAAAAATAATTTTTTTATAGTAACACACATTTCTTATCAGATTGTATGAAAAAATATTATTTCTACAAAAACAAATGAATATATGTAAATTAAAAAACAACATTTAATCTGATTGTAACACATATTTTGCCTATTAGTAACATGCATTCCCAAATTGTAACATACCTGGAAGCGAAAAAATCTAGAATTATAGTTGGGAAATTTTGAAAAAAAAATGACCAAATCCGACCCGACCCGGTTAAGGACTCGCGAATTTTTAGTATGGTATGTTTCACACCGTGAAACGTTTCACATGAGTGTGCCTAATAAGTAAATATTATTTTATAAAATAAAGATATCTAAATAAACAAAAATAAAGATATAATCTTTATTATATATATAATTCAGTTTGTCATTCCGAAAAATTCGCAGGTCTACGTACTAGTATTATATAATGGAAAAAATTACAAATTGGTTCTGTACAGAAAATAAATATGTTTTTGTACAGAAAAAATTATACTGTTGTGCAAATATTGTGAACCAATTTGTCAATACAGTCATTTTTTGAACAAATATGCAAATGCCCCAAATTATAAAATATATTTTGCAACAAAAAATTTACAATTTATCATGATTATAGAATTTGAAATTGAGGTCAAAATATTATTAGAAGTTTATCAAATTTAGTTTGTCATATTTGAAAACAAAATGAAGAAATATTTATGACTTACTTTATTATATTTAAAAATAATAAAAAAGATTTGAATTATAAATTTTATTCTTACATAAATAAGTTAAAAGAAAATTAAGAACATAATTTTATAAGATTTATTTTGTTAAGAAAATAGAAAAGTATATTATAAAATTTAGCGACTTTGAGAATGATAATAACAAAAGAGAATTAGATAAAAGTATAAAATCAAAGCATATAATGTTTCATATAATTTATTTTTGTTATGGTCATAATATTATAAGATTTATTCACTTATGGTAATAACAAAAGTTAAATTAGATCTGCTAATAATTTATAAAAAGAATCCTCTCATGTTATTAAATACATCAGTAAATATGGAATATAACACGACAGTAATAGAAATATGATAATATTCATCTACGAATAACTTAAACACATTCAAAATAATATGATACATAAAAATAATAATAAAATATTATTAGAGATGTAAATGATTTACGAAAATAATAATAATAAAGTAATATTAAATAAAAATAATTAAATTGAAATAAAAAAAACTAATGTCAAATACAAGAAAGTGTTGATACAAAGTGTTGTGACCAGAATAATACGATTTTGGGCCTCCAAACCGGGGTCCACCGGAACCCGGGTTTACCTCTAAATGGGCTGAATTTCTCTAATGTAATTGTGTTGGCCTTTTATGATTAAATATAATAGGCCCAATTATAATGGGCAATTAGGTCTTTTTTACTTTTATAGTTGGCTCTCTATAAATAGAGGGTCTTCTCATCATTTGTAGGGGGGAACACCATTCAAGAAATAATACACATAGGCTAGGGGGCTATCTTGTGAGCACTCAAAGCCACCATATTCAAGGGAGGAGCTCTCAAGCTCTTCCCGCAGTGCTGGTGTTTTACTTATTTATTATTTTTATCTATTTATCGGATACCCCTATAGCCACATTAAATCCATTCATAAAGCCCGATAAATTGATAACAACAAATGGCGCTAGAAGGAGGGCATTGAACCTACTGCAATTGCAAGCAAAAAAAAAAGCTAAGTTTCTAGCAGATGTGTGTTCACCTTGAAGATGAACAGCAACAAAGCGAAAGATAAATTCTACTCTGTATCGAAGTTCTTCGAGTTTGTATGCGTATATCTATACAAAATCATCAATCCATTCACAAGTTAAAGTCTGTCCATATTTTCACTAATTGAACACAAAAAACCGTTTGTTATATACATTCATAATCCACGATTATTTACAGATTTACAGAAAGAAAGTTTTCAACTCTTCATCGAATTCACCCACTTTCATACATATCATCTTCACCATAATATATACTCTTGAGCATGTATGCTGTATAGTAACTGTAAGCATTTTTCGTACAGCATCCAAAAGTAAATATAAATTGGGCTGCGAAACTCATCTTCATCATCAGAGATGCACTTGTGCAAAATCTTGAAATGAGGAGGCCCAATACGCTTATCGCGTGAGGGATCATTTGAGGAAGCAAATGCTTGTGCCTCTGCATAAGGCGCTGGAATTGCAGGAGGTCTACTTTGGAGCCAACAATTGGGGCTCGATTCCTTACAACATGATTTGTTTCATCATCATCGTGCTACCATTGCGCCACGAATCTGGGACCAGACGCGGAACTTTCTCTTCCGAAGTTAAACATTATACCACCACCGAGGATATGAGCTCGATTGCAAACCGGTCACCGATTGAAGTTTCTGGACGGGAATTGAACCCCCATTTCCAAAAATAAAAATCACTGTACCAAAGATGGAAGGCCATCGGACAGCCTCAATCGCCGCTACACAATTGATGCCAATTTGACAGTCTAATATATTAAGAAGGTACTCAATAGGCGTGAGAGAAGGGGCAGTTTATTACCAAATATTGTTTCAATTTTGTCAGTCAATCGCGGAAACCGAAAATGGAAAATGGAAATTGGGGCATTCGATTGTGGCCAATCAATTTTGATCCGAAGACCGAGGGATCGGATCGGGGCCACCAGTCGGGGCAGCGACGAGCCTCCGTGCTCAGCTCCCCACCTTACCTCCAAATGGCCTACACGCCGGCTACTTGCCTTGCGACGCCAACACCCGTAAGTGGGTCTGCCACCGGCGAATGATCCGTTCGTACATACCGTCCCTCACGTCACCCCTACGGCTAAGACCCGGCACCTCATGCCTCGAAATCAGCAAAATCGTTGATAGCTCCTTGAGAGTTATGTACCTAAGTGTAGGTTGATTTCAAGTAATAAAATTTCTCGGGAGACCGAGTGTCGAACCACAGGGAGATTTGGAAGAAAAAGATATTATCTAGTTGAGAGGTTTTAATAAAGTAACAAAATACTAGAGCTTCGGGATTCCACTTTAGATAAAAATACTAGAGTTATGATCTTGGTTATCTTTGATAACTCAATCGAAATCTAACAATCAAGTGATTTCAATAGGAAGATATAACTTTGAGCACATATAATACTTTTGAAAAGTACCTTTAGACCTTCGAACAAGTTTATAAAATCAATAGTTGATGTGTAAAACTAAGCATTTGTTGTGACAATAAGTCTACAACAAATCAAAGTAATGACACATCAAAACCTCTCTTAAGAACTCTTCAAATGACTAAAGGATTGAAACTTTGAAAATATTTATTGAATAACCAAGAACATTGCTAATACTTTACTAAAGCTTCATCCCTAACTCTAGTAAAATATTTAGCTACTCATACTAATACAATAAGAACTCATATTTCTAAGAGAGATACTAGACTAAGATAGAAGGATTACAAGGAAAATGGGATGCCTTCAAGGGTTGCTAAAGGGCTCTTTATATAGGCCTCCAAATAGTGAATTTAGCAACTAATTCACGTGGCTTGTAAAGATCAGTAATTTAATTTCCCTTTCCGTCCGAATTTCATCTTGACTTCTGAATGAAAGTTGTACGCCGTTGGATTAGCTTTCCAAGGAGTCTAAGATCTCAAAAATCGGATCTCTAGATTGTGAGTTATGACCAGAATAGTGAAGTTGGTAAAACTGGATTGTTTTTCTCCGCGAATTTATGGTGGTCTCTTGAAAAGCAGATATCTCAGCTTGCACAACATCAACGCCTTAAATATTTTTACTGTGTCTTGATGAATTTCTTGGCTAACCAATGGCTTTGGTCTTGTGTAAATTGGACTTTTTTTTAATTATGGTGAATTATTTCCCAACATGTGTACTGAGATGGCGGAATTCTGAAGCCCTTGCTTTGATTGTCATTTTGACCATTGAAGCCGGAACTTTTGACACTTGAGCCCTGAAGACAAGTTGTAGAGCAACGAATTAGTGATCAAATAAAACTGGAATTGGTTTAATTGGTTTAGTGAGGCTCCAGATATTGTGCAAATACGAAAATGTGTTTTGAGTCCAAACATTGGACAGAAATGGAGTCTTCACTTTTGAGTACAAATACAATCCAAACTTGTAAAATTGGATCACTAAAGTGTCTTAAGAGTACATTGTCTTAGGTGTTCAATATCATAAAATTAGGATAAATATAACTCCACTTAAGACCTCAACAATATACAATAGACATAATGGTTAGGTTGAATTATACATATGCTTCTTATTTATATAGAAAACATAAATACTTATAACTAATTAGAAAGTGTGAAATTATATATAAATACGCTAAACAATACATTATAGTACACAAAATAATACACAAAATAATACACAAAATAGGTAAAATACATGCATACTTAAACGCTAATCACACTCCCCAACCAGCTCATTACTAGTCTCTAGTGATGAAAGTGTAACATAATTTTGTGATGATGCTTTTATTTGCATCTTACCAACTCTTTGTTATAGTATATCTAAATTAACAAACTATTGCATTTTAGAACTATTTTATGCTCAATACAATCTAGATAGACAGTTTGATAGTCATCCCCTGTTGTGCTCAAGTTAAGTGACCAAAAGGTATGAAGTTCACGTCATAATTCTATTATCTTGATATTTTACTATGGTTAACAACTTTCATGATGAAAATATATATATTTTTTTTTTGTTTTTAACAAGATAGTTGTTAGAATAAACAACTTTTGCCAGTGGATTTCACACGCCTTACATCTCTCAATGTGGCTAATGTTTACGCTCAGACTCTATATCGTGAATATTTCTATCATAAGCTTGGTTATACATCCGTAAGTCAATCAACAATGCATGCAACATAAGTTAGAAGGACTTTATTTGGTTGTAATGAGGCTTAGGGTGAAGTTATGAAGAAAATCGGCTCTGGATTTTGACTCAAAGTGGTCTGCAACCAAATGTAGGAAGAATTATATTTTGGCTTTGATTCGCATCTTCAAATCTCTTCAATACTGTCCTTCGCCATCCTCATCATTATTCCGATAAACGTCACTTTTTTTTTGTTTTCTTTTTTTTCATTTTTTTTTCTTCTTTTTTTTTTCATTTTTTGTTGACACTTTCACAAGAATAATTCACCTTATTCACACTTTGAGAACTGATAATTATGATTTTTTGGTAAAAGAAAAGGTTTTATTTAGGCTCAAAGGGGTTTACTAAGGCATTGAAAAATTCGGTAGGTTTTATTGGAAAAGAAAGGTAAGTCTTAATTGTCTTCATCATTCTTATGTATGCATACAGAGTGACTGATACAGATTCAAAACAAGTTCTGAAGAACATAATTCATGACAGAGTATCTCACATAAAAGAATGCTCAAACATGCTATTTAGGCACAAATTTTCACAGGGTAGGTTCATATCCACTAAACAAAAGTTGCAGTTTTCTAATGTAAATCTTGTTAAAATAATTTTTTTTTTCAACAATCAATTGCAACCATTTGTAAAATAGAAAAATTAGTAGAATTATTCAATTATAGTCCATAATTTTTTGTCACAGTGTGTGTGAAATGAGGATGACTTATAAACATCTATTAGAATGTACTTAACAAAAATAGAAAAAAAAAATGTACTAAGTTTGTTAAATAGCATATATTAAAATTAAGACATCAGTAAATTTAAAAAGTCGTGGTTGTGATGCGTCACAAAGGTACAAAGAAAAGGTTACCCCCTTTACTCTGCCATCTTTATAGTTTTTTTAATATTTTTTTTTAACTCTTTATTTTATTTTATTTTTTTTAAATTTTTTTGGAATTTTTTAAAAGAAGTCAACTAATCCCCACCCCCCCAATTTAAACAACACATTGTCCTCAATGATGGATAGACGAAATTGTAAAAGAGAAGAGATTACCTGATTCCTCAGAGAAATTTGTAGCAATAAACCTGAAATACACAAACAGACATATATATATGTGCATTTTTTTATTTTTTTTATTTTACTTTTTTACAAATGTAAATCTAAATCATCCTGACTTTTTCTGGGTCGAGTTCCTAACCAGTTTACGTGAGACGTGATTGGGCAACTTTTAATCTCACAGGCATTGAGTTTTTCTATTAATTGTTCTGGATCTGAATCTGCTGTAAAGAGTTGACGTTCTGATTCTTCAATAAAACCTTGTTGCTTCACATGATCCAAAAAAGTTAGTAACCCATCATAATAACCATTAATATTCAGTAGTCCCACAGGTTTTGAATGAATACTTAAACATGACCAACATACAATGTTAAATATTTCTTCCAAAGTAAGAATACCACCTGGAAGGGCTATGAATGCATCAGAGATTTCTATCAATTTTTGCATTCTGTCAATTAAGGATGAAATCGGTATTTCCTCACCAATTGTAGTAGAATTAACTCTTTTTATACCTGTGTGAACGATTCCCTGAACTTCAAATCCTCCCCAAGATGCTGTCAAGGCAACATTACCTACCAGACCAAGTGTGCCTCCTCCGTGTACTAGTTTGATATTTCTCCGAGCTAGTATACCACCTAGCTTATTTGCTACTCGAGCAAATTCTTTATTAAGACTATTTCCAGCTCCCCCTAACACACAAATAGAGGTTATTTTTTTAGAAGATGAAGTTGCCATATTTGGACTTTCGAAAGGATGATACAAGTTGTGATAAGCTGAACACTGAATTATATAGACAAAGATAAATGAAAAACGTACCTGATACGATTCGAGAAATACTGTTAAATGAAACAAAAGTCAAAAGAAAGTTAAGAGATTGAGGTCCCACTTGGGGACAGTAGTTGTGATTGTGGCTCACATCTTCCTCTGGTTTTACGTCCAGAAATAGCTTAAACGCCTTCTATGAGTCGAGGATATGCTTCCCATCCAATTTTCTTATAAATTGGCAAACAGGGTCTTTTAACGTCAGATTCCCGAGACAATGTGCATATTTCTTTATTAATTCATTCCTTAAATAGAGTAAAGCTCTTTGCTCTATTCCAATATAATGCGTCTCAGAGGTCCATTGGTTATCCACTGACCCCTTACTCAGTCCATTTATAATGAAATCTATTTTATTTAATCGATTATCGGAAGCCATTCCTATATTTTTACAACGTCTGTTACACGTCCATCTAGCACATTTATAGCAAACTCCCATTCTTTTAGCCCTTCGTTTTATAGAAAATGAACTTCTACCCAAACCAACCACGCGTGGAACAATTGAATTAGGTAACTCACCTCCAATTCTAACCTTTGCTTCAATCAACCATTGAAGATCAAGTGGTATTCCTTTAATCTTCATCAATCGTAATCTTTCACATCGAGCATAATATATCTTAATCAAATCCCTTTTTATGAAGTAAGGAAAGCATTTATTTAAAGAGGCAATTGTCGCATCCATAGTATCCATTTCGTCGACCTATTCAAAAATGAAAGATTAAAAATTTATTAAACAACAAGAAATTACATTACAATTACAAAAATGCTACTCCCCAAGCTAACATTATAAATTGCATTGCAATTGCCGCAACAATCCAAGGTAATGCACCGAATTCTTCTTCTTCATTGAAATAGCAAATAGCAAGCATGACAAAGTAGGCAAGAGTGATGATGGAGAGAAAGATTTTGCTCATTTTGTTTGAGTTTATGATAACTTGAAGAGGGGTGTTTAGAAATGGGAGTAACATTATGTATTTATAGAGTAATTTTTTTGAAAAAAAATTAAAAACTAGCTGTTCATGACCGTTGGGAAAGATAAGTGGTGGTGATACACTCATCATTGTTACCGTTAAAAGTGAGTTTTATATATAATATAATTTTATTTTATTTTTAATTTTTTTTTTTTTTTTTTTTACAATTCAGTTTTGTGGGTAACTGAAATACCGACTTGGAAGTCACGGAGTACCGAATCCGCCATTTATACCGGAAAAATAAAATTCACATAATATTACTAGCCGGGTCAGTAAGAGATACTGACTCAATCTCCTTACAAAAATTTCCAAGATATGCTTTCAGACGTTGTCCATTCACTTTAAACACATCACCTGTTTTTGGATTTTCAATTTCAACCGCTCCATTTGAAAATACAGTTCTTATAATAAAGGGTCCTGACCATTTTGAGCGCAATTTTCCAGGAAACAGATGTAATCTAGAATTATATAGAAGAACTTTTTGCCCTTTTTCAAAAGTTTTCTTGACAATGTGCTTGTCATGAAACACTTTCATTTTTTCTTTGTAAATTCTAGAATTGTCATATGCATCATTTCTGATTTCCTCCAATTCATTTAGTTGAAATTTTCTTAAAGTACTAGCTTTTTCTAGATTGAAATTAAACCTTTTAATAGCCCAAAAAGCTTTATGTTCTATTTCAACAGGTAAATGACATGGTTTACCATAGACAAGTCGGTAAGGAAACAAACCAAGTATTGTTTTGAATGCTATCCGATAAGCCCATAGTGCATCTACTAACCTGATTGACCAATCTTTTCGATTTGAGTTGACTGTCTTCTCCAAGATATGTTTTATTTCCCTATTAGCGAGTTCAGCTTGCCCACTAGTGTTTGGGTGGTATGGGGTAGACACTTTATGATGGATTCCATATTTTTTCATTAAATTCTCAAAAGGTTTGTTACAAATGTGTGAACCGCCAACACTAATAATTGCATGAGGCATTCCAAATCTTTAAAAAATATTTTCCTTTAAAAAATTTAAAACAATTTTATGATCATTATTTTTGCAAGGGATTGCCTCAATCCATTTTGAAACGTAGTCGACTCCAACCAAAATATATTGATAACCAAAAGATGGTGGATTAAAAGGACCCATAAAATCAATTCCCCAACAATCAAATACTTCAACAGTTAGGATAGGATTTAATGGCATCATATTTCTACGACTTATGCCCCCTAATCTCTGACATCGATCACAGGATTTACAAAATTCATATGTGTCCTTGAAAAGTGTTGGCCAATAAAATCCACACTGCAAAATTTTTGCAGCGGTTTTTCTTGTTGAAAAATGCCCCCCACAAGCTTCAGAGTGAGAAAAATTTATTATGCTTTGAATCTCATTATCTGGTACACATCTTCTTAATATTTGATCAGGACAATATTTAAAAAGATATGGGTCATCCCAAAAGAAATTTCTTACTTCCCTAAAAAATTTATTTTTATCTTGAGCATTCCAATGAATTGGAATTTGACTTGTCGCAAGAAAGTTAGCAATATCCGCAAACCATGGACCATTAGACACGGTGAATAATTGCTCATCGGGAAAAGAGTCATTTATGGGGCTTACCTCAAAAGATTCATCACATGTAAGTCTGGATAAGTGATCGGCCACTACATTTTCCACTCCCTTTTTATCTTTGATTATTATATCAAATTCTTGAAGTAAAAGTATCCACCTAATTAATCTTGGCTTTGCATCTTTCTTTGCTAGTAGATATTTTAAAGTCGAATGATCAGTATAAACAACAATAGATGAGCCAACAAGATAAGATCTAAATTTTTCTAGTGCAAATAATACAGCAAGTAATTCTTTTTCAGTAGTGGAATAATTCATTTGAGCACTGTTAAGAGTTTTACTTTCATAATATATCACATAAGGTTTCTTATCTTTTCTCCGTCCTAACACGGCTCCAACAGCATAATCACTAGCATCACACATAATTTCAAAAGGTAGAGTCCAATCAGGAGGTTGCATAATAGGTGTAGAAGTGAGCATTTATTTGAGTGTTACAAAAGCCTTTTCGCAAAAATCATTTCACTCGAATACTATATCTTTTAATAAAAGGTTGCATAATGGTCTTGAAATTGTGCTAAAAATTTTTATGAACCTTCTATAAAAACCTACATGTCCTAGAAATGATCTAATATCTTTAACTGATTTTGGTGTTGGTAGGTTGGCTATTAGATCAATTTTGGACCTGTCAACTTCTAATCCTTTTGATGAAATAATGTGGCCTAACACAATTCCTTCAGTTACCATGAAATGACATTTTTCCCAGTTAAGAACAAGATTTTTCTCCTCACATCTAGCTAAGACTTTAGCCAAGTTTATTAAGCAATCATCAAAAGAATTTCCAAAGACAGAGAAATCGTCCATGAAAACTTCAAGAAAACGTTCAACCATGTCACTGAAAATACTTACCATACATCTTTGGAATGTTGCTGGGGCATTACATAATCCAAATGGCATGTTGGGACAATCTGAATATTTTGATTAGATCCCAAAACCCCTGATGAATGTGCCTAAGTACAGTTGTTCAGGATTGTATAAGTTCAGGACAGTTAGGTTAGAAATTCAGTTCAGGAGGAACGTACTGAAGACTGAAGAATATTGGAGTCGACCCAATTTACTAAAGTCTGAAGTATACACCATCCTGAAGAAGTCAGAGTCAGACTGCTGAAGATTGCCTGAACTGAAGCTGAAGAACGAAGCCTGATCTATTCATCCTGAAGTCTATCCTGAAGTACCATTGGCTGATGTTTCTACTGAGTACACTAAGCATACTCAGGACAGGACTTAGTCAGTGAAGAGTAAATGTAACCTATCAGGCTGTGCTGAATGCACATAAGACCTGACTTAGGCCTTGGTTCAGTTTACCTGAATCATGTAAGTCCAAAGCAAAAAGGTTACACATACTAGGCTGAATAACCTATCAGGCTGTGCTGAATGCACATAAGACCTGACTCGGGCATTAGTTCAGTTCACCTGAACCATGTAAGTCCAAAGCAAAAAGGTTATTCACGCTATGGGACAAGAGATAAAGAGAATGTTAGTAAGACTCCAATGAGACAAACATTCAGACTGAGTTATGTACAAGAGACTCAGAGTATTAAATGTACGAGGAAGGACAAATGTCTGAAAGTCAACTAGCCGTTAGAACGGAGAGCCAATGATCTTTCGACACGCGTGTACGGAGTCTGCGCAGCACTTAATGCGGCATATAATGCGTCTCAGAGTTGCAGGCAATGGGACAAACTTGCCAGAATAAGCATGGCGATTAGGTCAAACAGTACTTCTAGCCTGCAACCACCCTAAAAAGGAAAGATTTGATTTGATCTCCTCCAACGGATCTATTTTGAATCTTGCCTATAAATATGGAGAGCCTTGCACCCATTCAAGGCTAAAGGGAAATTTCCAAGCGAAAGCTCTCAAGAATCCAAGCACTCAAAGCATACTATAAGCAACACTCTGCAATTAAATTTCCCTAGTGTTGTAGTAGGATTCTCTCTGTATTTGTTTAGATCGATAGCTCTAATATTTAGCATTGTTTTGTATTTCTAGAGCTATCTTAGTTGGAAACTAGAATACCAAACTGCTCAGGGTGTGAGATTGGTTGGTTAGAAGGACTGGGACTTGTAAAACGCCCAGGGGTCAGTTCCTAAGAGAGGAAGTTGGCTATCCGTGTCCCATGGCACGTAAAACTAAGCACCTATCCTCAGGGTTTTGAGGATAGCTTCCTGTTAAATCAGGCCGTGGACGTAGGAGTTGGTTATCTCCGAACCACGTTAAAAAGTCCCATGTGTGTTGATTTATTTTCTTGTTCAGGATCATAATTGTCATCATATTAAACTGAACATTCTGCATTGTTTTTACATTCAGGACTGAACCAATCATTCTGAATCTTAATACAGTGCACTCAGCCTTAACCACCAGTTTACTAAGCAACTCAGAGAAAATGTTTTCAGAAACTAAAACGAGTAAAAACTAAGGGCTCACTTTCCGCACATACTCTAGCTCACTGAGATAGTAGTCCAACTGACTCGCTTCCAAGCAGTCAGTAGGTTTGTTATCTCTACTGAGCTTCCGAGCACTTTACTCACACTCAGCTTATCTGACTCGTTACTGAACTGTCCCTGCTGCCCCTGTGGACATTCAGCATACTGAGTAATTCAGGAAATCCTGACTGAGAGTGTTAGAGCATTTTTCTGAGTCTTTTAGAAAAATCTGACATCAGTGTATTCCCCCCCATACACTGATTATACTCGTTTTGGGACCAATAAGTGGTATCAGAGCAGTGGTTCAAAAGACCACTGACTTTGTTGACCAACAGTTTCTGAGGAGAAACTTTTGGTGGTCTACTAAACAGATCTTGTTTCTGAAAACTGCATATCATGGCATCCGGTTCTAAACGCCTCAAGGGCAATCTTCCTGAATTCTCTATTGACAATTATGACTATTGGAAATTCAGGGTACTCGCACATCTCTATGCCATCCATGATCAGATGCCTCTGGTGATTGAGCAGGGTTCGATCAAATTCATGAGGAATCTTCAAACGACCTGGCCTGTTGCTGGCAATGTTCCTGTTCCAACTGCCGGAGATGAAGAAGTGGAGAGGTCCGCGCTTAATTCTGATCAGATTAAGCAAATCGGACTGGATAATGTTGCTAAGAACATTATACTCCACACCGTTTCTTACGAGAATTCGGTCAGGCTCATGCACCTTAGGACTGCAAAGGAGATCTGGGATGCCTTGAGGGAGATGAATGAGGGATCAGAAAAGATCAAGGAGAATAAGAGAGATCTTGCAATCAGGAAGTTTGAGGCTTTCCAGATGTTAGAGGGAGAGTCCATCGATCAGATGGAAGCTCGGTTCATTAAGATGATTAACGAGCTAGCAACCCTTGGGAAGGAGTTTCCCAAGAGGGAGGTGTCTTCAAAAATCCTGAACTGTCTCCCTGAAAGATGGGACACAGGTGTGATCTTGTTGAAGAACACTCAGGATCTCACCAACATTACTCACTCTCACCTATTCTCAGAGTTAAAGGCTCTGGAATTCAACCTCGATAAGAGGAAGAAGAAGGGTGTTGTCAGTGAGGAAGTCAGTGAGGAGAAGACTCCTGAAAAGGAAAAGAGCGTGGCTCTTAAAGCTACTCCTGAGCCTGAGGCTGGATCTGGTTCTAAGTCTCTGAAGGACATGAACAAGGAGAGCTGGACTTGGAATACAGCCTGATGGCGTGGCGTTTCGAGAAACTGAACTCTCGATTCGGAAGGTGTAAGAAATTTTATACTGACAGTCGTGATCGTAGGTACTCCAGCCCCAGGAGATCGAGCCCCCGGAGAGAAGAGAAGAGGGGTTCTGATTCCAGGAGAAATCGTGATGAGTCCGAGCGGCGCAGAGATGAGAAGAGGAGAGATGATGAGCCCAGAAGATCCAGCTCCAAACCTGAACGATCATCAGGGAGCAGGAGGGAGTCATCTGATAAAAGGTACACTGACAAGAAGTTTGCTTCTGATGTAGATCAGTGCTACCACTGCAAGAAGACCGGACACTATTAGTATGATTGTCCGGAGCTCAGTGCTCGTGAGCGAGAGGATCGGTGAGCCAAGAGAGCGCTCAGGGCATCAGACCGGAGAGCATTGCTAGCTGAGGATTCCTCAGATTCAGATGGCCCAGGACGCCAGTCCCCTGAACTCTTCTCCGATGAGGAGTATGATGACCTCTGCCTGATGGCAGATGACGAGGTATGTTCTTTTGCCTCTTCTCCTGATCACGCACCTGAGCTTAGCTCAGATTCAGCAGGAGAACTCGACGTTCAACTCGCTCTAGAGCAATTGATGGTTGACTTCTCAAGGCTGCAGGAGACTCATACTCACACAGTGGATGTGAATGCACTACTGAGTGGGGAGAACGATCGGTTAGCTGAGTCTCTCAGAGTAAGAGATGCTAAGGAAGCTCTCAGATTAGTACATCTCCAGGAAGAGTTGTTTCATGCTCGGAACAAGCATGATGAAGCTCCACTGGAGGTAGAAAGACTGAAGGGTGTAATCAGCTCGCTGATTGAGACTCTTGATACTGATTTGTTCCTTGCTCAGGAACAACTGATGGTTGAGTGAATTGCTCTTAGAGTGATGTTCGAAACTGAGTAGCAAGCTCGCCTTTGTGCTAAGCAAACTGCTTGGGATCTTGAGCTTATCTCAAAAGAGAAAGCTCATGAAGAATTGGTGCTTCAGTACACCACTGAAATTGAGGCCCTGAAAGAAACAAATGGGCATCTTGAGGTTAAGCTAAAGAAGTTATACACATCTACCCAAGTGGTTGATGAGTTAACAAGTTTCTCTCAGCTGACCGACGGTGCTAAAGCTGGGTTAGGCTATGATGCCTCAAAAGACCCAAAGGGCAAGAAGAAGAGAGGTGCTTCAGGGAGCAACTCTCAGAAGAAGTTTGTCCCTGCCCAAACTGACGACAAGAGCCCAAATGTTGCTCGTCAGGACAAAGGCAAAGGGAAGGAGAAGATGCCTGCTGAACCTGTCAGGCAAAGGACTGAGGAACCAAGACCAAAACCAAAGGGAAAGGTCAAGGCTTCTCATCCTGCGTCGAGGAAGACAGATCAAAGGAACTCCAAGGCTCAGCCAAGGAATCCTCAAACTGGAAAGAATTTTGCCCCTAGCACTTCTCAGGCTCAGCCCAGAAATGCTCAGGGTGGAAGGAACTCCAGTCAAAGGAGGCCTCAGGCAAGGCCAAGGACTACTGAGGTCCAGACTCCTCAGACAGGGCACAGAGCCCATCAGGAGCGTTCCAATCCTCAAAGGAGAAGGACTAACCAGGTGGCTTCTGAAAGGCAACGGAGACCTGACTCCGGTAACACTCAGGCCAGACCTCAAGTGCCAAGAGGTCAGGCCCGAGCTGCTCCTTCTCGGGAACAAACTCAGCCCAATGCACCCAGGCCAAGGAGGAACAGGAGGCCCACCCCCAGGAATCAATATACCATACACCCTCAACTTCCCAGGCACACAGGAAGAAGATAGTGTATGTTGATGTTTCTGGGAGACAGGTTTACACTTCTGATGCTATCAGAATTGTCAAACAAATCTGGATCCCAAAGGGTATGGCTGACTCAATAGGACCCAATACGAGATGGGTACCTGCGGCCTAATTCTTTTCAGGTCGCTGCTGGCTACAAGAAGAGGAAGGAGGATCTGATGGACTGGTACTTGGACTCAGGGTGTTCCAGGCACATGACCGGATTTCGTGATCTCCTTCAGGATTATGTAGCTCAAGAAGGCCCGCAGGTAACCTTTGGTGATAACTCTAAAGGTTTCACCAGAGGATTCGGAACCCTTGTTATTGGCTCTGTCCGTGTACTGAATGTATCATATGTTGAGGGACTGAGACATAACTTACTCTCGGTCAGTCAGTTTTGTGACCGAGGATATAGTGTAGAATTTACATCTAACATGTGTCTTGTGAAGGACAAATCTACACTACAGGTTCTGATTACAGGTGTCAGGAGGGGCAATGTATATTTTGCTGACTTCAAGAGCAGTCCTCCTGAAACTTATTTGGTCGCTAAGAGCTCCTCTGAGCTCAGTTGGCTCTGGCATAAACGCCTGAGTCACTTAAACTTCAAGATTATTAACAAAATTTTAAGACTTTCTCTTGTAAATGGTCTACCAAATGAAGTTTTTAGCAAAGACCACGTGTGCGGAGCATGTCAGGAAGGCAAGCAAACTAAAGCCTCATTCAAAGAGAAAGAAGCCTTCTCAACTGACAGAGTGCTTCAGCTCCTGCTCATGGATCTTTTTGGTCCAGTTACTCCTGTCAGCATAAATGGTAGGAAATATACCCTTATTGTTGTTGATGATTATTCCAGGTATACATGGGTTATTTTCTTGCTGAACAAGAAGGAGACTCAGGTTAAGCTTCCAGAGCTACTCAAGCAATTGAGTACTGAACAGGGTCAGAGCATAGTCAGGATCCGATCAGATCGAGGAACTGAGTTTATTAACTCTATTATAACTGACTTCTGTACTAACCATGGTATAGCTCATGAGACTTCTGCAGCCAGGACCCCTCAGCAGAATGGAGTAGCTGAAAGAAGAAATCGGACCCTGAAAGAAGCTGCCAGGACCATGTTGGCTGAGTCAGGACTGCCCAAGAAGTACTGGGCTGAAGCAATCAATACTACTTGCTACACTAAGAACCGATCTATGCTGAACAAACAACATGCTCAGACACCTTATGAAACTTGGAACAAGAGGAAGCCTCGCATCTCTTATTTCCATATCTTTGGGTGTAAGTGTTCCATCCTGAACAATGGGAAAGACCAGCTAAAAACCTTTGATAGTAAATCTGATGATGGAGTTTTCTTTGGATACTCCTCAGTCAGTAAAGCCTTCAGGGTGTACAACTGTCGGACTCTTTGTGTGGAGGAAACACCTCATGTTGTGTTTGATGAGACTGCATCAGTGCGTAGAAAACAGGTTCAGAGTCCTGACACTGAGGAGGTTACCAAGAGAGTAACAAGACTGAGTCTGAAAAATCCTGAATTCAAGATCAAACTTGTCAGTGCTCCCAAAGGATGGGATTATGATGATGAAGATCAGTATGGACCTCAGGACAACCCTCAGTAAGCCCCTACCTCGGAGAATATTGAATCTCAGACGGAGGGACAGACTCAACATGAGGTACGTACTGTCGGTGATGATGCTTCTGCACCTGAGACAGTTACTAAGTCCAACTCTGTAGGGGGAAACAATGTCCCTGATATTGGCCAACCCTCAGGTAATGACTCAGTATCCCCTGTTCTTGCTCGTTCATGCTCTTTGCCTATTATTGTCGAGACTAACGTTTCAGGATCAGGCGAGGGAACATCAGCAGCTTCCAGTGCTCCCGTCAGCAGGAGGCGATGGCTAAATGATCACTCATTGGCTGATATCATTGGAGATATCAATGAGGGGGTCAGGATGAGGTTGTCCTTTGGCGAGAGTGCTATGTTTTGTTGTTTCCTGAGTGATCAGGAACCTAAGAGCATAGAAGAAGCTCTTGCTGATCCCAACTGGATCCTAGCCATGCAGGATGAGCTCAATCAGTTTGAGCGGAATCAGGTTTGGGAGTTAGTTGAGAGACCTAGGCGTCAACATGTTATTGGCACTAAGTGGGTCTTTAAGAACAAGAGGGATGAGAAGAATGTTGTTGTCAGAAATAAGGCCAGACTAGTAGCAAAGGGTTACTCTCAGGCCGAAGGAATAGACTATGATGAGACCTTTGCTCCGGTCGCAAGATTGGAAGCAATCAGGCTGTTTTTGGCATATGCAACATTCAAGAAATTCAAAGTGTATCAGATGGATGTAAAGAGTGCCTTTCTGAATGGTGTACTGAACGAGGAGGTCTATGTTGAGCAACCTCCAGGGTTCGAAGTTGGTGACAAGGTATATCACCTGAAGAAAGCTCTTTATGGTCTGAAGCAAGCTCCGAGAGCTTGGTATGATACACTATCCCAATTCCTGATAGACCACGGGTTCGTGAAAGGAACAGTGGACAGGACCCTCTTCCGGATATCCGAAGGGGAGGACATTCTCTTAGTTCAGATTTATGTGGATGACATAATATTTGGATCTCCTAATCTGAAGCTTTGTGAGAAATTCTCCAAGCTGATGACTGGGAAATTTGAGATGTCAATGATGGGAGAAATGAATTTCTTTCTGGGTCTCCAAGTCAGGCAAACTGACTCCGAAATCTTCATAAATCAGTCCAAGTATGCGAGGGACTTGATTCAGAAATTCAGAGTTCAGTCCAGCAAAGTCTCACGTATTCCCATGAACACAAATGAGAAGCTGGATCCTGACAAAGAAGGAGTCTCAGTAAATCAGATTGAATACAGGGCACTGATAGGATCTTTATTGTACCTGACTGCTAGTCATCCTGACATCACTTATGCAGTCAGAGTGTGTGCAAGGTATCAGTCTAATCCAAAGAAGAGTCATCTAGAGAGTGCCAAAAAGATACTGAAATACCTGAGAGGTACAGTCAATTTAGGACTTTGGTATCCCTCTGATGACAACCTAGAACTGACTGGCTATTCAGATGCAGATTATGGAGGTTGTAGGCTTGATAGGAAATCAACTACAGGCACATGTCAGTTTCTAGGGAGTACACTGATCTCTTGGTTTTCTAAGAAACAAACAAGTGTTGCAACGTCTACTACTGAGGCTGAGTATATGGTGGCAGGCAGTTGTTGTTCTCAGATTCTTTGGCTGAAACAGCAACTGAGAGACTACCAAATAGAGGCCACTGAAGTCCCAATTTATTGTGACAATAATAGTGCCATTGCCATATCCCAAAACTCAGTCTTACACACAAGGTGTAAGCATGTGGACATCAGGCATCACTTTATCAGAGATCATGTTGAGAAGAAGGATATCAGGATGGAGAGAGTTCCTACTGATAAACAGAGAGCTGACATCCTGACTAAGGCTTTGCCTGAAACCAGGTTTGTTGAGTTATCAGTAGAGTTAGGACTCCTTGACCCAGGCTTAGGAGATTCAATCTGAATCTCTGATCAGAATGCACAAGGTCAGGGGGAATGACTAACTTGGACTCAGGATGAAGGGATCTCAGAGAGAATATAAATGGTTGTAGGGGGAACATTCAGCATAAAAGGGATGATCAGTACAGACTGATTAAGATTCATGACACTGAATTCAGGGCTTATCACCCTGATTGGTCAAATGTGGTATCAGTTAGAATACAAATCTGACTGACTGGTATGTTTCCTGATTTTCTTTCAGTCATCTGATCTTGCGTGCATCATCCTTGATACTGTTTGCCGTATAGTCAAATCAATTTACTTTGTCATTTAATCCCAGCCATTCATTTAATATTCAGTTATTATTTAATGCAATTTATTTGAATTAAATACGGACATGCTCTGACGCGCATTTAATGCACAGTGGGCGGGAACAGTTTTTGATAAAGTTTTGACCCATTACTTTTGAAAATCCGAAGAGTCTCAATGCATCTTGCGTTTTAATCTTAACCATTGAATCTCATAAGTCACTATTTTCTGAGCCATCCGATTAAAACTGAATTTTAGTATAAATAAGGGAAGTTTGTGTTATTGCAACCTTTATGCACCTAAATCTTTCCTTGATATATTTTCTCTCTATAAACCGATCTTCTTCATTTCTTCATATTATTTTCATGGCTTCTCCTTCGGTGGATTCATTCTTTGGCAACCTTTTTCACCTAAGAAATGAAATACACTGGGAACCATTCGGAGACTTTACCTCCAATCATCCTGATATACTACCTGTGAAGGAGCTTTTCGAAAATGCAGGTCTTCTGCGTTTTATCACTGCCAGACCCCAGAGACTGCATCCCAGACTTGTTGCTGCCTTCTATCTCAAAATGGCGCAGAACAAGGATTCCCAGGAGTGGGAGACGTGCATTCCCCTGACTTCATGTGTGAAGGGGAATGATGGTGAGGAAGAGATGACCAGGAGGTGGGTCACTCTCAACCTCAGGCAGAAGATTAGGGAGGTTTTTAATCTTCCTCATTCTGAACGAAGCCCTGTTGATTATGGGTTTGGGACTGAGAAGGATTATCTTCAGTCCCTCTGTGACGGTGATGTGGTCCTGAAGTCGGGCCTGAATAAATCAGTGCTGAGGATAGAGCATTGTCATTTTTTCGATCTGACGAGTCAGGGAGTGATGGGGATTGCTGGAGGACTAGAGCAGATCTCGCGGCCGAAATTATACACGATGATGGCAATCTCTGACGCCTCAGTGCATAACTTTAACTGGGAGGATTACTTCCTCCAATTGCTGGTAGCTGAGACCAATAAAATCAAGTACTCACCGGAGGGTCAGGTGACATTCGAGGCCAAAATGCACTTTGGCACCAAGATTTCTCTGATCTTGGAGACCCTGAATCTCGGTGATGTGGATTAGGCTCAATCACTCGAGATTCCAGCGAAAATAGATCTCTTCAGAGCTTACTCCGGTGATGCTGGCACCAAGAGAAGACCGAGGACTCAGAAGAAGAAGGCTCAGGCGAGCACGACTGGGAGAGTCAAGGGTCAAGCGGGCAAATCTTCAGAGTTCGATATTACGAAGCCAGCGGAGGACAAACCTAAGCCCTCAGGATCCAAGCAACAGAAGCTGACATTCTTATATCCTGGGTCCGAGGAGCGAAAGAAGAAGCTCATGGAAGCAAGCTGCTGAAGAAATGATTCAGCATGCAACTCCGGAGAGGGAATCAGCTCAAGCTGCACTTGAAATCGCCCCTATCTCTGCCATTCCGGATGTTGCACCCACTGATTCTTGACATTGCTTCAACTTATCAGGGTATGGAGGCCCCCTCGGGTGAGGATCAGGGGGAACCTGCTCAGGAGGGAGGAATTCAGAAGGAGGTGTTGGTCCCTAAAGAATACTTTGAGTCTTCTTGTTTTGAAAACAACTGACTTTACAATCAGCTGAGTGCGCAGTGATTTTGTGTGCGGAAACATTTTAAATTAAATCCTTTTAATGAAAACCTTTTATTTAGTGCAGCAAGTAGGAGCAATTAAAATAAAGCAAGTAAAAGACACGAGATTTATAGTGGTTCGGACCAACTGTCCTACATCCACTCTCCTCAAACCAAATTGGACTTGAGGGGCTATCTACTCACTTACTAACTTTCTTCCTTACAACTTTCAAGAGAAAACTCTCTTACAACTCTTGTTAGTGCACACTTGCATCTAACTTCTAGACTTCTGCAAAGTCTTTACAAATGATAAATAAATATGTAGGGTTGTGTGAGTACAAAGAGAATTGTGTAGCGATTCTACTAGTTGATCT
>JAPKLY010000207.1:793226-809376 GCA_026898435.1 Prunella vulgaris
GTCCTCGTCTGATATGTTCAGGGCTCAGCTGGTATGTTGAGTCATAGCTGTCCTGAACGTGTCTCAGTTGATCTGGGTGCTCCTCTGCTGATTTTGTCCTCGTCTGATTTTGGCACCTCAGCTGGTCTGACATCAGCTGACCTGGACCTCAGCTGATCTGACATCAGCTGACCTGACATCAGCTGATATCTAGCACCTCAGCTGACCTTCACCTAAGCTGACCATCCTTAGCTGATCTGACCTCAGCTGATCAACTGACCTCCCATGATCATCTGGTTTTAATGGCATCAAAACATAAGGGATTTCCCAACAGGAGGTTTCTAAAGGAGTTCAGGCTGAAGTCCCATGGCCATTCCTTGCGCCTGATGAGAACACATTGCCAGATTTTGAAATAGTGGCAAGGGGAACGGCGGCGGAGATGGTGGAGAGAAGGTTTCCTGACCTCTCAGATGCTCAGAAGGAGGCTATTGTGCAACTTCGCACCTATGCCATGATCAGGAGTGCCACCTGGCCTGAACTCAGTCAGCTCAGATAGTCGAAAGGATGGGACAAAATGGTTGAATCAGAAGCTACTCTCTTTGATCACTTTGACGTAAACTCTCTACATCACCTGATCAAGATGGTAGACTTTATCAGAACCATCCGACACATTTATCCTGAGCCCGAGCCTCAGAGAATAGAGGAAGAGAAAGAAGTTGAGAAGGAGGTGATTAAGATTGCTGATGTTGCTCAGCAAGGTGGCACTGAAGGGGTCAGTGCACCGGCCGATGAAGTAATCCTGGGACCCGGGACTACGGAGGCTTCTGGAGAGGGTCCAACAGGTCTGATCCGAGTTAAAGGAAAATGGATCACCCTCGAGTCACTATATGTTCAGAACTCCTCACGAGCCCTTGCCAATCTTCACAGAAGGGTAATCCTCGTCGAGAGAAAAACTAGCCGGGTTGGTTCAAATTATGAAGTGTTGAATAAGAAGATGAATAGGCTGGATCGTGACCTGAATGAGATGGGAACTGACATGCATGCAGCTATTGATCTTCTTGGAGAAGTCAGAACTCAACTCTCAGTAGATCTCACTGTTATCTCTGAGCAAGCAAAAGGGGCCATTCAAAACTGCAATCAAATGGTCTCTGATGCAAAAACTCAGCAGGAGAACAAGCTTGCCACTTTTCTTGATCAACAGGTGCCTGAAAGAATTGATCAACTGATTGATGAAAAGTTGGCCAAGTTGAAGGCTGAACTGAAGGATGAGCTGCTGAGTGAGATGTCTGCACAAGAGAAGTTGGAAATTGCCTCTGCCCTGGACAACAAAATGACAAACTTCGAAGGTCGACTGAAGGCTGCACACAATTCAGCCATTGATAAGCTCAGTGTCAGCCTAAGAGGGATGGCGGGGCAGATAGGGCAACTGCAGGCAAAGCAGACTGAGATGGAAAGTCAGTTCACTATATTGGCAGAGTCAGTAAACGAGGTTGTTGGCCGAATCAACGACGATGATGCCAAAAAGGGGGAAGGGAAGAAGCAAATAGCTGCTGGGAAAGCCAAGAAGAAGGACTTCCCCCCTGAACTGAAAGCTGCGGACAGAAAAAAGACTAGGTCCGTAGCTGCCATCGAAGCTGCTGAAGGTTCAGATCCAAAGAGGTTGAGGCCCTCTGAGGATCTCGCTCTGGAACCATTGTATAAGGAGATGGAGGAACAGATGCATCCAGGGTTGACCACTCAGAAAAAGATGGTGATGACTGAGGCGGAGAAGATAGCGAAGATGAAGGAGATTTCGCTGCTCAGTCAGATCCAACGATTAAAAGAGTCCAATGTGTACCTGACTTCGCAAGTTCAGAAGAAGAAAACTGTGCCTTCTGGATCTCGGATGAAGACTCAGAGGAAGTTGGTGGTCAATCCAGATCAAGGTCCTCCTCCACTTCAGTTCGTAGAGGATTTCATCCCGATAGAGATGTTGGAGGTATGGATTCCGATCCGGAATAGGTGGGCCTACCTATTCTATGTGGTGGGGTTATGGGACGATCAAACTGAAGAGAAAGACGTCATACTCCATCACTGGATGGCACAGGAGCATCCGGATCTATGGGTTGAAATAATCAGACATGCTGACACTGAAGGTGTAGAGATTTCTCCTCCGGAATTCATCAAGTACCCTCCTCCACTCTTCAGGAACTCCAAGCAACTGGACCGGAAAGCGATATCAGAAAAAGTCGTCAGAGTAGGATGCGCTGCCGGGGTCGTTGGTGATCGGATCAAGATGAAGCAGGTCCTGAACCGAGTCTTGGAGATGTATGAAATTCCTCAAGCTGCTTGGAATAAGGATGAAGACTAGATCAGGAGCTAGTTGTTCAGGAAATTGTAATAGCTTCAGGATAATTGTAACTCTCATATCAATCAATGAAGTTATTTTGTTTTCCTGAGTACAACTTCTTGATGACTCCTGAATTTTCTTTTCTGTATCCTTATCAAGAACTGTACTAACCCATTCCTTGTTTTCATCTTATAGACTAAGTGCCTAGTTTGTCAGAAGGTACTGAACCTATTTCACTGACTGAGTCAGTTGATTGTATAGATGAATAGGAATTTTCTTAAGGGTTTTGGCATCATCAAAAAGGGGGAAATTGTTGGGACAATCTGAATATTTTGATTAGATCCCAAAACCCCTGATGAATGTGCCTAAGTACAGTTGTTCAGGATTGTATAAGTTCAGGACAGTTAGGTTAGAAATTCAGTTCAGGAGGAACGTACTGAAGACTGAAGAATATTGGAGTCGACCCAATTTACTGAAGTCTGAAGTATACACCATCCTGAAGAAGTCAGAGTCAGTCTGCTGAAGATTGCCTGAACTGAAGCTGAAGAACGAAGCCTGATTTATTCGTCCTGAAGTACCATTGGCTGATGTTTCTACTGAGTACACTAAGCATACTCAGGACAGGACTTAGTCAGTGAAGAGTAAATGTAACCTATCAGGCTGTGCTGAATGCACATAAGACCTGACTTAGGCCTTGGTTCAGTTTACCTTAATCATGTAAGTCCAAAGCAAAAAGGTTACACATACTGGGCTGAATAACCTATCAGGCTGTGCTGAATGCACATAAGACCTGACTCGGGCATTAGTTCAGTTCACCTGAACCATGTAAGTCCAAAGCAAAAAGGTTATTCACGCTATGGGACAAGAGACAAAGAGAATGTCAGTAAGACTCCAATGAGACAAACTTTCAGACTGAGTTATGTACAAGAGACTCAGAGTATTGAATGTACGAGGAAGGACAAATGTCTGAAAGTCAACTAGCCGTTAGAACGGAGAGCCAATGATCTTTCGACACGTGTGTACGGAGTCTGCGCAGCATTTAATGCGTCTCAGAGTTGCAGGCGATGGGACAAACTTGCCAGAATAAGCATGGCGATTAGGTCAAACAGTACTTCTAGCCTGCAACCACCCTAAAAAGGAAAGATTTGATTTGATCTCCTCCAACGGATCTATTTTGAATCTTGCCTATAAATATGGAGAGCCTTGCACCCATTCAAGGCTAACGGGAAATTTCCAAGCGAAAGCTCTCAAGAATCCAAGCACTCAAAGCATACTATAAGCAACACTCTGCAATTAAATTTCCCTAGTGTTGTAGTAGGATTCTCTCTGTATTTGCTTAGATCGATAGCTCTAATATTTAGCATTGTTTTGTATTGCTAGAGCTATCTTAGTTGGAAACCAGAATACCAAACCGCTCAGGGTGTGAGATTGGTTGGTTAGAAGGACTGGGACTTGTAAAACGCTCAGGGGTCAGTTCCTAAGAGAGGAAGTTGGCTATCCGTGTCCCTTGGCATGTAAAACCAAGCACCTATCCTCAGGGTTTTGAGGATAGCTTCCTGTTAAATCAGGTCGTGGACGTAGGAGTTGGTTATCTCCGAACCACGTTAAAAAGTCCCCTGTGTGCTGATTTACTTTCTTGTTCAGGATCATAATTGTCATCATATTAAATTGAACATTTTGCATTGTTTTTACATTCAGGACTGAACCAATCATTCTGAATCTTAATACTGTGCACTCAGCCTTAACCACCAGTTTACTAAATAACTCAGAGAAAATGTTTTCAGAAACTAAAACGAGTAGAAACTAAGGGCTCACTTTCCGCACATACTCTAGCTCACTGAGATAGTAGTCCAACTGACTCGCTTCCAAGCAGTCAGTAGGTTTGTTATCTCTACTGAGCTTCCGAGCACATTACTCACACTCAGCTTATCTGACTCGTTACTGAACTGTCCCTGCTGCCCCTGTGGACATTCAGCATACTGAGTAATTCAGAAAATCCTGACTGAGAGTGTTAGAGCATTTTTCTGAGTCTTTCAGAAAAATCTAACATCAGTGTATTCCCCCCCATACACTGATTATACTCGTTTCGGGACCAACATGGCATTCTACGATATGCAAACGTTCCAAAAGGACATGTAAATGTTGTTTTTTCCTGATCTTCTAGTGCAATTGCAATTTGATTATACCCTGAATATCCATCTAAGAAGCAATAAAATTCATGCCCAGCAATTCTTTCCAAAATTTGGTCCATAAAAGGTAAAGGAAAATGATCTTTTCTTGTCATTAAATTTAATTTTCTGTAGTCAATGCATTCACGCCAACCAGTAACAGTCCTAGTTGGAATCAATTCATTTTTATCATTTTTTACTACAGTTACTCCAGATTTCTTAGGCACAACTTGAGTAGGACTTACCCATTTACTATCAGAGATAGGATAGATAATGTCATTGTCTAATAGCTTAATCACTTTATTTCTCACCACTTCTTTCATATTAGGGTTAAGTCTTCGTTGCATCTGCCTAGAGGGTTTAGCATTTTCCTCTAAATAAATATTATGACTGCAAATTAATGGGCTAATTCCTTTTATATCTAATATAGACCACCCTATCGCATGCTTGTGAATCTTTAATACCTCTAATAAGTTATGCTCTTGATCATAACTTAATTTAGAGGATATTATTACCGGATAAGTATCATTAGCACCCAAAAAAGCATATTTCAAATTTGATGGTAAAGGCTTCAACTCTAAAACTGGTGGTTGCTCGCTTGACGGGGTTAGAGCCTTTTCGGACTTTGATAATTGTTCCAATTTGGGTTTCCATTCATTAAGCTTTGAAACTTGTGAAATCATAGGAATGGAATCAAACTCCGAACTGTTATCATTGACACAATCATTTACCAAATTTTCTAATGGATCAGAAAATGAGGTTATCAATTGTTCAAGAGTACATGTCTCAATTACATCAATTTCATTAGCCTCATCATTACTTTGTGGTTGCTTAGAAATGTTAAAAACATTTAACTCCAAAGTCATATTTCCAAAAGAAAGATTTAAAACACCATTTCTACAGTTTATTAAAGCATTAGAAGTTGCAAGAAATGGTCTTCCTAAAATGATTGGATGTTGAGATGATGGATTTGAGACTGGGCATGTGTCTAAAATAATAAAATCTACTTGAAAATAGAATTTATCAATTTGCACTAACACATCCTCTACTATGCCTCTTGGAATTTTTATAGAACGATCTGCCAATTGAAGTGTGACAGTAGTTTTCCTTAATTCTCCCAAATACAGTTGTTTATACACAGAAAATGGTAAAAGGTTAACACTCGCACCAAGATCAAGAAGTGCATGTTCTACTTTTGTATTCCCAATAATACAAGATATTGTTGGACAACCAGGATCTTTGTATTTAGGAGGGGTTTCTTGTTGAAAAATTGAACTTACACTCTCTGTTAAAAATGCCTTATTTTGAACATATAGTTTTCTCTTTACAGTACACAAATCTTTCAAAAATTTGGCATAAGATGGAACTTGCTTTATTGCATCTAGTAGTGGAATGTTAACTTTTACTTGTTTCAAAACCTCAAATATTTCAGAGTTTTGGTCCAATTTCTTAATTGGTGTAATCTTTGAGGAAAAGGAGCAGTGGATGATTTCTTAATAGGGTTTAAATTCTTATTTTCATCTTCTCCTTTATTTTTATCTTCATTATTCGGGGTCTAGGTTGACTCAACTTCCTGTTTCTTAAGGTTGATTGTTTTATCAATTAGTTTTCCACTTCGTAAAGTGGTGACAAAATTAACATTTTCTGGTGCATTAGAGGAACTTTGACATTGCCCAGCAGGATTTTGTTGAGGTTGAGCAGGAAACTTTCCTTTCTCAACTGTTCTTAAGGAATTAGTTAAATGTACTTTTAATATCATTGATGGCTTGTGACGTTTGGTTGTTGATGGTTGTTTGTCCTTGCATAAAGGCTTGTAAAGTTTCTTCAAGGCTTTTTATATGTGGTTTATTATGTTGGGTGAAATTGGAGTTGGGGTTTTTCTGGGTGGGAAAAGGTTGTGATACACTTTCATTTTTCCACTTAAAGTTTGGATGATTTTTCCAATTTGGGTTGTATGTTTCAGAAAAAACTGATGGATATGAATTTTGAAAATTAGATAATGCATTTACTTGTTCATGACACATCTCTTTGAAAATAGGAATTTGTGGGCATTCATTAGTTACATGTCCATTAATGGCACAAATTTCACATATGTCATTATTTTGCACAAATTTTACTTCCTTAGTGTTGGTCCCGAAACGAGTTAGATCAGTGTATGGGGGGGGAATACACTGATGTCAGATTTTTCTGAAAGACTCAGAAAAATGCTCCAACGTACTCAGTCAGGAGTTCCTGAAGTACTCAGTATGCTGAATGTCCGCAGGGGCAGCAGGGACGGTTCAGTAACGAGTCAGATAAGCTGAGTAAGAGTAAAGTGCTCGGAGACTCAGTAGAGATAACAAACCTACTGACTGCTCGGAAGCGAGTCAGTTGGACAACTATCTCAGTGAGTCAGAGTACGTGCGGAAAGTGAGCCCTTAGATTCTACTCGTTTTAATTTCTGAAAACGTTTTCTCTGAGTTGCTTAGTAAATAAGTGATTAAGGCTGAGTGCACAGTATTAGGGTTCAGGATGATTGATTCAGTCCTGAAGTTAAGACCAATGCAGTATGTTCAGTTTAATATGATGACATTTATGATCCTGAACAAAACAGTAAATCAGCACACAGGGGACTTTTTAACGTGGTTCGGAGATAACCAACTCCTACGTCCACGACCTGATTTAACAGGAAGCTATCCTCAAAACCCTGAGGATAGGTACTTGGGTTTTACGTGCCAAGGGACACGAATAGCCAACTTCCTCTCTTAGGAACTGACCCCTGGGCGTTTTACAAGTCCCAGTCCTTCTAACCAACCTATCTCACACTTTGAGAGGTTTGGTATTCTGGTTTCCAACTAAGATAGCTCTAGCAATACAGATCAGTGCTAAATATTAGAGCTATCGATCTAAGCAAATACAGAGTGAATCCTACTACAACACTAGGGAAATTTAATTGCAGAGTGTTGTTTATGATATGCTTTGTATTCTTGGATTCTCGAGAGTTCTCTTGGAAATTTCCCGTTAACCTTGAATGGGTGCAAGGTTCTCCATATTTATAGGCGAGATTCAAGATAGATCCGTTGGAGGAGATCAAATCAAATCTTTCCTATTTTAGGTAGATTGCAGGCTAGGAATACTGTTCGACCTACCCGCCATGCTTATTCTGGCAAGTTGTCACATCACCTGCAACCTTTTGAGACGCATTAAATGCTGCATTAAATGCTGCGCAGACTCCGTGCTTACGTGTTGAAAGATCATTGGCTCTCCGTTATAACGGCTAGTTGACCTTCAGACATTTATCCTTCCTCGTACATTCAATGCTCTGAGTCTCTTGTAATAACTCAGTCTGAGCGTGTGCCTTAATGGAGTCTTACTGACATTCTTTTTGTCTCTTGTCCCATAGTATAAATAACCTTTCTTCTTTGGACTGACAAGATTCAGGTATTCTGAACCACAGCCTAAGTCAGGTCCACTGTGCATGCCTCACAGCCTGATAGGTTATTCAGCTCAGTATGTGTTACCTTTTTGCTTCGGACTTACAGGATTCAGGTAAACTGAACCAAGGCCCAAGTCAGGTCCTATGTGCATTCAGCACAGCCTGATAGGTAGTACTTACTCTTCACTGACTGAGTTCTGTCCTGAACATGCTTAGTGTATTCAGTAGAAACATCAGACAATGGTACTTCAGGATTGTCTTCAGGAAGAATCAGCAGGCTTCGATCTTCAGTTTCAGAACAGACAATCTTCAGCGAGACTGACTGACTTCTTCAGAATGGTTTACACTTCAGACCTCAGTAAATTGGGTCGACTCCAATATTCTTCAGTCTTCAGTATGGTTCTTCTGTACTGAATCTCTGACCTAACTATCCTGAGCTATTTTATCCTGAACACTATACTTAGGCAAATTCATCCGGGGTTTTGGGATCTAATCAAAATACCAAGATTGTCCCAACAATTTCCCCCTTTTTGATGATGCCAAAACCCTTAAGCAAATTCCTATTCATCTATACAATCAACTGACTTAGTTAGTGAAAATAACTCAGTACCACCTGATGAACTAGGTACATAGACTATAAGATGAAAACAAGGAAAGGGTTAGTATAGTTCTTGATAAGAGTTCAGAAAAGAAAATTCAGGAGTCAACAAGAAGTTGTACTCAGGAAACATAAATAACTTCATTGATTGATAAGAGAAATACAAGTATTCTGAAGCTATTACAAAGTTCCTGAACAACTAACTCCTGATCTAATCTTCATCCTTATTCCAAGCAGTCAGTGGAATCTCGTACATCTCCAGTACTCGATTCAGGACCTGCTTCATCCTGTTTCGATCAGCAATGGCCCCGGCAGCTCGTCCTACTCTGACGACTTCTTCAGAAATTGCTTTCCGGTCCAGTTGCTTAGAATTCCTAAAGAGTGGAGGAGGATACTTAATGAATTCCGGAGGAGCGATCTCAACACCTTCAGTGTCAGCATGTCTGATGATTTCAGCCCATAGATCAGGATGCTCCTGTGCCATCCAGTGATGGAGTATGACGTCTTTATCTTCAGTCTGATCGTCCCATAACCCCACCACATAGAATAGGTATGCCCACCTATTCCGGATCGGAATCCAAACCTCCAGCAACTCAATCGGAATGAAGTCTTCAACAAACTTCGATGGAGGATGACTTTGATCTGAACTGACTGCAATCTTCCTTTGAGTCTTTGTCCGAGATCCAGATGATACAGATTTCTTCTTCTGGACCTGGGAAGTCAGATACTCATTAGATTCTTTTAGGCGCTGGATCTGACTGAGCATCGAAATTTCTTTCATTTTTGCTATCTTTTCAGCATCAGTCATCACCAATTTCTTCTGAGTAGTCAGCCCAGATGGCATTACTTGTTCCTCCATCTCCTTATACAATGGCTCGAGAGCCGGATCTTCAGAGGATCTCAACTTCTTCGGATCTGAGCCTTCAGCAGTTTCGATGGCGGCTACGGACCTAGTCCTTTTTCTATCCGCAGCCTTCAGTTCCAGAGGAAAGTTCTTCTTCTTAGCTTTGCCAGTAGTGGCAATCTGCTTCTTCCCTTCTTCCCCCTTTTTGGCATCATCGTCATTAATACGTCTGACAACTTCATCTACTGACTCCGCCAAAAGATTGAACTGACTGTCCACCTCAGTCTGCTTTACCTGTAATTGCCCAATCTGCCCCACCATCCTTCTTAGGCCGATACTGAGCTGATCAACGGCTGAATTGTGTTCAGTTTTCAGTCGTCCTTCGAAGTTCCGCAACCTTGAGTCTAGGGCAGATGCAAATTTCTTCTCCTCCTGTGCAGACAACTCCCTCAGCAGGTCCTCCTTCAGATCAGTTCTTAACTTGACCAATTTCTCTTCAACCAGTTGATCAACCTTTTCAGACAATTGTTGATCCAGAAAGTTGGCAAGTTTAGTCTCCTGCTGAGTCTGCACATCTGAAACCATCTGATTGCAGTTCTGAATGGCATCCTTGGCTTGCTCTGAAATGGCAGTTAGTTCTACATTAATTTCAGTCCGAGCTTCGCCAAAGAAATCAATTGCTGCATGCACATCAGTGGCCATTTCATTCAGGTCTCTGTCTATCCGTTTCATCTTTCTATACAGAGTTCTGGAATCTTTATCAACCCTGATTGCCCTTCGCTCAACGAGAACTACCCTTCTGTGCATATTCGAAAGAGCTCGTGAGGAATTTTTAGTGAACATAGCCGCTGGGGTGATCCAGTTTCCTCGAACTCGGATAAGACCTGTTCGACCCTCTCCTGAAGCCTCCGCTGCCCCGGGTCCAAGGGGTGCATCATCGGCCGGTGCACTGACTCCTTCAGTGCCACCTTGCTGATCGTCATCAGCAATCACAATCACCTCCGTTTCCTCTTCCTTCTCCTTTCCCTTCACTTCAGCCAACTGAGTCTCAGGCTCAGGATATATGTTGCGAACCGTTCTCATAAAGTCTGCCATTTTGATCAGTTGATGTAAAGAGTTAACACCAAAGTGATCAAAGAGGGCAGCTTCTAAATCTGCAATGCAGTCCCATCCTCTGGATTCTCCTAGCTGGCTGAGCTCTGCCCATGTAGCATTTCTGATCATGGCAAATGTGCGGAGTTGCACAACTGCCTCCTTCTGAGCTTCAGTAAGATCAGGGAATCTCCTTTCCACCATTTCAGCAGCCTCTCCCCTTGCAACTATTTCAAAATCTGATAGACTGTTTACATCGGGTGCAGGGAAGGGCCACGGTGCTTCAGTCTGAACTGGTTCAACAGCCTCTTGCTCAATTCCTCCTTCCTGAGCAGGCTCTTCCTGACCCAAAGTCTGATAGGATTCAGCAATAGTAAGAATCAGCTCGTTGGGTTCAGGGGATGCAATCGGGGCAAGTTCAGGAACAGCCTGCGCCTGAGCTGGTTCCTTCTCAACAGCTTCAGCAGAATCCTGCGCCTGAGCTGATTCCCTTTCAACAGATTCAGTAGATTGCATCTCCAGAACCTTCTTCTTTCTCCCTGCTGACCCAGAGTAGAGAAATGTCAGCTTTTGTTGCTTGGGTCTGAGGGTCTCGGATTTATCCTCCGCTGGCTTTGCTGTATCAGACTCTGAAGACTTGCCTGCCTGAGCCTGGACTTTCCCAGTCATGCTCGCCTGGGCCTTCTTCTTCTGGGTCCGCGGTCTTCTTCTCATGCCAGCATCATCGGAATATGTTCTGAAGAGATGGATTTTTGCTGGGATCTCGAGTGATTGAGCCTGATCCACATCACCGAGATCCAGAGTTTCCAAGAGCATGGATATCTTGGTGCCGAAATGCATCTTGGCCTCAAAAGTCGCTTGCCCCTCTGACGTGTACTTAATCTTGCTGGTCTCACCCACCAGCATTTGGAGGAAGTAACCCTCCCAGTCAAAATTATGCAGAGGGGCGTCAGAAATAGCCATCATCGTGAACAGCTTCGGCCTGGAGATCTGCTCCAATCCTCCAGCAATGCCCATCACTCCCTGACTCGTCAGGTCGAAAAAGTGACGGCTCTCAGTCCTCAAGACTGATTTATTCAGGCCGGACTTCAGCACAACATCTCCATCACACAGGGACTGGAGAAAATCCTTCTCATTCCCAAACCCATACTCCACTGGGCTTCGTCCTTTGTTGGGAAGATTAAAAACCTCCTTAATCTTCTCCCTTAAGTTGAAGGTGACCCATCTCCTGACCATTTCCTCCTCACCATTCTTTCCCTTCTCACAGGCGGTCAAGGGAATACAAGTTTCCCACTTCTGGGAGACCTTGTTCTTCGCCATCTTCAGGTAGAAGGCGGCAACGAGTCTGGGGTGAAGCCTCTGTGGTTTTGCGGTGACGAACTGCAAGAGACCTGCATTCTCAAAAATGTCTCGTACAGGCATAATATCGGGGTGGTTAGAGGAGAAATCCCCATAAGGCTCATAATGTATTTCATTCCTTAGATGGAAAAGATTTCCAAAGAAGGTATCTGCTGAGGGTGTAGCCATGGAAGATTTTGAGAGTTTTGAAGGAAGTCGGTTTTTAGAGAAGATAAGTTAGGAAAATATTGGGTGCATAAAAGTTTTGTCAACACGATCTTCTCTTATTTATAGAAAGAAATACGGTTTTAATCAGACGGTTTAGAAAATTGTGACCTATGGAATTCAATGGACGTGATTTGAGCAGTAAAAAGTATTTTGCCTTTTCGGTTCTTTAAAGATAATTGGTCAAAATTTCATTGATAACTGTTCCCGCCCACAGTGCATTAAATGCACATTAGAGCATGTCCGTATTTATTTCAAACAATTTGAAATAAATAATAACCGAATATTAAAACAGACGGCTGGGATCATTTGGCAAATTAAATTGATTTGACAAGGCAGCACAGTAAAAAGGATAATGTACGCAACATTAGATGACTAGACAAAAATCAGGAAACATACCAGTCAGTCAGATTAGCATTCTGACTGATACCACCACTTGTTGGTCTATCAGGATGACAAGCCCTGAATTCTGTGTCCTGAACCTTAGTCAGTCAAAACTGATCATCCATTTTGTACTGAATGTTCCCCCTACAACCATCCATATTCTTTCGGAGTTCCCTTCATCCTGAGTCCAAATGAGTTATTCCCCCTGACTTTGTGCATTCTTATCAGAGATTCAAACTGAATCACCTAAGCCTGGAAAGAGAAGACCGGTCTCAGCCAAAGCCTTAGTCAGGATGTCAGCTCTCTGTTTTTCAGTAGGAACTCTCTCCATTCTGATGTCCTTCTCAACATGATCTCTGATAAAGTGATGCCTGATGTCTACATGCTTACACCTTGTATGTAAGACTGGGTTTTGGGATATGGCAATGGCACTATTATTGTCACAATAAATTGGGACTTCAGTGGCCTCAACTTGGTAGTCTCTCAGTTGTTGTTTCAGCCAAAGAATCTGAGAGCAACAACTGCCTGCCGCCATATACTCAGCTTCAGTAGTAGACGTTGCAACACTGGTTTGCTTCTTAGAAAACCAAGAGATCAGTTTACTCCCTAGAAACTGACATGTGCCTGTAGTTGATTTCCTATCAAGTCTACAGCCTCCATAATCAGCGTCTGAGTAACCGGTCAGTTCTAGGTTGTCATCAGAGGGATACCAAAGTCCTAAGTTGACTGTACCTCTCAGGTATTTCAGAATCTTTTTGGCACTCTCTAAATGACTTTTCTTTGGATCAGACTGATACCTTGCACAAACTCCAACTGCATAAGTGATGTCAGGACGACTAGCAGTCAGATATAGTAAAGATCCTATCAGTGCCCTATATTCAGTCTGATTTACTGAGGCTCCTTCTTTGTCAGGCTCCAGCTTCTCATTTGTGTTCATGGGAATGCGTGAGACTCTGCTGGTCTGAACTCCAAATTTCTGAATCAAGTCCCTCGCATACTTGGACTGATTGATGAAAATTCCGGAGTCAGTTTGCCTGACTTGGAGACCCAGAAAGAAATTCATTTCTCCCATCATTGACATCTCAAATTTCCCTGTCATCAGCTTGGAAAATTTCTCACAAAGCTTCAGATTAGGAGATCCAAATATTATGTCATCTACATAAATCTGAACCAAAAGAATGTCTTCCCCTTCGGTGATCCGGAAGAGGGTCCTGTCCACTGTTCCTTTCACGAACCCGTGGTCTATCAGGAATTGGGATAATGTATCATACCAAGCTCTCGGAGCTTGCTTTAGGCCATAAAGGGCTTTCTTCAGATGGTATACTTTATTACCGATTTCGAAACCAGGAGGTTGCTCAACATACACTTCCTCATTCAGTACACCATTCAGAAAAGCACTCTTTACGTCCATCTGATACACTTTGAATTTCTTGAATGTTGCATAAGCTAGAAACAACCTGATTGCTTCTAATCTTGCGACTGGAGCAAAGGTTTCATCATAGTCGATACCTTCAGCTTGACAGTAGCCTTTTGCTACAAGCCTGGCCTTATTTCTGACCACAACATTCTTCTCATCCCTCTTGTTCTTAAAAACCCATTTGGTGCCAATTACATGTTTACGCCTAGGTCTATCTACTAACTCCCAAACCTGATTCCGCTCAAACTGATTGAGCTCATCCTGCATGGCTAGGATCCAGTTGGGATCAGCTAGAGCTTCTTCTATGCTTGTAGGTTCCTGATCACTCAGAAAGCAACAAAACATAGCGCTTTCACCAAAGGACAACCTCGTCCTGACCCCCTCATTGATATCTCCAATGATATCAGCCAATGAGTGATCATCTAGCCATCGTCTCCTGCTGACTGGGGCACTGGGAGCTACTGATGTTCCATTGCCTGATCCTGAAACATTTGTCTCAATAATAATAGGCAAAGAAGCGGAACGAGCAAGAACAGGGGATACTGAGTCATTTCCTGAGGGTTGATAAATATCAGAGAAATTGTTTTCCCCTACAGTGTTGGACTCAGTAATTGTCTCAGGTGCAGAAGCATCATCACCGACAGTACGTACCTCAGGTTGAGTCTGTCCTTCCGTCTGAGACTCAACATTTTCCGAAGCAGGGGCTTGCTGAGGGTTGGCCTGAAGTCCATCCTGATCATCATCATCATCATCCCATCCCTTGGGAGCACTGACAAGTTTGATCTTGAATTCAGGATTTTTCAGATTCAGCCTTGTTACCCTTTTGGTAATTCCCTCAGTATCAGGACTTGGAACCTGTTTCCTATGCACTGATACAGTCTCATCAAACACAACATGAGGTGTTTCCTCCACACAAAGGGTCCGACAGTTATATACCCTGAAAGCTTTACTGACTGAGGAGTATCCTAAGAAAACTCCCTCATCAGATTTGCTATCAAAGGCTTTCAGCTGGTCTTTTCCATTGTTCAGGATGAAGCACTTACACCCAAAAATATGGAAATAAGAGATGCGAGGTTTCCTCTTGTTCCAAGTTTCATAGGGTGTCTGAGCATGTTGTTTGTTCAGCATGGATCGGTTTTGAGTGTAGCAAGCAGTGTTGATTGCTTCAGCCCAGTACTTCTTGGGCAGTCCTGACTCAGCCAACATGGTCCTGGCAGCTTCCTTCAGGGTACGATTCCTCCTTTCAGCTACCCCATTCTGCTGAGGGGTCCTAGCTGCAGAAGTCTCATGAGTTATACCATGGTCAGTACAAAAGTCAGTTATAATAGAGTTTATAAACTCGGTTCCTCGATCTGATCGGATCCTGACAATGCTCTGACCCTGTTCAGTACTCAATTGCTTGAGTAACTCAGGAAGCTTGACCTGTGTCTCCTTTTTGTTCAGCAAGAAAATAACCCATGTGTACCTGGAATAGTCATCAACAACAACAAGGGTATATTTCCTACCATTTATGCTGACAGGAGTAACTGGACCAAAGAGATCCATGTGCAGGAGCTGAAGCACTCTGTCAGTAGATAAGGCTTCCTTTACTTTGAATGTGGCTTTGGTTTGCTTGCCTTCCTGACACGCTCCGCACACGTGGTCTTTGCTAAAAACTTCATTTGGCAGACCATCTACAAGAGAGAGTCTAGAGATTTTGTTAATAATCTTGAAGTTTAAGTGACTCAGACGTTTATGCCAGAGCCAACTGAGCTCAGAGGAGCTCTTAGCGACCAGACAGGTTTCACGAGGGCTGCTCTTGAAATCAGCAAAATATACATTGCCCCTCCTGACTCCTGTGATCAGAACCTGCAGTGTAGATTTGTCCTTTACGAGACACATGTTAGATGTAAATTCTACACTATATCCTCGGTCACAAAACTGACTAACCGAGAGTAAGTTATGTCTCAGTCCTTCAACATATGATACATTCATAACGCGGACAGAGTTAATAACAAGGGTTCCGAATCCTCTGGTGAAACCCTTAGAGTTATCACCAAAGGTTACCTGCGGGCCATCTTGAGCTACATAATCCTGAAGGAGATCGCGAAATCCGGTCATGTGCCTGGAACATCCTGAGTCCAAGTACCAGTCCATCAGATCCTCCTTCTTCTTTTTGTAGCCCGCAGTGACCTGAAAAGAATCAGGCCTCAGGTACCCATCTCGTATTGGGTCCTACTGAGTCAGCCATACCCTTCGGGATCCAGATTTGTCTGACAATTCTGACAGCATCAGAAGTGTAGACCTGTTTCCCTGAAATGTCAACATACACAGTTCTCTTCTTCCTTTGTGCCTGGGAAGTTGAGGGTGTATGGGTGTCAG
>JAPKLY010000208.1:0-12322 GCA_026898435.1 Prunella vulgaris
ACAGTCATACTAAAAGTGGCCTGTCTTATTGCACTGGAAGCATCTTTTCTCATCATCTTCACCTTCTTCTTTGTCTTTTCTTCTGGTTTCAGATTTTAAGGTGGATTCCTCACTCTTGTTGTTTCTTTTGTATTCCTTTTCAGGCTCCTTTTCATTCCTTGGAGTGAACCTGGACTTCTTCTCCTTGCTGTCCTGATAATATCTTTTGTATTTGCCAAACCTTGAGTTCAACTTTTCAAATCTTCTTGCTAGAAGGCTCATTTCCACTTTCAGCTCAGCCTTGCTTTGAGATTTGCAGGGCTTGTTGGCCTTCTTGATCTTGGCTGGTTCACCTTCAGAACTGTTTGCCTTGAAGGCTACTCCTTTCTCTGATGAGGAAGGCTCTTCTGTAGCTTTTTTCCTATTGAGATCAAACTCATAGGCCTTGAGTTCTGAGAATACTTGCTGCATAGACATGTTATATAGGTCTTTGGTGTTCTGCGTCATCACTGAGTAGACATCCCACCTAGGTGAGAGTCCCCTGAGAATTTTGAGAGCAACCTCCCTCTTGGTGTAAACTTTACCAAGAGAGTTTATCTCATTCATAATATCAGTGAATCTGCCATCAAGCTGATCAATGGTCTCATTTGACTCCATTGAGAATTGTTCATATTTTTGAACAGCCACTAACAACTTGTTTTCTTTTATTTTGTCAGTTCCTTCACATAGGAGAGTCAATGTGTCCCATATCTCTTTTGCTGTTGTACAATGGACAACTCTTCCCATGACAGAGTCAGGGATGGTTGTGTACAATATATTCATAGCTACAAAGTTGAGATTATGTCTCTTCCTTTCATCAGCAGTGAGGTCATCTTCATCCTTAGGCCACTCCTCTCTAGGATCATTAATTTGAGCTTGTGTGATCCTAAGATTAGCAGTCATAAAGACAAAAGGACCCCTTGTGATTACTCTGAGTATTTCATCATGCACACAGGCTAGGTGTGCCGTCATTCTTATTTTCCAGAAATCATATCCTTCTACTGATAATTGAGGTAGCTTGTGATGTGCAAGATGATTGAGAGGATTAGCTCCCATGTTGGAATCTGAGCTTCCAGTTGCATTGGTGTGAGCTGCTCCTGTGGCTGTGTTCCCTGTGTTGATTGATCCTTCTGCTTGTGTAGACATGTTTAATCAACAAAAACTTTAAGAAATGTTAGTCAGATCAGTTCAAGTGACCACTCAATTGATATATCAAGGCAGTGGTTCTATGAACCCCTGCTCTAATACCACTTGTTGGTCCCAAATAGACCAAGACAGGTGAACTTTGCTTTCTCATCTTCAATGGTAGATTCCGGACGGTTGCAATGTTGTTGGGCGTAATTTCTGGCGACTATAGGGGCTGTGAACGATGGGTAAATGCTTCCAGGCGTGAATTCCGGCAAGTTGCAAGGCGGTTGGATTCAATTGTGAGTGGTGGAAGATGAGCTCCTCATTTCTCTCTCTGGATTAGTATTGTTCCAAGTTTCTTTCTTTTCTTCTGACTTGACTTGGTCAAAATTGGAGTTATTCAGCATCAAAGAACCACGGGACCTACAATTCCCAATTGACACTCTCAATTTAGTTTAAATGGGCCTCTCATTTTCAATGAACAAAACAATTTTGTGATATTTGGGCACCAATTTAATTAAAAAGAAAGGGGTATTAATTAATTTTCTCAACCAATTAAATGACATGTATTTGCTCCAAAAAAATTCTAACTTTTCTACAAAAATAGCAAAATACATGCATTTCTCATTTTAAGCACAATTGATCAAAATAAAGTGATAAAAACATGAAATCACAATTAAAATAGACAAAAATAGCACACAAAATTCACAAAATTTTCACTCAAATCATTACTCAATGAAGAAGTACATGTTATAAAATATAATACGTGGTGTTACATATTGCGATTATGTTAATTTTCACAGATATTGTGTTACTAAATAAAAATATGTATGTTACTTATTAAAAAAACTGTAATTTTTAAAAAATATTACGTTACTAAATGAACATATGTATGTTACAATATAACAAACATTATGTTACTTACACTGTTGGTCCCAAATAGACAAAGACAGGTGTATGGGGGGGAATACACCTGTTAGTACAGTTTTTAAAAATCCAGTTTACAGTGGACTTTACTTAAGATCACAGGCCACTTATAAAATATCAGTGGACTTGAAGGTCTCCTGATAAGTAGCCTGAGGTTTTGATATGTTTGAGTTGTGCAGCGGAATATTTTAGAAAACACTTGAAGCTATTAACTCACAAAGGCACATGAGACACAGGGATTTATAGTGGTTCGGAGTTAAACTCTCCTACATCAACTTTTTCTGATTTAACTGGAGAATTCCTTAACCACAGGAATTCCTTAACCACAGGAATTCCTTGTTTTAGAGTGCCAAGGTGCACTGATCAAGAGTAGCTCTTCTTGATCTCTAGGATTTTCACCGAGTCCTAGTCCTTTCAGATTTCAGACTGAGACACTCGCCAGCTTACTTTCTTACCACTCACAACCTTGAACCTCACTTGGTTTAAGGAGTTAAGTTTTTGCAACTAAGGTTGAGATAACCCTTACAATGATGAGCACTATCTAGATTAGGTTATCTCAAAAGGCTTCTAAGATATTACAGTGTAAACCTAATTACAAGAATTAATTCTAGGCATTGTAAGCACTTGGGAAACTAGAATGAATTCTAGGCATTGTAAGCACTTAAGAGTATGAGCTTTTCAGATTATCAGTTGAGCTTGTTTGTTTCCCGTACTTAGCTTCTTCTTTAACTCTTGTATTTATAGACTTAAATTTGAAAGACTATCCGTTGGAGAGATAGTTTCAAATTTAAGTTATGTTGGTGTACCAACGTTCTTCAATATTTTCCTCAGATTTTGGATGGTCAAATATGTGCATATGTAGCAGTCCAACGTTCAAGAAATCTTCTTCAGATTTTGGATGGTCAACTCTCAAGCATTAATGGTTGATAGCTCTTTAAATGCCTGCTTAGAGATAATGCAGCCGCCTTTGAAAACTGTGCCATCCTAGGTTGTTGGTTGCTTCTGAACTTGGTACTAACAGGTCAGTTTCTGTGTCAGATCCGTACATAGGTGGCAGCTTCTCATTAGCCTGTCTTAATTGTTCCTCAATCCAGTCTAATGGTTGCATTGAAGTCCTCTATCTTTTCATCAGGTGACTTGGAACATTCTCTTTGCTGCATTAAACACTTCATTTATGTGTTGGCTACTTCCTTATTAAATGCTGAAGGCATTTAATACATCAGGGTACTTATCTTCAGGAGAGTCCTCTTCAGGCCATTAGGACTTAGTCTTTTGGGGTGCATTCTTCAGTCAGTGGGTGTATCTACTAATCCTTCATCAGGTTAGTCTATAAGACATCAGGATAGTCTTTAAAACATCAGGCCAGTTTTTACATAAGTAGACTGCTACAATTCAACTTATATTCTAAGTTATTATCATAGCCTCCTAACACTTTGGGCTATTATTTCTAAGTTTTAGATATACATCAATACATCAGGGGAGTCTTTGGGATTTATCAAAATATTTTACAAGTCACTTCCCAACATCCAGTTATGGATAAATATATTAACAGTTTAGACACCAAATATGTTAGGAATTGAATATATGTTACGAAATGAATGCATGTGTGATACTATATAATATAAATAGTGTTACTTTAACTAAATAAAATATATGTTACATATTTCATAATTATGTGTTACTATTTAAAAGAAACAATGTTACATTCCAGGAATATATCATGAACCAGAGAGTGATTTTCAACATGCTGCTGAACAAACACAAGTACTAGAAAATACGTCTAATCAGGGGGGAAACTTTAGTAGTGAAGAATACAGCTGTTCATTGATGGGAATGAAAAGAGATACAATAGATCAAATATATGAACTCTATTGCACACATGCTCGTTCATTTATATTCAGTGTATGAAAATCAATAGAAGTGAGGTCTACGGATGGATCAAACATATTAAGAACCAAACTGTATGTGTGCTCATTCAGTGGTAAAAAGAATAAGAGTGAAGAAATAGCAACTAAAGAGACAACCATAAACAAAAGAAACAGAAAAATAAGAGCAGATTGCAAGGCAAAGATGAAGACAAGATTAACTGATTGTGGGAAGTATGAAGTAATAAAACACATCATCGAGCAAAATCATACATTAACTAGAAAAGAATGGATTCATTTACATCGTTCTGAGAGAGAAAACACGGGTGAAAAGGCTGAAGTAATCAATGAAATGATATCATCTGGTACAAGACTAGTAGATTCTTTCCGCTATCTAGCTTGTAGTGTTGGAGGAGAAGAATAGGTTGGACACACGATGAGAGATCATTTGAACTTTGTGAACCGTACTAAAAGATGCGGTATAGAGGGTGGTGACGCAAAGACATTCATAGATTTGATATAGAATCAAGAGGAGTAGGAAGATCAATTCTTCTACAAGGTTCAGATTAATGAAGAGGGTAGGTTGAGTAATATTTTTTGGAGGGGCTCGATGATGAAAGAGGATTTTGAGATATATGGGAATGTTTTGGTCTTTGACACAACCTATAAGACTAACATGTGTGATCTCATCTGTGCACCATTTGTTGGAATAAACAACCACTAGAAAAATACTATGTTTGGAATAGCATTTTTATCGGATGAAAAACAGAAAATTTTGAGTGGTTGTTTACGGTTTTCAAGAAATTCATGGGTGGGAGAAGTCCAATACAATATTCATAGACCAGGATCTAGCAATTTCAAAGGCAATAGAAAAGGTATGATAAAAATACTTGTGTGTTACTGAATATATAAATAAATGTTACAATATAGTATAATATGTGTTAATTTATATTTATGTTACTTTTTAATTATACTGTGTCTTACATATATGTATAAACTGTGTTACTATTCAAATTTTCCCAGAAATAAGGCACAAGCTATGTCTACGGCACCTACAACAGAATGCAGTGAGAAGGTTTGCACAACTAAAGAGCAATAACAAATTTAAAGAATCATTCAACAAGTGTTTATCGGGCTGCATCGATAGGGATAATTTTGAGAACTGTTGAAAAGGGATGATTACGAAATTTAACCTGTGGAACAATGCTTGGTTTACAAGGTTATACACATTAAAGGAGAAATGGTGCACGACATTGAGCAAGGATTTTTTTCAGCTGGAATAAGATCCCCACAACGAATCGAGAGTGTAAATAGTTCGATATCTTTTAACTCAAGTTGATAGGGAGTGGATGTGCCAGTTCCCAGAGGTCACTGGCTAAGGAACGATCCCATGCTTTAAGATGAAATCTCAAATATTAGTAAGTAGCTTTCAAGACTTGTAGCCTCTGCTACGTGGGCTAGAGATGAAATATAGATGTGAGTTCTGTCTTCTGGGCTCATGCCTCTGCCAGAGAGCAGAGGTGTCAGGTAACTGTGAGAGTTGCGTGATGAAAAAGTGATCTCCCTTGTTACTTCTCATATCTGACCTCTGGGAAGTTGACCTAGTCTGTACTCGGTTGACGAGGGAGCAAAGAAGAAGAAAATGTTGTCATTATCATTGAAACCTAGTATATAGGTGCATGCAATCAGCCAAATCAACATGAAGGAATATTCTGGTACTTGCAACCAATAAGGGAGTGCCACGTGTTGTACTATCTGCCCTATTCTTAAGCATTGATCCACTACCACGACTAGGTTGTTAGGAGTGGTCCCAAAGGTAAAGGCAAAGATGGAAATACCCTTCTTTGTGAGGAGAGGGTATATATAGCTCTTTGTTCATTTTCTTGTGCCCTAAGACATATTTTTTACGCACACTTTCACACATATTCAATACTTCATATTCGAGGAGGCTGACTTGATCGTTGGAGGGTCGACGCCGGAACCCTCTCCAGCCCGACTTTGTGCAGATCATCAGAAGAAGGAGTGCAGCAGTGGAAGATCCATCAGTATCCAGAAAGCAGAGAACCAGTTTCTCATTGAAGCATTCGGAGAAAGGTAACATTTCTTTGATCTTCATGCTTATTTGGTTTTATTGTTGAGCTGGGTATTTTTTGACCCGATCAACTGGCGCCGTCTATGGGAACATGTTTATGAGTTAAGACGTGAGTTTGGTATTATGTGTAAATTTGTTTCAAGATTTTCTGTCTTCTCAAAGCAAAACGATCCCTGTGGCTTAAGTCGAGATCTCGCATATTAGTCCCTTAATATTGTTAGAAAGTATGATTACAGTGCCCTAAATGTTTATGTTATGAAAGGTATGATAAAATTTGAATGATAAATGAAAAAGGTGAGGATCCCAATAGGAATATATGTAGCCGTTGGGGATAAAAGTAGTCGTTATTACTATTTTAGTGTGTAAAAACAACTTCTCGGGATAAGAACTTTGGTGACCCATGTGTGTTTACTTGAGCAGTTTTAAAGTGAAGAAATGTCATATTATTGTGTCATATTTTCTCAATATTGGTGGCTAATGAAACTGAGGATGACAGAGATGACTGACCCAAACCCCCGGAATCTGAGGTCAGAGTTTGAGGCTGTGGCCAACACTCCCGTGAGCGCAGAGATCCCAGTGGTCACAGCCCAGAGCACACCCGCGTTGCCAGTAAATGAACAGCCAGGCAGCTCCAGTGTGATTACATTGATGGCAGATAGCCTAAGAGCTTTTATTTAAACGGTTGTGAATCAAGCCTTGACAAATCAGGTTGCAGAAGTCATAGGACAGAAGGAAACTCCTGTTTCGAATACTAAAACTCCCCTAGCAGGGGGGAGGAGAGAAAATGGGCCCACGGGCGTGTCCGAGGCTGGGGCGCCGATCGAGCCCCCAGCTAAGACCCAAAGTGGACCCGAACCTAGGGCCTGGAACGTGCCCAACACATTACCTCAACCAATGGGAAACGTCCCGGAGGATGGGATTGTGCGAACCAGATTTGGCAGAGCAACTGCCGCAGGGGGTACTGTGAGAGATGACAGACCAGATAACAGAGCTAACAGGGGAGGGACCAGAGACTCTCGGTTGGTTGATTATGCGGATGACTTTGAGGAGGTAATGGAATCTACGGCAGTGACTACTACTAATCATGCAATAGCTTCTTTGAAACGGGAAATGGAGGTGATTAAGAAACAGTATGAAAAGGCTGCGAAACTCGGGGGGCGCCAGGGGGGATCTCCCCTGACAGATGAGATTCTTCGGGACCCTCTACCCCCTGGATTTAAGGCTCTGAATTATGAGTATGATGGAACTTCAGATCCACAGGATCATTTGCTAAGGTTTGAAAATAGGGCGCTGCTGCATCAGTACTCAGAGGGTGTAAAGTGTCTGGTGTTTCTTACCACTCTCACCAAGTCTGCCCAGAAGTGGTTTAGTCAGTTTCCTGCAGGTTCAGTTCACTCCTTCTCAGAACTCAGTGACCTATTCTTGCATCAGTTCGCAAGTGCCAGAAAAATAGCGAAAACCTTCTTGTATTTGCTCAGTTTGAAGCAAAAGCCTCAGGAGAGTCTGAGGGCATATATTACACGCTTTAATGAAGCTACCCTTAAGGTGCCCTCTGCCTCGGATGAAGTCAGAACTAACGCCTTAGCACAAGGGTTATTGGATGGAGACTTTTTCAAATCACTGGCCAAGAGACACCCTGCATCTTTTGATGAGTTGCAGGTTAGAGCTGATAAGTACATAAATCTAGAAGAGGCGAGAAGCATGAAGAAAGAGGAGAGAGGATCAAAAAAAAAGAAAAGAGCCAGAAAAGAAAAAAAGGAGGGGCTGAGAAGCACAAGAATGAGAAAGAGAAGTCACACCAGGAAAGGTTTGATGCTTACACCCCGTTGACACTGCAACCTGCTGAGATGTTAGAAATTGCAGCAAACATCCCAGGGTTCAAATTTCCTGCTTCTGCTAGAAGGGGTCCGAAGAACCATAGGTCAGAGCACTATTGTCGATATCATAATAATTATGGTCACGAGACCAATGAATGCAGACACTTGAATGGTGCTATTGAAAGATTGATTAGGGAAGGCCATTTGGTTAATTTCATGAAGAGAGAAGAGAAGGGAAAGGAGCTGATAGAAGCACCAAGGAAGGATGGGTCAAATCAGAGGAGAGGATTCATCCAGATGATAGTGGGAGGACCAATGGATGGTGATTCAAATAGAGCCAGGAAGGCATCTCTCAGAGAAGGAAAGTTCAGGGAAGTTGGGAATATCCATCAAGTAAGGATGGAGGAAGATACACCTATGATTAAGTTTGGAGCAGAGGATGAGATCACTGGTCAGAGACCACATAATGATGCTCTTGTCATAACAACAGAGATAGGCGGATACAAAATAGCCAGAGTATTTGTGGACATGGGAAGTTCAGCTGATATTATGTTTCAAGAATGCTTTGAAAAAATGAATTTCAATGTAGAGCTCAAACCAGTGGATACTGCCCTCTTTGGTTTTGCAGGAGGGGCAATACATCCCAGAGGTCAGGTGTCATTGCAGGTCAGATTGGGAAAGTCGCCGTTGTTCAGCGTGAAGATGGTTAATTTCTTAATAGTGGATGCCCCGTCGGCGTACAATGTGATATTGGGAAGACCATCCTTGAACTTGTTAAGAGCAGTGGTATCCACCTATTATCTGAAGCTAAAATTTCCTGTGGGAGCGGAGGTAGCAGAGATCTGTGGAGATCAACTATATTCCAGAAAATGTTATATTGTTACAGTGAGAGAGGTGGTTAAAGGCCTGGGGCAGTCAAGCAGAGGAGAAGACCCCCATGGGAAAAGATTAAAACTCGAGGAAATGAGAGAGGAGAAGCCAGAGCTAAGAGTGAGTCCCAAGGAAGAGCTGATGCCAGTAGAGCTATTCCCCAACCAGTCGGGATTTGTCACCTATGTTGGTACTCAAATGGAGCACAGGATAGCAGAAGCTGTTATTATATGCTTAAGGAAAAATGCTTATCTCTTCGCTTTTAAGCCAGAAGACTTGATAGGCATCGACCCAGCAGTGGCCCTACATAGTCTGAATGTGAATATAGAGGCCAGACCCGTGAAGCAGAAGTTGAGAAGGTTCGGCCCAGAGAAAGATAAGGTGATCCAAGAGGAGGTTCAAAAATTGTTGAAAGCGAAGCACATAGTGGAGGTCCAATTTACGGAATGGTTGTCTAATGCAGTGTTAGTGGCGAAAGGAGCTGGAGCTTGGAGGATGTGTATGGACTTCAGGGATCTGAATAGGGCTTGCCCTAAAGATCATTATCCACTACCCAGAATTGATCAATTGGTGGATTCTACTTCTGGATGTGAATTGTTATCTATGATGGATGCGTACCAGGGTTACCACCAAATTTGGATGGATCGAGCAGATGTACCAAAGACTTGCTTTGTAGTGTCTTGTGGAAAATACGACTATGTCAAAATGCCATTTGGATTGAAGAACGCAGGGGCCACATATCAGAGGATGGTAGATGTGGTGTTCAAAAAATAGATTGGAAAGAATATGGAGGTATATGTGGATGACATGTTGGTGAAGAGCATCAAGGCGAAAGATCACGCCTCTGACCTTGAAGAAATCTTTAGTGTGTTAAGGACATACCAGATACGACTTAACCCAGCCAAGTGTGCTTTCGGAGTAAGGACAGGCAAGTTTCTTGGGTATGTAGTGACCCCAAAGGGAATCGAAGCCAATCAAGATAAGGTAAAGGCTATTCTAGAAATGTAAGCGCCCAGAAACTTGAAGGAGGCGCAGGGGCTAAATGGACGCATTGCGGCGCTGAGCAGGTTCATTTCTCGGTCAGCAGAAAAGAGTTTACCTTTCTTCAGAATATTGAGGAAAGGGTCACGGTTTGAGTGGAATGAAGAATGCCAAAAGGCCTTCGAGGAGTTGAAGAAGTACTTGGCAGAATTACCTCGGTTGACGAAGCCTGTGAAAGGAGAGACGTTATATATGTATTTTTCCCTGGGAAAAAGTGCTCTAAGCTCTGTCCTCTTGCGAGAGGAAGGAGGCAGGCAACTGCCGATCTATTACGTAAGCAAAGTAATGCAGGGCGCAGAGACGAGGTACTCGGAGATAGAAAAAGCTGCGTTGGCGGTTATAACAACTGCTAGAAGGTTGAGACCTTATTTCTTAAAGCATAAGGTAGTAGTCAGATCCCACATGCCACTGCAGAGGACTATGGGAAGACCTGACTTGTCGGTACGAATGGTTAAGTGGGCAGTGGAATTGGGGGAGTATGAAGTGGAATTCGAAGCAAGGTCATCCATAAAAGCACAAGCCTTAGCCGATTTTATACAAGAAACGGCACAGAGAAGGGAAGTCAGAACACGGGAAGCATATGTGGATGGCTCAGCTACTTCTACAGGAAGTGGCGCTGGGATCTGGATAATCACACCTGAGGAGAAGAGTTGCAGTTTTCAATAAAGTTTGAATTCAAGACATCCAATAATGAAGCAGAGTACGAGGCTTTGATCAGAGGAATGAAGATGCTTCAAGAGCTAGGAGCCCAAAGAGCAGTGATATATTCAGACTCTCAACTGGTGACTCAGCAGCTGCTGGGGGCGTATGAGAGGAAGAATGAGAAAATGGCCAAGTATGCAGAGGTGGCAATGCAGCTAAAAGAAAAATTCGAGGAATTGCGGGTAAAGCAGATCCCATGGGAAAGAAATCAGAGGGCTGATTATCTAGCCAAAATGGCGAGCTCCTCTGAAGAAGCCAGTGGAAAGATCACTTTGATTGCAGCAAAGGACCAAGTAACTAACTTGGAGGTTGGAGCAATAGAGGCAGAGGAAGATTGGAGATCCCACATTGTTCATTACTTACTGACAGGGCAGAAGCTAGAGGGGTATGAAAAGGTGAGAATGACGGTATACGCCCGATTTTGCATGATAGGAGAGCTTCTGTACAAAAGATCATTTTCCCAACCATACCTGAGATGTCTATCGGTGAGGGAAAGCAACTTTGTGTTGAGAGAAGTGCATGAAGGATGTGGAGGATGTCATACTGGAACTCGGGATGTAGCTCGAAGAGTGCTAAAGGCTGGTTACTTCTGGCCCACCATTTTGAGAGATCCGAAAGATTTGATACAAAAATGTGACAAATGTCAAAGGCATGGCCCCTTGATTCACGTACCAGCCAGGGAATTGGGAGTGATGTATTCCCCTTGTCCCTTTGACAAGTGGGGAATAGATATAGTAGGAAAATTTCCTAAGGCACAAGGAGGAAAGACATTCTTAATAGTGGCGGTTGATTATTTCAGTAAGTGGGCAGAGGCAGAAGCCGTGCAGAAGATAGATGAAGGAACAGTGATCAAATTCTTGTGGAAGAACATTTGTTGTAGGTTTGGGGTGCCCAGAATCCTGATATCAGATAATGGAGCCCAGTTCTCGGGGGCCAGGGCAAGGAAATAGTGTGAAGAAATGGGAGTGCAGCAGAGATGGGTAGCGGTTGCTCATCCCCAAGCCAATGGTCAAGTCGAGGTAACCAATAGAACCATTGTGAACGGAATTAAAACGAAGCTTGAAGGAAGTAGAGGGAATTGGACAGAGCAATTGGAGTCTGTCCTCTGGGCGTATCGAACTAGTTTCAAAATGGCCACAGGGGAGACTCCCTTCAATCTGGTATATGGAGCTTCTGCGGTTCTCCCGGCAGAAATAGGAATCGAAAGCCATAGAGAGCAGATGTATGAAGAAGAACAAAATGCGAAATTGAGAAGAGAGAATCTGGATATGGTGGCAGAAGAAAGGGAGATCGCACGACTCAGAGCTGAGAGGTATAAGGAGCAAATAAAGGCTGCATACGATAAGAAGGTAAAAGAACAAAAATTGGAAAAAGGAGACTTAGTGCTGAGGAGAGCTGATGCACTCAAACCAACGGGGAAGCTGGAGCCTAATTGGGAGGGCCCCTATGTGATCGCTGGTGTGTTAAGAGGAGGAGCCTATGAGCTACAGGATGAAGAGGGCAACAAGATTGCAAGGCCATGGAGCATAGCGAACTTGAAAAAATACTACGTTTGAGTAGGAGCAAGAATAGAAATGTTTAACAGCTTTCAATCAAAAGACCATGCATATCATGTAAGCATGGCAGCATTTTATGAAATTCAATGAAAAGCTCCTGGGAATCGCAGTCCCTAGAGACCTTGAGTAAGAAAATTTTGTTTTTTCAAGAAAGAAAATTTTCAGAGGAGGAGGAGCACAAGTTTTTGCTCTCTGACCTCTGAAAGTGTTGAGTAAGAAAATTTTATCTTTTCAAGATAGAAATTTTTCAGAGGGGGATGAGCACAAGTTTTTGCTCTCTGACCTCTGAAAGTGTTGAGTAAGAAA
>JAPKLY010000208.1:14579-62492 GCA_026898435.1 Prunella vulgaris
GTGGCGCCTAGCTACACAAGCCAGACCACTACATATCATTTGAGATATAGCCCTGAGGCTCTGTCCACTGCGGCGCCTAGCTACACAAGCCAGACCACTACATATCATTTGAGATACTTCGCCCGTAGGCATTTGGGCAATAACCTCGTAACTAGACCCGAAGGTCAAAATATTTTCAACCGCAGACACCATCAGTCCATATAGTATTCAAAGCAATACAGTAAATGTCACTCACCTTAAACGTTTTCCTTTTGTAAAAACAATCACCATTCTTTTCACCCAGAAATCCTCATCACCGTTCTCGCACTTACACCTAGCATCATTCGTTGCGTTTCAGTTATTGATGTCTTAGAATTTTTTTTTAGATTTTATACACGTTTGTCCGAAAGGGGACATTTTGAGCACTTAAAGTCTTATTCTCTTTATTCTTATCACTTAAGAAAACATATAGTCATAAATTCAAACAAGAGAATATAACATTTTAAAATTAGCAAGAAAACTTTATGTACTAGACATAGCAAGAAAACATGATGTTCTAAACATAGCAAGGAAACATAATATCCTAAACTTTGCAAGGAAATATAATAATATAAACTTGAAGAGTATATAGCGCATACACCTTAAAATAGATGAACATGTAGTATTTTAATGTCCTAAACATTAAATAAAAAGAACATATAGCATGTAATTTGCTAAGGCTTAAAACTTGCAATAACTAGTGCCCTAAACCTTTAAATGGTAAACATATCATCATAAAATTAGAATAATGAGTTCAAAACCATGCAAACAAAATTCCATACATAGCATTTTAGAACTCCAAATCACTATCACATCATGCTCATCAAATATGATTTATTTTAGAAAGAAACAATTTGAAAAGAAATATCTTTTATTTTATATTCTTAAGTATTTTCTAAACACATTTCAATATAACCAAAAATCACAAAACTTGTATAATGGGATCATAATTAGGTGTATAACACCTTGTGGCAATTCATTTTGTAAGTGAAAATTTTAGGTTTTGGATCATGTTTAGAAAGAGGACAATGATTTTCTTAGGTTTCCATAGAAAATTCCAACACGACCTTAACAAAATATTTTTTGTAAATATTTAGGCTAGTTCAAAAACTTTGAAATAAATCATGGAGATCCCCAAGTTCACCTAGTATTTATTTCTGTATTTCCCAAAAGTTGTGCTTGAGCCGATTTTTCTCAAAAATTCAAAGAATTCCGAATTTGGGGACTTCTCAAGGCAAACAAGAAAATATAGTCCTTAATCTAAAATCAACACCAAACATCATGCCATTCACTTAAATCATGCATTCAAATAGCATTTATTAACACATAGCCTTCACTAAACATAGAATTTAGACTAGTTTTATCATGGAAAACATTTACATTTTTCTTTTACAAGAAGGTAACACATGAGCAACAACATTCAAGTAGGGCAGTTTGCATTTTGGACGACACTCATACAAACTTTGAGCATTTTATAAAAATATCAAAACTAATCCAAAAACTGTGAAATTTTTACAGTAGCTACCTCATCAAGTCTAGTTCACAAATAAAATTTCTTTCATGTAATTTGGTTTAGGAAAATATGAGTTTTAGGCTTGTTTTCAAAACATGGCAGATTATTCCAGAAATTCCAGAAACTATGCAACTTTATAAATAATTTTGGTAAAAATATTTAAACACCTCTAAAAATCAATAAATAAATCATGAAGGTACTAAACCTCATGTAGTATTTTACCATAATTTTTAAAATATTTTTCCATGAACTGATTACTCCCAGAAAATCCATAATTTCGAAATAAGGAGCATTTTGTCACACGTTCGTAGAAAATTCATAACTTATTAACGAAAACTCCAAAAATACTCAAAATAGATTCAAATGAAAGATAACTTGATCTAGTTTCCAACCATATAAAGATAATCCAAAAATATTTAACACATGAGGTCCGAATTCTGTAAGAAATTCAAGATCAGTGCATAAAGTGTGTGATTTGTGTGCATGCTTTCACTTACATTTTCAATTCCATAACTACCATGCAACCAACATTTTAACACCTTCAAAAACATCATCCAAGACTTCATTTATCATGCATTTGAACATTAAAAGTAACAAAGTCCTAAGGTTTCATGGTATCTAAAAATATGGAACAATAAACACACATAGCTTACATATACATGCAAGAAAAACCAAATGTTTTGAGTTGGGGTTTTACAACCTTTGGAGCCTTTTTCTTGTTAATAAAAGAAGCTTTATTTGTCCCTTGACCATTAAGCTTTTAGGAATGGAGCACCACTTGGGGGAATACTTTGGTTTTGAGCTAAAACAAGGCAATAGAGTAAGTTAGGAAAAATAGAGAGAAAAACATGAACTTAAAGAGAGAAGGAGAGATGGAGAGCTTATTTTTTTGCTTGGAGTTGGCTTCAAAACTTCAATACAACTTCATAGATGACTTTATACATGAGAATGAAAGCTTCTTATGGTTGTAAATGGTAGAAGAAAATTTCCTTCTCCCTTGAAATGATAATGGCCGAAAGTTGTAAGTGAAGGGGGAAGAGATGCTTTGCTTGTTTTTCTCTTTCATAGGTTTCTTGTCAAATGAAGGAAGAGTATCAAGATAATGTATATATAGAGGTAAATTCTTGTCTTGGCTGAATTTGAGTGTGTAGGAGAGGGTAGGAGAAGTCAAGGGTAGGTATGGAAAGTTGGGGAGTAGGAAAAGAAAGCATGGTTCCTTAATTTAGGGGTATGGTACACTTTGACCTAATTTTCTTCAAACTATCAGCTTGGTGTCGGTCATGTGGGTATTTAGGAGGGGAATTTGAGTTCTAACTGTATTTTGGGACGCGATATGGTTTTCGGTGTTGAAATCGGATATTATTCGGTCACGTTTTGGGCTCCGAAAATTAATATTTTGATCGTTTTGGCACACTAAATTTTTATATCTTGTATTTATTAAGCAAACCTTGTATTTAACTCATTTTACTAATTAAGTCTTGATTAGGAACTGTAATTACTCGCCGGATTGACGAATTTTGAAATTTAGGGTTTTCGGTTCGACATTTGGCAACAAACGTCTAAATTTTTATTTAATAATTCTTTTAAACTTAAAGGCCTTTAAAAGCCTATTTAGGACCTTATCTTACTCATTCCATCGATATATTTATGTCCGATTCGCAGTTACGGTGCTAGGAGTGCTTCCGGTTCCGGTTTTGGACCATCCGTTGAGTAGAAATCAACCATTTAAAAATATAATGTCCTTAAAGAAATAAAAATCAATAAGTTAAAATATGTATACATAAAACATAACATTTAATATATATAATAGAAAATCCTAATTTGGTTCGGGGTATTACAACTACCGCCGCCTCTGTTTGAATCGCTGGAAAATCCTTGCTCTCGACGTCGACCCCAATCTGCCGCCGCAAGAAGCCTACCTCTGTGTCCGCCGCACTGGAAACCGATGCCTGATAATGAGGAGAAATGCAATTGGGCCTATTTTCAAGGTATTGGGTTTCTGTTAGTTTTGGTTTTTGGATTTTTGTTAATTTAAATTGGGGGCTGAACGTAGATAGAATTAGTTAGTTATGGTTTTTGGATTTTGATTTTTTGTTAATTTTAATTGGGGGCTGAATGTAGATATAACATTAGTTAGTTTTGGTTTTTAATTTTGATTAATTTTCCTGGGACGATGCTGCTAATATTTTCTCTTAGATTTTTTTTAATTAGCTTTTAGCTGTCGATATTATGCAGAAAGATTATAATTTGAAAAAATCAAGACTTGATTTTCTCTTCTGCTGAGTTTTTTAAATTTTTTTCATTGTTAGCTCCATTATTATGATGCAGAAAGAAATAATTTTTTTTTAAATCCTTGGAGAGCGGTTATAAACCGCTCTCCAAGTTAAAAATTAAAAAAATTAAATACACTTGGAGAGCGGTTCAAGAACTGCTCTGTAAGTTGAATCCAACTTGCATAGCTTTCGCTTGGAGAGCTCATTTAACCACTTTCTAAGCGGAAAATTGTGAGCTCTCCAAGCCTTTTTTGTACTAGTGTAACTTGTTTTTATGTTAATGATTTTTGTTGTTGGTAGAATTATCTAATTGAGTGATTATGTGGCTAATTTAATACTGAAATTCTACTAAACAATAATCTTAGAAATTGTTTAAGAATGTTCTTGAAGTGAGAGAAAGTGGAGAGAAGAAATATTGTGTGTATTATGAGCTTAGAGAGAGAAATGTGTTACAATGACCCTATTTATAGTTTTGCATGTAATGAGGTGGTACTTAGTGAGCTTATTTAGCCTAATGTGCTGACAAGTGTCCTTAATACTTGTCATCATGCCTACTACTACACTCTAATTACATTACTTTGTCCTACTACATCACTACTAGCTCCCTACACAGCTATTGGCTTCACTTCGGACTGAGCGAGTTCCTTGGCGAACTCCCTTGCCTTGTGTTGCTCTGGAATGTGATGATGGTAGTAGGATCAGGCTATAGCTTCCGGTATTAGGCAAGCTCTAGGTGAGCTCTGGGCGAGCTCCCTTGCGACCTCCCTCTTTCCCTAGTGTTCACTTGGTCAGATGTTGATGATATGACTCCTGGTCAACTAGGCGAGGTCATGGGCGAATTCTCTCTTCCTTCATGGTGTTGACTGGTCAATGTTAGATGACGTGGCGCTGGACAATGTTGGCGAGCTCCTTCACCATGAGTTATTTATTTCGTTAATCTTTTCACAATACTTCGTTCTAGTTTGCCTATCAACATTTGTATTACAATTAAAATATATGTTACAATTCATTTGGTTATATGTTACAAAAAAGCATAAATTGTGTTACTTTATATCTATGTTACATTTAACATAGATATATGTTACTATGTAGAATAAAATGTGTTAATAATCATATGAACTTTCTGATTTCAAAAAATATAAATAAAAATGTGTAAAATTACCTCAATAGTCTTCATTCAAACTCCCAAATTTTGATCAAAAACTTATTTTTAAAAAACATATAAGAGTATATTACATAAATTTTTTTTACAGTATTTAATAAAACAAGTGTGTTACTATTTAAATTTTATACCTTATGTTGGTTGATTTCCCAACACAATATAATACCTAAAAAAGTAACCCTGTGAAACAAAAAATGTAAAGAGTAACATCAGACAAATGAATATATAAGCATAATACTTTTAAACATAAACCAGAAATATTAAATATATTAACAACAGTAAATATAAAACTACATAAAAACTTTCATTTCTACACCAACACTAATATACTAAGTCAAAGAAAATAATCATTCCTTAACCCACAAATTACCAAAAAAATATGTTAAAAATCCCTCCTGACTACACAACCAAATACAACTATCCACATCCATCAAATATTCACATCCATCAAAATCCCCAAAAGCACATCCACCCCCATCAAAATAAAAATATCCAAATCCCATCAAATATTCACCACCCCACAATTACATCAGATCAAAACAACAAAATCATTTCATCACCCCCATTAAACCAACCACAAACTGTTAACAGGATCATCCTGTTAACAGAAAACCAACCACAGTATCAAATTCTTAAATAACACCCAACACAACCTACAGTATCAAATTCTTAAAAATCTACTTGTTCCTATTCGATCTAAGATTTCTCTAGCTGTATGTAACATGATCATTTTGTTTTCTCTTCTTCTCGCCCAGGGTATTTTCTTTCGAAGCAGCAATAAGAGCAGGTTTGTTGACATAAAAATCCATCACCTTCTTAAAAACATTAATCCTCTGTGTATTGACATCAGATGATACAAGCTTTGAAAAGAAAGAACATCTTAAAAAGATCCTGAAAGTAGCATGTAAAAAATAAATAATATTACAAATAATATATGTTACTAATTAGACATTACTGTGTTACTATATAGAAATGTTTTTTAAAAAAATAAAAAATAAAAAATAACCTTACAAAGCTCTGGACATTCGTAAAGTTCACCTTGAAAATAAAAAATGTGGTGCATCAAAAACACACCACAATCATTACTCTGCTCATTAGACCTCCAAGAGAGCCTCATTGTTTGAACAGAGGATTTTTTAACTAACCCATCTTTTGGGTGCTTCATATCACCCAAAAATTTGGCCATGTACTTTTTTTGAAAGTTAACAAAAATATTAAATATAACAGGAATATTTGTACACTAACCAGCAAGAGGACACAATCATCGTATGTCTTCTGAATGACATGGATGCGATTATCAAGGTACTAGATCTTGCCCAAGGTGAAGCTAAAAACAGCTGGTGCATAGTGCACATATACACAAAAAGCTAGGTGGAAAAATATATAAAAAAAGGAAAAGTATACATAAATACATATATGCTATTCTTTCACAAAAATATATGTTACTATACAGTAATATATGTTACAAAACAATAATATGCATGTTACAAAACAATAATATGCATGTTACAAATCAATAATACGCATGTCACAAGAAAAATAATAATTATTCTAACAGATTTACATATAACTAAATAACAGAAAGTGAGTTACTAAACAACACAAAACAATTTTACTATTTATGTTACTATATAGTAATAATATATGTTACTTTATAAGAATATTTGTGTTACTATACAATAAAAATGTTAATTTTTCATAAATTTTTTACCATATCAGCACTCATAAACTTGTCAACAGATGCTGACTCAACCCAGTTTGTCCATCGACCAAAAACCTGAGCTTCGTTATCCGCCAAAGAACCTTTCTTCCTCATTATATCATTCAGCGGTATCTACAAAAAAATATACAATACAAAAACAAGTTTACAAATGCAATAAAATATAGAAAAAAGAATGAAAGATTATAAACTTACACTATAATCCAGCCCAAACACAAACCGAGATACAATGGAAGAAGATGATGAAACAAAGCTATCAAAGCAAGCCATAAAACTAGCAGCATTCAAGACATTGTGTGCAATCTCAGTTTGCGGCAGCATGGTTATCATATCTTCTCGAGATATGAAATACATGCAATTTTTTGAAACAAAAAACTCCTCACTGATAAAAAAACTACATGTTACTAGAATTAAAAATGATTTTAAAAAAATAAAAAAATATGTTACTTTCAACATTTTTATATGTTACTACATAGAACAAATAATGTTACTATAAGTATGACAAAAGAGAACTTACATCAAATTGTCCTTTTAATGAAAAATGTAGTCCACCGGCTCCATTTCATGACGCTCCAATCCAACTAAATTGCTCTTCTCCATATCAATAAATGGACTCAAAAACCCACACAGGTTATGTTGGGAAATGACTTGTAAAATATTTTGATAAATCCCAAAGACTCCCATGGTGTTTTAATGTATCTCTAAGACTTAGAAATAATAGTCCAAAGTGTCAGAAGACTATGATAAAAACTTAGAATATAAGTTTAAATATAACAGGCTACTTATGTAAGAACTGGTCTGTTGTTCCAAAGACTAGCCTGATGAACCTTAGACTAGCCTGATGTCAAATTAGCTGATACATCCACCTCCTGAAGAATGCACCCTAGAAGACTAAGTCTAAGCAGCCTGAAGGACTCTCCTGAAGACAAGTACCCTGATGCATTAAATGTCTTCAGCATTTAATAAGGAAGCAGCCAACACATAAATTAAGTGTTTAATACAGCTAAGAGAATGTTCCAAGTCACCTGATGAAAAGACAGAGGACTTCAATACAACCGTTAGACTGGACTGAGGAACAATTAAGACAGGCCAATGAGGTGCTGCCACCTATGTACGAATCTGACACAAAGCCTGTCCTGTCAGTACCAAGTTCAAAAGCAACCAACAACCTAGGATGGCACAGTTTTCAAAAACGGCTGCATTAACTCTAAGCAGGCATTTAATGAGCTATCAACCATTAATGCTTGAGAGTTGACCATCCAAAATCTGAAGAAGATTTCCTGAACGTTGGACTGCTACATTTTCACAGATTTGACCATCCAAAATCTGAAGAAAATCTTGAAGAACGTTAGTACATCAAAATAGCTTAAATTTGAAACTATCTCTCCAACGGATAGTCTCTTAAATTTAAGTCTATTGTTAGAATATCTATGTTAGATGTTTTGATGATATAATAAACCAATCAACTTGTAATAGGACCAGCTGAACCTGTTAGTCAGCTGATGAGTAGTTAGGATTAGATAGGTTCAAGTGAGGGGGAACCTACCTTGCTGCCTAGAAGATCAGAAGCTATCATAGAAGAGAAGACCAGCTGAGACCTTGTGGACTTAGCCGACTTTAGAAGATAAAAGAATTAAGCAGCTGACACTGGAGCATCGAGAGCAGATCATCAGAGAAGTTAACATCAGCTGATAGCTGAAGAGCAGATCAGCTGATATCAGGAGATTAGCTGATCAGCTGAGAGCACGTCGTAGACAAGATAAGGACCATGGATAAAAGACTTATTCAGACGAAGTCAAGAAGACCAGCTGAGGTGCACTCCAGCAGACTTGCACATCAGCTAAGGTCCAAGTATCAGCAGACTGATACACCAGCTGAGGAGACAGATCAGCTGAGGTTTCGTGCTCGGCCCAGATTCTTCAGAATCAATTTTAAGGGTTAACTTGCGACATAAAAGGAAGATTCCCAGAATAGAAGATCAATCAATCAAGGGGACAAACTTGATTATTGAAGATCGTGAAGATTGACGGGAATCAAGAAGGAAATTCAATCAATCACATTGATTGATTGAATACGAGATTATAGGATCTCAAATTTCTAGTCCATCCCAATGGCTAGTTATTTGATCCTATAAATTAGAGAAATAGTGATAATTTCAGTATTGGATTTACACGCACATTAAGCTAGCCGATACTCTGTCAGATTTATCACTTACGCTAAAAAACACAATTCATACTTATCCTTTGTAAAAGCTTTGTAGAAGTTGTGAGAAGTCAATTGCGCTTATAGCATTGACAAGTTGTAAGAGAGTAGTACTCTCAAACTGTGTAAGTAAGTGAGTAAGTGAGTTAGTGGAGAGCCCCTCAAGTCCAAGTTGGATTGAGGAGAGTGGATGTAGGACAGTTGGTCCGAACCACTATAAATCCCATGTGTCTCTTCGTATTTCTTTCTGTTCTTATTTGTGCACATCACCTAAAAACCGATTTTCATTAAAAACGTTTCCGCACTATACACAGCGCACTATTTTCAAAATTCAGACTACCTCAAGTAGTCTGCTGATTTTCTGAATAAGCCGGTAAAATTGAAAAAGGTTTTTGAATCCTTACAAGTCTATTCAACCCCCCTTCTAGACTTGTTCAAGTGTATTCTTCCCTAAAACCTGCCTTTGGGATCAACAAGTGGTATCAGAGCAGTGTGTCCAAAAGACCACAGCCTGAGAAAGCTTTTGGTGGTCACCTGGACAGATCCCTGAAAATCTTTTTTTAGAAAAATCTGTGTGCCTTTTATCTAACCACTTGCAGATATGTCTTCCTACAAAAAGAGTGGATCCAAGACAAGGAAGTTGCCTGAATTCTCCATAGAGGATTATGATTACTGGAAATTCAGAATGGAGAATTACCTTGGAGCCATTCATGATCGGATGTTAGATGTTCTGGAGGAAGGGCCAATCAAGTTCTTCTGGGAAGGAATAAGTGATGGCAAGACTTCAGAAGCTGAAATCAGTGAAAGAAGGAAGACAGAGAAGAAGAAGAGTGAACTAAATGATGCTGAAAGGACACTCTTCAACCTCGATCAAGTGGCCAGAACAGAAATCATTGAGACACTCTCCAAAGAATATATAGAGAAAATCAAGACGTGCAGAACTGCTAAGGAGATGTGGGAGAAACTCTCCTTGATGTGTGAAGGGACAGATCAAATCAAAGAGAACAAGCTTCAAGCTGTTCTACATACCTTTGACACATTTAAAATGAAAGCTGATGAAACCATTGATCAGCTAGATATGAGGCTGACAAACATACTGAATAAGGCAAGCTCCTTAGGAAAGGATTACTCGGAGAAAGAGATTATTAACAAAATTCTGAGATCTCTTACTCCTAGATGGAGAGTGAAGGTGACAGTAATTAAAAAGACAAAGAATTTATCTGAGATGAGTCATCATACTCTGCTATCTCATCTGAAGGCACATGAGTTCGATATCCAAGAAGAGGATCAAGAAGATGAGACTCCAACTTCATCAGCCACAAAGAATGTTTCTTTCTCTGCTGCAGCTGATAGTCAAGAGAAGTCCTCTGCTCCAGAGGACATGAGCTTAAAGGAGCAACTTGCTTTATTGACCAAGAAGTTTGACAAGATGTCAAACAAGTTTCAGAAGTATAGATCTCATTGGAAGAAGAATAAGAGTGATTCTTCCAGAAGATACCAGAAGTCATCTGATGCCAGAAGACCATCAGATGAACAGGAGACCAGATATAAGTCTCCAGAGAGAAGGAGGGAACCAAGTCCCAGAAGAGGAGGAGATGGTGTCTGTTTCACTTGCAACAAGCCAGGACATCTCAGTTATGATTGTCCTCAGCTTATCCCAAGGGAGAGAGAAGAGAAGAGGATCAAGAGAGATCGCAGGTTCGCTGATAAGAGAGCTCTTCTGGTAGAGGAGGAGAAGCAGGACATCAGCTCGTCCTCATCCTCATCTGATTTTGAATCAGAGGATGATATTTTCCTCATGGCTAAGGTAGAAGAGGTAAATTCTCCTACTCCCTCTGTTAGCTCATCTTGCTCCTCTACCTATTCTATGGAGTCAGATATACACAAGTTGTTATCTGATCTCCAATCCTCCTTAAAAGTCTGTTCTAAGCTGGAAGAGGAGAATTCAAGTCTGAAAGCTGAAGTTTTAAGCTTGAGACAAGATCTGGAAAGTGCTAGACTACCAGTGATATCCTATGACTCACAAGCTAACAAGTCTGCTGACTTAAAAGTAAAATGTGAAGAACAGGAGAAGCTGATAGAAAAGCTATTTTCTGAGAACACTGTCTTAAGTGAAGAACATAATCTGCTGACAGCTAAGTTCGATGAACTCTTCAAGCAGAATGAACTGATAACCAAAAATTCACAGCAGCTTCAGCTGAAAGTGGATCAGCTGACTAAGGCAAAAAATGCCGTGTCTGAAATAGCTGAATCCTCACAAACTGTGAATGATAAAAGGGGTCTTGGTTATCCCAAACCCAAACCACAAAAGAAGAAGAAAGGTGACAGTAGATTATTTAGGGATCCTCGAAAGGGTAAAGGGCCAGCTGAGCCTGCATCTGGATCAGAAGGGTAGAAGAGCAGAGAGACAGAAAAGGTCCCAGCTGGACAGAAGAGCTCCAAAGCTCAGAAGTCTGCTGGTGATCAAAAGGTTTCAACAGAGCAGAAGAGTACTAAAACTCAGAAGCCTGCTGACAACCAACATAAGTCCAAAGCTCAGAAGCCTTGAGATCAGAAGAGGAATCCAAGTCATAGCTCAGCTAAGTCAAGGAGACCTCAGCAGAATCAGCAGAGGAATGATAAGCCTGGGTCATCTTAGCAGAGTATACCCAAGCGAAACAGACCTCAGCCCTGGGTTACTTTTAATATAACCAAAGTAGGCAAGCCTTCACCGGCTAAAGTTTATGAGTCATTCGGAGGCTCAAGCCGAAATTATCCTTTCGAGCAACCCACCTACAAACCTGCTGTTATCACTCATCACCCCTGAAAAGATCCTCTGAGGGAGATGATTTTTGTGGACAAATATGGTAGAAGGTTGAGATCCCCTAAACCTCATAAGGATGATCTCTACCTGTGGATCCAGAAAGTCGATACTAACCAATCAGGACCCAAAGATAGGGTACCTAAAGCCTGAGTTTTAATTTCAGGTTAACTCTAGCCCTATAGAAAGAGGAGAAGCCAAAGGCCATGTCTGGTACATTGATAGCGGTTGCCCGAAGCACATGACCTTTGAGAAGCATCTTCTCCAGAACTTTATAATGCTGGATGGGCCTAGAGTTGTGTTCGGTGACAATAATTTTGGAGTCACCAGAGGAGTAGGCACCCTGCTGATCAAAGGAACTAGGGTTGAAGAAGTCTACTATGTAGAAGGGCTCATGCACAATCTTCTGTCTGTATCCCAAATCTGTGACAAGGGATATTCAGTAAGATTCTCTAAGAACTCTTGTCTTGTTATTAATGATTTAAATGAGCAGGTGCTGCTAACTGGGCTTAGAAGAGGTAATATGTATCTTGCAGATTTTGCAAGCTGTCCAGCTGACTCATGTTTGGTTGCTAAAAGCTCATCAGAGATCAGCTGGCTCTGGCACAAGAGGTTAGGTCATCTGAACTTCATGACTCTCAACAAGGTTGCAAGGAAGGGTCTAGTCAGAGGTCTACCAAATGAGGTGTTTGCATCTGAGCAGAAGTGTAATGCCTGTCAGAAAGGAAAGCAGACTAAAGCCTCATTCAAAGATGTGCAGAGTACTTCAACAACAAAAGCACTCCAGCTGCTTCATATGGACTTGTTTGGACCTGTCTCACCTCTTAGTTTCAGTAGAAGGAAGTACACACTGGTGATTGTTGATGACTATACAAGATTCACTTGGGTAGTGTTCTTGTTCAAGAAGAATGAGACTATGGTCAAGATGCTGGAGTTGTTCAAGAGGATTCAGAAGGAGCTGGACCTCAGCATAGTCAGAATCAGAAGTGATAAAGGTACTGAGTTTTTTAACTCTGTTGTTTCTGACTATTGCAGGGATAATGGTATTCAGCATGAGACATCAGCTGCCAGAACACCTCAGCAGAATGGGTTAGCTGAGAGGAGAAACAGAACCCTCAAGGAGGCAGCAAGGACTATGTTAGCTGAATATCAGACTCCTCAAAGGTTTTGGGCAGAAGTCATCAATACTGCATGCTTCATCCAAAATAGGTGTCTACCAGTCAAGAGACATGGGAAGACTCCTTATGAAATGTACAAAGGTAAAACTCCTAACCTTTCCTCTGTCCATACTTTTGGGTGTAGGTGTTTCATCCATGACAATGGAAAGACTAAGTTAAAGACTTTTGATGCTAAGGTTGCTGAAGGAATATTCTTAGGATATTCTGGAAGTAGCAAAGCCTATAGAGTCTTTAATAAAGTCTCTCTCTGTGTGGAGGAGACACCCCATGTTGTATTTGATGAATCTTTTCATGAGTACAGCAAGGAAAAGCTAGCAGAAGAGGTGGATCAGCTGAATCTGTCAGATAAGCCAGATCTGATTAAGGTAGTAGTACCTAGGATAGAATCAGACTCAGATTCAGATGATGAGCCCAAATCAGCTGATAAGCCCTCATCAGCATCAAGTGATGGCACATTGACTCCTGACACTAACCAAGGGGGAATGTTAGATAAGACCCAAGAGGAGCAGACTATGGCACCTCAAAGGGGCAAGAAGACATTGTATGATTTCCCAGCTGAACAGATTCTAGGAGATCCAAGTGTAGGTGTTCAGACCAGAAGAAAGCTAAACTTGGGTGCTCAATTCAGTTGTTATGTGTCTCTGATAGAACCCAAAAATATCCATGAAGCTCTTGAAGACCCAAACTGGATTGTAGCTATGCAAGAGGAGCTAAATCAGTTTGCAAGACAAGAAGTTTGGACTCTAGTGGAGAGGCCCAAACATCAGAAGGTCATAGGTACTAAGTGGGTATTCAAGAACAAAAAGGATGAAAATGATGTAGTAGTTAGAAACAAGGCAAGGGTAGTAGCCCAGGGGTATTCACAGTCAGAGAGGATTGATTATGATGAGACATTTGCTCCTGTGGCAAGACTTGAAGCCATTAGATTGTTTCTGGCCTATGCTGTTTTCAAAGGATTCAAAGTCTATCAGATGGATGTCAAGTCAGCTTTTCTGAATGGAATCCTGGCAGAAGAGGTTTATGTGGAACAGCCACTAGGATTTGAGATTGGGAACAAGGTTTATAGGTTGCAGAAAGCGTTATATGGACTAAAGCAGGCACCTAAAGCCTGGTATGATACTCTATCATGGTTCCTACTGGATAGTGGATTCAGTAAAGGAAAGATAGACAAAACCTTGTTCAGAAAGGAAGACGGAGATGATATCCTCTTAGTGCAGATCCATGTGGATGATATCATCTTTGGCTCCCCCAACAAGCTAATGTGTGATAAGTTCAGCAAACTGATGACCAGCAAGTTTGAAATGTCCATGATGGGGGAGATGACTTATTTCCTTGGACTGCAGGTAAAGCAGATGTCCAATGGAACGTTCATTAGCCAAGCTAAGTATGCCAAGAATTTGATTGAAAAGTTTGGAATCAGTAGCAGCAGAGAAGCTAAGATTCCAATGATGGAAAACTTTAGCATGGATCCAGATGAGGCTGGTGAGAAAGTAGATCAGACACATTATAGGGGACTTATTGGTTCTCTGCTGTATCTCACTGCCAGCAGACCTGATATCAGCTTTGCAGTTGGGGTGTGTGCAAGGTTTCAGGCAAATCCTAAGAAATCTCATCTGGAAGCAGCAAAGAAGATTGTAAAGTATTTGAAGGGTACTTACAATCTAGGCCTCTGGTACCCAGCTGATGACAACTTTCAGCTGAGTGGGTACTCAGACTCTGACTATGGAGGGTGCAAGATTGATAGGAAATCAACTTCTGGCACATGTCAGTTTCTGGGAAGTAAGCTGATATCTTGGTTCTCCAAGAAACAGACTTCAGTAGCTACTTCCACAACAGAGGCAGAGTACATGGCTGCTGGTAGTTGCTGTTCTCAGCTGCTCTGGATCAGACAACAGCTGGGGGACTACCATGTGATTACAGAAGAGATACCCATTTTCTGTGATAGCACAAGTGCAATAGCCATTACTCAGAATCTTGTTCTCCATACTAGATGCAAGCATGTGGACATAAGACATCATTTTCTTCGGGATCATGCTGAGAAAGGAGATATCAGGATGGAGAAGATTCATACGGAGAAGCAGAGAGCAAATGTGCTTACCAAACCCTTAGGAGAGGTAAGATTCAGAGAATTAGTAGCAGAGTTAGGAATGATAGATGGAGGAGCAGTTCTTTAGAAAGAAAGTTTTTTGGGTAAACGGGTAGTCAGCTGGTACCCAGCTGAGGACCTTTCTGCTGAAGTAATCAGCTGGTCCTCACAACAGCTGATCTGGTATGTCTACTTATTCTTTCCTTTCTTTTCTCTATCTTGTTATGTCTAACTTGATACAGGGATAAGTTATGAAAGTCAGACAAGGCCACTTTGCTTCAGCTGGTCCATGTCAGCTGACATTAAAGACCCAGATGAGCAGAAAAGATTTTCATAAGGATCGCTCTTATCAGCTGATTTTGCCACGTCAGCATCTCGATAAGTATTTCTATGATCTTTATGTCGGTTTTTAAAATTTTATTTTATCTATCAAATCTTTTCAAAAATTAATAAATCCTTAATTTCTAAAATTATTTTAGAAAATTGGCAATCAAATCTTTTCTTTTACGAAAAATTGGGGATTTATTACCTTTTTCAAAATAAGGTGTCAGTTGTAATTAATTTAACTCCGCCTAAATCTTCTCAAAAAGCGCTTTCATCATTACCTTTTTCAAAAAGGCGAATCTTTTGAGGCGGTCAAAACCTTTCGAAATCCTGACACCCACGCATCACCTCCAAAATTCTCAAAGGTCATTTATTATGGACCTTTGATTTGTGTGATGCAAGATACAAATCTACGATCAAAATTGATTTGTTTTAATTTTGGAAAAACTGCTCATATTCTTCGAATACTATAAAAACCCATTTAACTTATTTCTGAAAAACCTTTCTACTTCGACTTCCTTCTACCTTTCTCCTGCATATTATTCTCTGCATCTCTAATCTGTGTGTTGAAGCTATGGCGTCCAAGACAATGCAAAAATTGTTCAAAGAAAAGATGTATGCGGAGATGTGTGTCGATTTCGACACGACTAGGGTTCCTGAAATTAGAGAAATCCTAAACCTTCTCCAACATCAAAATCTCCGAACCTTCATCTCCATGACCCCCCCTGACCATAAAACCCTAAATTTCTATGCCTTCCAATTCCTTCTTAGGGCCCAGTTCAGCACAGATTCCATCGGCTCCTTGGATGATGAAGTAGCTGTTGTTATCTCCAAGGATGCTGTCGCTGATATCTTAGGCCTATCCTCCACTGGTGTCCAACCTCACAAATATAAAGAAGCCGACTATCTGGAAACCTTTCAGTTAATGGCCAGGATGAGTTTCAGGGACACCACCACGAACCTGAAGAAATCCATGCTGAGAAGGCGGTTTCGGTTCCTGATTGATGTGGTGACCAAGGTCATCTTGGCGGAACAAGGGAGTTTGGATGCCATTACCAAATTCCGCCTGAGTGTGGCCCGCACCATTCTCGATGGGGTGCAAGCAGACTGGGTGAGTCTACTATGGTTCCGCCTGGAACAGGAGTCCAAGAGGTGCTTGGTGAAGGAGGTGAATGGGGAACAGGTTTACAGCTTCAAATCCAAGTGTTCCATGGCCACCAAGATCACTATTATTCTGAATCATCTGCTGCCCCAGCATGAGTGGGATGAGGAATGGGTTGTGGAGTACAACCACACTAAATTCCTAAGGGGAAGTAACCTGGACGTGATTGGGCCAGCTGATTCAGATTCCTTGGCTGATCCTATGGTTGCTGCCCTGGGCTCTTCTGCTGGTCCAGGAAAGAAGCAGAAGAGGAAGGCTTCAAAGCCTGCTGGAGGTGGTAAAAAGAAGAAATCTAAGAGAGAAACCACTCCAGTTCAAAGGAAGCTCTCTTTTGAGTTAGATGAAGAAGATGATAGTACTGTGCTGAGCAGTTTAAAGAAGAAGCAGTCTTCAGCAGAGAGGGCTACTCTGCTGGTTGACGAATCCTCTGAAGAAGAAGAGCGGGCTGTTGAGGAATCAGCTGAGAAGGGAGAATCAGATGGGGATTCTGAGTCTGGCTCTGATGGAGAGGAAGAAGAGTCAGAGGAGAGGGAATCAACTGAGCCCTCAGTTGCTGAGACTGAAGTGCTACATTCCTCTGGAGATGCTCCATCAGTAGAGACGCCTTTAGCTGCCTCACCTATCAGGTCAGCTTCACCTTCTTCCCTCTCTGATCCTTCCCTACATTCCACCACCCCAGCTGATCCCACACCTTCACAAATCCCATTCAGCAATGAACCAGAGGAGATAGCTACCTCTGGTGAGCCTTCAGCTATACCCAAACCCTCTCACCCTAAACCTATCAACCTTGATGACCCCAACTCCCCCTCAGAAATGGCCAAACAAGCACGCCTATCTCACCATCGTTCAAAAGGGCCTCTTGAACGATGGATGATTATATCTGCCCTAGCCCACATGTCCCTCTACATCCCTGAACTCAACCCTTACCCAGCCTACCAAGACATCCTTGCTGATGGCCTAGCCTGGGCTCAAGTAAGAGAGAGGCCAGTCACCTTCTTTCTGGCCCTAATTAAGGAGATGGGAGAAGCAGCATTCACTGAATGGGAGGAAATTCTGATGGAGGCCTTGGAGGTTAAGGCTCCATCCCAACTGACATCCCCTGAAGGGCTGAGGAAGGTGGCTAGAGCTCTGTTGCTCAAAGATGGAGTGGTACTGGACTGCCCTGAAACAGCAGAGACTGAATTTATTCCTCCAGCAGCAAGCTTTGAGATCTCCCCAGCCGATCAGGTAACTCCTGCACTTTTGGATCAATTGAAATAATATTTTGATGACCACATCAGGGAGGTCAAAGCTACTCTTCTTGCTGTCAAGTCTGCTGCCCCCTCTATGATTGAGACTCATGTTCATCAAGTCCTGCTGGACCATCCCAACAAGCTGAAGGAAGCTATGGAGGATAGCTTGTATGCCACCCGGATTGAATTCTTCAATACTCTCCAGAACTTCAAGGCAACTGCCAGGGCTTTCAATGATGATGCATCTACCTCACTTGCTGCTGAGTCTGAGAGATTCAGATTGGTCTCCGAAAGGTTGGAAGGACAAATTGCTGAGTGCAAACACGGTCAGGAGGACCTTAAAGATGTTGTGGACAACCTTCCTACTTCTCTACCCTCTGTTGCAGTAATTGATGATATCAAAAAGGGGGAAGAGAAGAACTCAGCTACTATTGCTGCCTTGCAAGCTGAGATGGCCTCTCTGAGAGCTCTTCTGGTGGATAATCAAGGGGTTCTATTTGCTAGGATAGAAAATGTTGAAGAATACATCAACACCAGAAAGATGGCTGCTCAGAAGACTCAGGAGTTGAGAGATCAGAAAATGGCCGAGGTATTGCAGAAGCAAGAAGTTGTTGCTGTAGAAAGGGAGAAGAAGAAAAGAATTATGAATGCTGAATTGGACGAAAAGTTGACTAAGGAGTTGCAGCTAGCTGAGAAAGAAACCCCTGAGGAAAGGAGGAAGAGGCAGGAGAGGGAGATGAATGATGAGCTTGAAAGGAGATTTCAGAGGAAGCTGAAGAAGAAGGGGAAAGCAGTAGCTCAAGGCAGTAGGACTAGGAGTGGAAAGTTCATCAGAGATCCAAATGAGCCTCTAGTTGATGGACCAATTGATATGTTCTACAATCAATTGTCTGATGAGCTGGTGGATCTCTGTAAAACTATAAAAGCCAAAACCATGATCCACTTCTATGTTCTCCGAGGAGAAGATACCAGAGGAGAGAGAGAGAAAAATGCTGAGTTCAGAGACTGGTTGAAGGAGACTTTTCCTAAGTTCTTCAGAGCTATCACAGAAGAGATGCTTAAGGTAGAGGTTCAGCCAGAGTTGCCAGATATTGAGTATCTTCCTACTCCAACTGATGTGAGTGGAAAGATAGATTGGGGGGAAATAAGGAAACATTGGCTGCAGATCACTCAACTCTTTCATCAACTTTCTGACAACTCCCTGCCAGCTTTGAAGGAGATAGAGAAGAGATTCCTGGACTGGTTACAAGTTCCTCTCAGCAGCAGAAGACCTCTCCTCATGTAATAGTCCAGCTGAGTCAGCTGAGGATTAGGTATCTTTATTTCTGTTTGTTCTTTCTCTTTTGATCTTAATAAAGCTTTATGATTTCAGACAACTTCTTGTTGTCAGCTGCATTTTGATTCTGTCTAAAAGATCTTACTTAAAGATCTTCTTTTCTGTCCTATGTTAATCTTGATTTTGATTGAAAATGCTTATCTGTTGAGATCAGCTGAGTTGGTTTTGATATCATCAAAAAGGGGGAACTTGTTAGGATATCTATGTTAGATGTTTTGATGATATAATAAACTAATCAGCTTGTAATAGGACCAGTTGAACCTGTTAGTCAGGTGATGAGTAGTTAGGATTAGATAGGTTCAAGTGAGGGGGAACCTACCTTGCTGCCTAGAAGATCCGAAGCTATCATAGAAGAGAAGACCAGCTGAGACCTTGTGGACTTAGCCGACTTTAGAAGACAGAAGATTTAAGCAGCTGACACTGGAGCATCGAGAGCAGATCATCAGAGAAGTTAACATCAGCTGATAGCTGAAGAGCAGATCAGCTGATATCAGGAGATTAGCTGATAAGCTGAGAGCAAGTCGCAGACAAGACAAGGACCATGGATAAAAGACTTATTCAGACGAAGTCAAGAAGACCAGCTGAGGTGCACTCCAGCAGACTTGCACATCAGCTAAGGTCCAAGTATCAGCAGACTGATACACCAGCTGAGGAGACAGATCAGCTGAGGTTTTGTGCTCGGCCCAGATTCTTAGGAATCAATTTTAAGGGTTAACTTGCGACATAAAAGGAAGATTCCAAGAATAGAAGATCAATCAATCAAGGGGACAAACTTGATTGATTGAAGATCGTGAAGATTGACGGGAATCAAGAAGGAAATTCAATCAATCACATTGATTGATTGAATACAAGATTATAGGATCTCAGATTTCTAGTCCATCCCAACGGCTAGTTATTTGATCCTATAAATTAGAGTAACAGTGATAATTTCAGTATTGGATTTACACGCACATTAAGCTAGCCGATACTCTGTCAGATTTATCACTTACGCTCAAAAACACCATTCATACTTATCCTTTGTAAAAGCTTTGTAGAAGCTGTGAGAAGTCAATTGTGCTTATAGCATTGACAAGTTGTAAGAGAGTAGTACTCTCAATTTGTGTAAGTAAGTGACTAAGTGAGTTAGTGGAGAGCCCCTCAAGTCCAAGTTGTATTGAGGAGAGTGGATGTAGGACAGTTGGTCCGAACCACTCTAAATCCCCTGTGTCTCTTCGTATTTCTTTCTGTTCTTATTTGTGCACGTCACCTAAAAACCGATTTTCATTAAAAATGTTTCCGCACTATACACAGCGCACTATTTTCAAAATTCAGACTACCTCAAGTAGTCTGCTGATTTTTTGAATAAGCCGGTAAAATTGAAAAAGGTTTTTGAATCCTTACAAGTCTATTCAACCCCCCCTTCTAGACTTGTTCAAGTGTATTCTTCCCTAAAACCTGCCTTTGGGACCAACATCTATAAATACAAGAGTTGAAGAAGAAGCTAAGTACGGGAAACAAACAAGCTCAATTGATAATCTGAAAAGTTCATACTCTCAAGCACTCGAAATCACTCTAGTTTCCCAAGTGCTTACACTGCTTAGAATTCATTCTTGTAATAAGGCTTACACTGTAATATCTTAGAAGCCTCTGGAGATAACCCAATCTAGATATTGATCATCATTGTAAGGGTTATATCAACCTTAGTTGGAAAACCTCAAACCCTTAGACCAAGTAAGGTTCAAGGTTGTGAGTGAAAGTAAGCTGAGGACTGTCTCAGTCTGAAATCTGAGAGGACTAGAACTCAGTGAAAAATCCTAGAGATCAAGAGGAGTTATTCTTGATCAGTGCACCATGGCACTCTAAAACAAGGAATTCCTGTGGTTCAGGAATTCTCCTGTTAAATCAGGAAAAAGTGGATGTAGGAGAATTGAACTCCGAACCACTATAAATCCCTGTGTCTCTTGTTCTTTTGTGTGATTTTATAACTTTAAGTGTTTTCATTAATAATCTGCTGCATAACTCGACTTGAACAAATACTCAGGCTACTCGTCAGGCGACCTTCAAGTCCACTGATCTTTTGTAGTAGCCCGTACTTTGAAAGAAAGTCATCTGATTAACTGTTTGTACTTACAGGTGTATCCCCCCCCATACACCAGTCTTTGTTTATCTGGGACCAACAAGTGGTATCAGAGCAGGGGTTCATAGAACCACTGCCTTGATATATCAATTAAGTGGTCACTTGAACTGATCTGACAAATATTTCTTAAAGTTTTTATTTGATTAAACATGTCTACACAAGCAGAAGGATCAATCAACACAGGGAACACAGCTACAGGAGCAGCTCACACCAATGTGATTGGAAGCTCAGACTCCAACATGGGAGCCAATCCCCTCAATCATCTTGCATATCACAAGCTACCTCAGTTCTCAGTGGAAGAATATGACTTCTGGAAAATAAGAATGAGGGCTCATCTAGCCTGTGTGCATGATGAAATGCTCAGAGTAATCACAAGGGGTCCCTTTGTCTTTATGACTGCTAATCCTAGGATCACACAAGCTCAAATTAATGATCCTAGATAGGAGTGGCCTAAGGATGAAGATGACCTCACTGCTAATGAGAAGAAGAGACATAATCTCAACTTTGTTGCTATGAACATATTATACACAACCATCCCTGACTCTGTCATGGGAAGAGTTGTCCATTGTACAACAGCAAAAGAGATATGGGAAACATTGGCTCTCCTATGTGAAGGAACTGACAAAATAAAAGAAAATAAGTTGTCAGTGGCTGTTCAAAAATATGAACAATTCTCTATGGAATCAAATGAGACCATTGATCAGCTTGATGGCAGATTCACTGATATTATGAATGATATAAACTCCCTTGGTAAAGTTTACACCAAGAGGGAGGTTGCTCTCAAAATTCTCAGGAGACTCTCACCTAGGTGGGATGTCTATTCAATAATGATGCAGAACACCAAAGATCTGTCCAACATGTCTATGCAGCAAGTATTCTCAGAACTCAAGGCCTGTGAGTTTGATCTCAATAGGAAAAGAGCTATAGAAGAACCTTCCTCATCAGAGAAAGGAGTAGCCTTCAAGGCAAACAGTTCTGGAGGTGAACCAGCCAAGATCAAGAAGGCCAACAAGCCCTGTAAATCTCAAAGCAAGGCTGAGCTGAAAGAGGAAATGAGCCTTCTAGCAAGAAGATTTGAAAAGATGAACTCAAGGTTTGGCAAATACAAAAGATATTATCAGGACAGCAAGGAGAAGAAGTCTAGGTTCACTCCAAGAAATGAAAAGGAGCCTGAGAAGGAATACAAAAGAAACAACAAGAGAGAGGAATCCACCTCAAAATCTGAAACTAGAAGGAAAGATAAAGAAAAAGGTGAAGATGATGAGAAAAGATGGTTCCAGTGCAATAAGACAGGCCACTTTCAGTATGACTGTCCTCAGCTGAGCTCCAAGGAAAGGAAGGAGAGGCAAGCCAAGAGGGATAGGAGACTGGAGAGAATAGCAATAGTGGCAGAAGATGAGGAGGCTGGAAGCTCATCTGAGGAAATGTTCACTGATAGCAGTGATGATGATATATGCCACATGGCCAATGATGAACCTGAGGTACAATCCCATCCTTGTCAATTAATAGTACACTCACCTGAGCCTAGCTCAGAGTCAGCAGGAGACCTCAACCTTCAGTTCTCTTTAGAACAATTGATGGATGACTTCTCCAGGATGCAAGAGGCATACCTCACTCTTGAGGAAGAAAACAGGATACTAGCAAATGAAAATAACAAGCTAGCTGAATCTGAAATAGAGGCAGATCATGCCTCAGCATCCCAAACCATTGCCCTGATAAATGAAGTGAAAACACTCAAGAGTCAGGTCAGTGCTAAGGATGAACTGATCAGGGGACTGACCAGTGATCAGATCAGGCTAGCTAGTGAAAATAATGAGCTAGCCATCCAAATCAAAACTCTCATCAACAATGTAAATTTGCTGAAAGAATCTGAGGATCATCTTCTAAAAAAATTGGAATCTCACAATAAACCCTCTCTAGCTATAGAGAAGATTCTGAGTTTGCAAAACAGCTCAGACAGTAGACATGGGATAGGATTCTTCCCATGCATATCCTCAGAAGGCCAACTCAGTACTGCACCCACAAGCAGCAATGAGAGAGTGTTTGTAAGGTCCTCTGAGAATCCCAGAAGGACCCTTGATAAGGGTAAAAGGACTGCTGAACCTGCAAAGGAGGTGATAATGCCAAGTAGGTCCACTGAAAGGACTAGAACAACTTATACACCTCCTAAAACCAACTACATGGTAAATGAATTCCATAAAAGAAAATTTTCTAATCACAAATGGAGTAATGTTCAGTACACTTATCCTCAGCCTAGATCCTCCTCCAAGAGACAATCTAGGTAAAGGACATACTGGCCTGAATCCTCTGTCACGGGAGTTGACAGAAGGGCTCACTACAGGGAACCAATCTCATATATGCCCTATGAGAGAAAATATATCCCTCCTTATCAACAGCACCTGAGGCCAGCTGCATCAAAGCCCTTTAGGAACAGGAGACCTAACAAGCCTCCTGTGCCACAAAGGACTGACACCTATAGACAGTCAACTCCCAGGGCAGTTAGGGAGTCCACTGTTTATGTAGATGTTTGTGGGAGAAAAATCAGCCAGTCCAAAGCAATTAGGACTGTTAAGCAGATTTGGATCCCTAAAGGTACAGCTAACCAAATAGGACCCAACACAAGATGGGTACCTAAGAACTGATCTTTATGCAGGTTAAGGACTCTCGAGATTATTGGTACTTGGATAGTGGTTGCTCAAGGCACATGACAGGCAACCAAAGTCTCCTGACTAACTACAAGGAAAAGAAGGGTCCTCAGGTCACATTTGGTGACAACTCAAAAGGAATCACAGAAGGATATGGTACCCTGATAATTGAGACAGTCCAGGTAACAAATGTATCACATGTCAGTGGACTGAAACATAACATGCTTTCTATAAGTCAATTATGTAATAAGGGATATAATGTTGAGTTTTCAAGTAACCTATACTGTGTAAGGAATGCATCAAATACACAGGTACTAATAACAGGGCCTAGGAAAGGAAATGTTTATCTTGCAGATTGGAGATCATGCCCAAAAGAGACCTGTCTTATTGCCAAAAGCTCAAGTGACCTGACTTGGCTATGGCACAGGAGACTCAATCATCTAAATTTCAAGACCCTCAACAAGATCTCAAGGCTAAGCCTGGTGGAGGGAATACCAAATGAGGTGTTCAACAAAGATCACATTTGCAAAGCTTGCCAAGAAGGAAAGCAAATAAAAGCATCATTCAAAAGCAAAACAACTCCCTCCACTGACAGGATACTTCAACTTCTACATATGGATCTATTTGGTCCTGTCACACCAGCCACTATCAATGGAGGCAAATACACATTGGTTGTGGTGGATGACTTCTCAAGATTCACTTGGGTGATATTCATGTCTAGCAAGAAAGATACTCAACTCAGGCTACCTGAACTTCTTAAGAAAATCTCAAATGAAAAGGACCTATCAATCAACAAAATAAGGTCTGATAAAGGTACTGAGTTCATAAATTCTATTATCACTGACTTTTGTAACAAGTCAGGTATATCCCATGAGACATCAGCTGCTAGAACTCCTCAACAAAATGGGATAGCTGAAAGAAGAAACAGGACTCTAAAAGAGGCTGCCAGAAGCATACTTGCTGATGCACAAATTCCCAAAAGATTCTGGGCTGAAGCCATACACACAACCTGTTATACTCAGAATAGATCCATGCTCACTAAAACACAAGGCAAAACCCCCTATGAGCTATGGAATGGTAGGAAACCTCAGGTATCCTACTTTCATGTCTTTGGTTGTAAGTGTTTCATTCACAACAATGGGAAAAGACAATTGAAAACCTTTGATTGCAAAGCTAATGAAGAAATCTTCCTTGGATATTCTCAAATCAGTAGAGCTTTCAGGGTATATAACTTGAGAACCCTTGTTGTGGAAGAAACACCCCATGTTGTCTTTGATGAATCTACTCTTGAGTCTAGGAAAGATCAGGCCACTAAGGAAATCACTGACAAAATGACTAACCTGACTCTGGACAAATCCACTTATAAGAAAGTGGATGCCTACATACCAACATGGGACAACCTTGGACTAAAGGAGTCAGAAGACTGCTCTCAGAGGTCAAACCAGGCTGAGGAAATCCCCACTGATGAAAATGAGCTGAATGACCCAATCCCAGCTCCTCAGGTAACTTCTGTCAATGAAGAAGCCGGCCAAGCTGAGACAGACACTGAGCATAACATTCAGGGGGAAGTCAGACTAAACTGTGCTGACAACTTAGAAACAGCCCTGAATAATGACTCAGGACTCCTTCCCTCGGTCCTTTCTCCTGAATTACTTAGAATTGCCCAATCTAGTGACTCAATCTCAGAAGGGGAGATATCCACTGAGGATAACCGCATTGGGAGAGGACAATCCAAAAGAAACTGGTTGATTGATCATCCAATCAGTCAGATTCTAGGAGACCCTATGCTAGGAGTCAAGACTAGAAGTTTTCATGGAGAGAATGCTCTCTTTTGTTGCTTTCTTTCAGCACAGGAACCCAAGACTATTGAAGAAGCCTTAAAAGATCCAAACTAGATCATTGCTATGGAAGAAGAACTCAACCAGTTCACAAGGAATCAGGTGTGGGAGCTTGTCAAAAGACCAAAGCATGCCAACATCATTGGAATCAAATGGGTTTTCAAGAAAAAGAAGGATGAGAATGATGTAATAGTCATAAACAAAGCAAGATTGGTGGCCATAGGATACTCCCAAGTTGAAGGATTTGATTATGATGAGACCTTTGCACCAGTAGCCAGACTAGAAGCTATCAGGCTATTTCTTGCTTATGATGCCCACAAGAGATTTAAGGTCTACCAAATGGATGTCAATCTCAACGGGGTTCTAAATGAAGAAGTCTATGTGGAACAACCCCCTGGCTTTGAGGAAGGCAACAAAGTCTATAAGCTCAGGAAGACTCTATATGGCTTGAAATAAGCCCCAAGAGCCTGGTATGAAGGGGTAAGAAAGTGGCTCTTGCTGAACTCTCTAGGAGAGTTAGCAAGAAGGGGGAAGAAAGTCCAATCAGATCACTAGGAGGTTCAAAAGTGGGAGAGAAGGTTGATCCTGAAAAGGCTGTGTCAGAAGTGAATCAGGAAATTGATACCCTTGTGAAAGACAGGGAGCAAGTAACTGTTGGTGAGAAGAGGAAGGGCAAGGCTGATACTGGAAGAGAGACCAGACTCTCTAAGGCAAAAGATCAAATTCTAAGGGAAAATAGGCAGAGAAATGAGCAGAGAAAAGGAAGTAGTTCTCAGGGTCAGGACACTAAAAGAAGAAGGTTAGTTGATCAGGGAGAAGAGGAAGTCAGGGAGCTTCCAGTTGAAAATCCCAATCCGATTGCATCCCTAGCACCAAGTCCACCTAAAAAGGTCCAGTCCACTGAGGATCTTTTCAGGCCACCATCACTCAGTCCCCTGGCCCAGGCAGTAAGGTCAGGGAAGTCTCTTGATGAACATAACATGGAGAAAGCTGAAGAGAAGAGGCGGCTGATGGAGAGTGGTCAATTGATGAAGCCCACACCACCAAGGAAGCCCAAAAACTCTTACTGGAGGTTAAAGGAAAAAGAAGCCAGGCTCAGGCTAGTGAGCCCATTGCAATGTATCCTCACATAGATCCTTGGGTTCCTAATGAGATTAATGACTCTTGGGAGGAAGCCAAGAGGGAGTTTATGTACTCCTTCTATGTTACAGGAGAGTTTGGTGGAGTGGAAGCTGATGAAGTCTTTCATCAGAAAATGGTGGAAAACTGGCCTGTTATGTATCCCAGGATTCTGAATGCATGGGAGGAGCACAGTGGAGGTGATCCTTTCAAGGCCCCTGGTCCAATCCTTTTCATGCCTCCTATTGATGCCAGTGGAGAAGTCAGGATGCAAGACATCCTGAATGAGTGGCTGCTGGTCTATGATCAGCTTGGGTTAAGGGGACACAGCAAGGAGGTAATGGAGAGAAAGATGGAGCTGAAGAAAAGGGTGTTTGCCCAGTATGGACTGGAACCAGCCTTTGGAAGCCTATGAAGACAAGTGCACTGATGAAATGAGCAGATGGAAGATTTTATGTTTTGTTATCTTTGGTCAGGGTAGTATTTTGATTATAGTTTGATCAATGTAAACTGTAATCAATTCCTTATTAATGAAATTACTATCCTTTTGAGCCCAACATAATATCTCATTATCTGTTAGGCCTACGCACTTCTTTATAAACTGCTTAACTAACATGCAGGTACTCACTCAGGGGGAACTTCTGAAATTTTAAATTTTTGATAAGTTAAAGCCTTCTGAAAAAAATGGTAAGTCAGGATAAGTTTTTTTTTCTTATCAAAAAGGGGGAAATTGTTGGGAAATGACTTGTAAAATATTTTGATAAATCCCAAAGACTCCCCTTGTGTTTTAATGTATGTCTAAGACTTAGAAATAATAGCCCAAAGTGTTAGGAGGCTATGATAAAAACTTAGAATATAAGTTTAAATGTAACAGGCTACTTATGTAAGAACTGGTCTGTTGTTCCAAAGACTAGCCTGATGAACCTTAGACTAGCCTGATGTCAAATTAGCTGATACACCCACCTCCTGTAGAATGCACCCCAGAAGACTAAGTCCAAGCAGCCTGAAGGACTCTCCTGAAGACAAGTACCCTGATCCATTAAATGTCTTCAGCATTTAATAAGGATGCAGCCAACACATAAATGAAGTCTTTAATACAGCTAAGAAAATGTTCCAAGTCACCTAATGAAAAGACAGAGGACTTCAGTACAACCGTTAGACTGGATTGAGGAACAATTAAGACAGGCCAATGAGGTGCTGCCACCTATGTACGGATCTGACACAAAGTCTATCCTGTCAGTACCAAGTTCAGAAGCAACCAACAACCTAGGATGGCACAGTTTTCAAAAGCGGCTGCATTAACTCTAAGCAGGCATTTAATGAGCTATCAACCATTAATGCTTGAGAGTTGACTATCCAAAATCTGAAGAAGATTTCTTGAACGTTTGACTGCTACATTTTCACAGATTTGACCATCCAAAATCTGAAGAAAATCTTGAAGAACGTTAGTACATCAAAATAGCTTAAATTTGAAACCATCTCTCCAACGGATAGTCTCTAAAATTTAAGTCTATAAATACAAGAGTTGAAGAAGAAGCTAAGTACGGGAAACAAACAAGCTCAACTGATAATCTGAAAAGTTCATACTCTCAAGCACTTCAAATCACTCTAGTTTCCCAAGTGCTTACACTGCTTAGAATTCATTCTTGTAATAAGGGTTACACTGTAATATCTTAGAAGCCTCTGGAGATAACCCAATCTAGATATTGGTCATCATTGTAAGGGTTATCTCAACCATAGTTGGAAAACCTTAAACCCTTAGACCAAGTAAGGTTCAAGGTTGTGAGTGAAAGAAAGTAAGCTGAGGAGTGTCTCAGTCTGAAATCTGAGAGGACTAGGACTCAGTGCAAAATCCTAGAGATCAAGAGGAGTTATTCTTGATCAGTGCACCTTGGCACTCTAAAACATGGAATTCATGTGGTTAAGGAATTCTCCTGTTAAATCAGGAAAAAGTGGATGTAGGAGAATTGAACTCCGAACCACTATAAATCCATGTGTCTCGTGTTCTTTTGTGTGATTTTATAACTTCAAGTGTTTTCATTAATAATCCGCTGCATAACTCGATTTTGAAAGAAAGTCCTCTGAGTAACTGTTTCTTAAAACTTGAACTTACAGGTTTATCCCCCCCCCATACACCTGTGTTTACTTATCTTGGACCAACAGGTTACCAAAATCTGAAATCAAATTATTGAAAGCAGCAGCCTCTTCATCAACCTTTACCCCACTACCTTCACCATTTCCATCCTTAACTTCATCAGCAGCCTCATCACCAACTTGGTCACCAGATTTGTCACCAACTTCATCAGCATCATCACCTCCATCATCTTGTTCCAGCTCAGCCTCAAGATCCATTCCTTCACCATGCTCCTCTATTTCTTCCTCATCACTCTCACTCTGACTCTCATTCCCTTCTTCATCCACATTAGCAGTAGTTTCTTCCTCCACCTCATCCTTTCCATCATCATCATGTCCCACATTCTCCTGAATCACCTCTTTACTTGGGACCGTTATCTCTTCTGTCCCATATTTTTTATCTTCTTCTTCTTCTTCTTCTTCTTCTTCTTCTTCTTCTTCTTCCTCCTCCTCGTCCTCATCATTTTCTTCTTCTTCATCCTCTTCACTATCATCACTGCCAATATCAAAATCCTCAGTTTCCTCTCTTTCCTCACTTTCTCCTATTACCTTTTCCTTCCCTTTCCTTGTCCTCCTCATTTGAACTTCACCAACATCATCACAAACATCATCATTTGAATTTTTTGTTCTTCTTTTAGCGCACACAACCTGATCAGCCTTCACGGTTTGGTCATTAGAATTATATTTAAAAAGAGAACTATCAGGAAATAAATCAAATTAGGTGCATCAGAGAGTTCTTTTGCACGATTAAAATTTAGAACAAGATCATCTATTATAGTTAGAAAGGACTCATCCCCCCCAGAACTGAGAATAAGAATCTGTATTTGAATCAGGCAAATTCATATTAATTTCTGATAATCTAGATATAAAACCAGAAGATAAATTGCTAATTTCTTTCGACAACTTCTCCAGCTTCATCTGCATAGCCTACAACAAAATATGATACTACATAAAGTAATGTATATCTTAATATATAGTAACATGCATGTTACTATATAGAAAGGACTATGTTACTATTTTGTAAAATATGTCACGCCCTAAATTTCTATACATTTCAATTCAGCAAAAGTCTTACTTCTAATTAATAATTTGGAAAACATCTTTTTAGAACGTGAACTCTCATGCTTGGAATAAAATTTCTTTTCTTTTAAAAACCTTTTAGAACTAAATCAGAGTAAAACATTTTTAATAAATGAACCCTTAAATTAAAATACATAGCTCATTCAATACAATCATGAAATATCATCTCAAATATAATTAACATAATTCACATGTGTAACTAACTTATTCTACAAACATACAACATAAAAGACATCAATTAAATCATGCAATACTTCACAAATATTTCATGGAACAGCAGCTGGTGTGTTACTTTCGAAAATAGGCCGGGGTGTATTCATCAAAACTGGGTGTGTACGAAAACAACCCACTAACTAATACAAAATCCTATTTCTCTAACACTCTTATCTTGTCATGCAATTTATAACCTCTAAATACTTAAATAAATCATATAATACATATTAAAAGGAATTACCAAGAAAGCTCCACTTATCTCACATAAAAATCATGTCGTACGAAGTTAAAGGACTATAACAAACCCTAGACTTCTACTATGAATAATTTCGTGAAATTAGGCTAACATACATAATATTTTAATTACTCCAAAAACATCAAGTACCAATAAGACAATTATTCATACGTCCTTCTCTAATAATCTAAACTCACAAATTCATAACATTCAAAGATTTCATACTTTCAACATAATTTCAGCAGTGTGTCATCAACGAAATAAATCAATTAAAAATACTTAAGCTACTGGAAAAATTCTACAAAAATTCATAATGGTTACTGACTTCATATAATATTTATCTATAATTTTTACCAAATTTTATCTATAACCAATTTTTATCAAAAATTCGCGAGATTCGGAAATCCCCACAAACTGCCACATATTTTTCAAAAATTCATAACTAATTCGTTCTAACTCCAAATAACATGATTCAAGATGCATTGGAAAGCTAACTAAAAACTGTAACTGAATATCAAGTTTAATTTACGAAATCCTTAAATCACGAAACAGTAAAATCCCTTAAAACTTACTGGAAAATAGAAACACATCAAATCCTACACATGCAAAAATACTAAAACTCATATTAATAATTTCATAATATTTCAATTAAAATATATATCTAACATGCATCCTAATTCATCTTTCATGACTCATCAACCCAATCAACAGGCATAATATTCATTGAAAACTTATATTGCAATTAACTAAAATCCATATACTTCATATAATTGAAATCAATAAAATTAATTAGGTCATTTAGTGTCCATGCACTAAATCAAATCATAAGCATGCAATCGTCCCAACTTGTGGAAAAACTCATAGTACCAAAACATAAAGAAATCTTGCAACATAAAAATAAATTCTACTTGGTTTTTATTTAAAAACTTCATCCTTTATCTTCTCTTTTCTCACATCACATCCACCCTCCTCCGCCTTGCCGATCTCGTAGCCTTACTCAGGATAATTTGAAAATATTATTCGGTGAAGGGGTGAGTAATTATAAAATAATCATTCAGTGGAGATAGTTAGTTCGAAGTCTAAATATAAAGGACACAACAACATGTAAACATACCCTTCTTTCTTAACATTTGATACGACTTTCGTATCCATTCATTGAGGATATAGCTGATCATCCTTAACATAGATTGATGGTATAGCTGACCATCCTTAACATAGATTTGACAATATAGCTGATTGTCCATAACATTGATTGATGATATAGCTGATCATCCTTAACATAGATTTGATGGTAGAGCTGACCATCCATAACATATATTTGACAATATAGTTGATTGTCCATTCATTAGCACATAAACACATAATTGCATCAAACTAAATATTTAAAAGTCGAACTAGAGTTACCACTTTTCACCGTTTAAACCCCCACATTTTCTTGTCTTGAAAATTAGAGATGTGTTGTACGTTGGCTTGCTAACTCCTTGATCGAAAATCCTACTCCTACTTGCTCAATAAAAGCTCACGAAATTTCTACTCCTCTCTCCAATATGTGGCTGCCGAAAACTGCCCTATAACTTCATGAATGTGTCGAAATTTGGGTGGCTATAGGGCTGGACGAATTTTGGGGTGTCTAAGGGTTATGAAGTGATCCTTGATCATCTATTTATAAGGACTAAAAGTCTTGTAGGGTTCCTACAATGGAATTGGACGAAATTTATGAAAAAAAGGAAAGGAAATTGGCCCAAAATCTTGATAAATCTCTTATACCAATCTTGACAACTTATTTCCAAAAATAATAAATCCTTACTATCTCTTATTCTCTTGATACTTAATCTCCAAGTAAGTATTTTTCTTGCATAAGAAAATATGACTACTTTCCATATATAAAGGTACTAAAAGTCAAAGTCTTAATACCCTATTATTTTTGAAAATTCCTTAAAGTATTAAGACCCATATTTTTCGAAAATCATCTAATACTATCCAAGTATTATTCTTAATCCTATTCTTGGTCAAAACATCATAAAGTCAAATCCTTAAAATTAATTCCTCAATTACTAACATACCCCTAATGAATTAATACTTAAGGAAATAATATTCTTAGAGGACTAATACTATAACCTCAACAATAATACTTTTCTTCCTTACTCTAATAATTCGAAACTTAGTACTAATGTAAGGGTCCAATTAATAATAATTGGTTTAGCTAAAAATATTAAGCAAGAGATAAAGAATAAAACTCAAGCTTAAGAACTTAAAGGACTAAAAACTAACTCTCTAAGAATATGTAGGCACAAACGGCACTCCTCAAAAGGTGACCGACTACTTCTTCTAGTGGACTAAGTCTAACCTTAACTTGCCGCATCAGCTTAATTATCCTCCAAGTAAATATCCTCTAGAGAAATCTAATGCTACTTCTCCTTAATAAGAGTGTTAATCCTTATTCTTGCCAATATTACTATTCTCAATAAATAAATCTTATACTTAATAAATTAATCACACAATGATGAAAATCCTAAATTCAAGGAACTGAAGGGTTGTAAGCAATTCACACAGACGGAAATAACAGAGCTATTCAAGCATGAGGTTTCACAATCCAAGGAGAAACAAAGAACCCCCTCCCTTATACGGTAAGATTCTTAACTTTTTTTTGCTTTTGAGATGTACACCTTTTTTAAATACGATGTAAAATTAAGGCACAACATTTTTCAGCAGGAATTAAGGTTTTGAAAGAGAATAAAATTGATTACACAATTAGCACATATAACATTAAAAGCAAAATTAAATTATATTTCCTAGTGGAGACAATCGGTTATATATACAACCTATTGTAACCGATAAATGTACTAAAAATAAAATAATTTTAAACATATAGGACCAATTTCAGAAAGTATGGATGAAATTAAAAAATACTTCAATTTATTGTGCATATAAAAATAAAACTTACAACTTATACTATGTGCCGAAAGAGCATCCTGTTTTTCTTCATCACCAACATTCTGCAGCACAGACCCAACTTATACTTCAATTTTACTTATGTATGATTATTGATGAAAGAAGTATTTGATTTGTTGCAGGGAGAGAGAGAGAGAGAGAGAGAGAGAAATCATAGTAGAGAGAGAAAGGATGGCAGGACAGAATCTGCAAGTGCTACACGCTTTGGACGCAGCAAAAACGCAATGGTACCATTTCACGGCGATCATCATCGCCGGAATGGGGTTTTTCACGGACGCATACGATCTCTTCTGCATCTCCCTCGTCACTAAAATGCTCGGCCGGATTTACTACCACGTCGACGGCTCCCCGAAGCCGGGATCCCTGCCGCCGAATGTCTCCGCCACCGTCAACGGCGTCGCCCTCTGCGGAACGCTGGCGGGACAGCTCTTCTTCGGGTGGCTGGGCGACAAACTCGGCCGGAAAAAAGTGTACGGCGCCACCCTGATGATCATGTGCTTCTGCTCCGTGGCGTCGGGCCTCTCCTTCGGAAGAGACGCCAAAGCCGTAATGTCGACCCTCTGCTTCTTCCGATTTTGGCTGGGCTTCGGAATCGGCGGCGATTACCCCCTCTCCGCCACCATCATGTCGGAATACGCCAACAAGAAGACCCGAGGGGTGTTCATCGCCGCCGTGTTCGCGATGCAGGGGTTCGGGATTTTAGCCGGTGGGATTATCGCGATGATCACCTCCGCCATGTTCGACGCCGCCTTTAAAGCTCCGGCGTACAAAGTCGACCCTATTCGCTCCACAGTTCCCCAAGCGGATTATCTATGGCGGTTAATTCTAATGGTGGGCGCTTTGCCGGCTCTGCTTACATTCTACTGGAGACTAAAGATGCCGGAAACCGCCAGATACACCGCCCTGGTGGCTAAGAACACGAAACAGGCGGCGGCGGACATGGCGAAGGTGTTGCAGAAAGACATCGAAGCGGATACAGATCAGGTAGTCCAGAAACAGAGAGGGTACGGCCTCTGGTCCAAAGAATTCCTCAGCCGCCACGGATTACACCTCCTCGGAACAACGAGCACGTGGTTCTTGCTGGACATCGCGTTCTACAGCCAGAATCTGTTCCAGAAAGACGTGTTCAGCGCCGTCGGATGGATTCCTCCGGCGGAAACAATGAACTCGATTCGGGAAGTTTTCGTGATCGCGAAAGCTCAGACTCTGATCGCCCTGTGCAGCACCGTGCCGGGATACTGGTTCACTGTGGCCCTGATTGATGTGATCGGAAGGTTCACAATTCAGATAATCGGATTCTTTTTCATGACGGTGTTTATGTTCGCCTTGGCCATCCCCTACCACCATTGGACAAAAAGTGAGAACCGGATCGGGTTCGTCATCATGTACTCCCTCACCTTTTTCTTCGCCAATTTCGGACCCAATGCCACCACATTCGTCGTCCCAGCCGAGATTTTCCCCGCTAGACTACGCTCCACGTGCCATGAGATATCCGCCGCGTCGGGCAAGCTTGGGGCCATGGTGGGGGCATTCGGGTTCTTATACCTGGCCCAGAGCCCGGACCCGAAGAAGACCGATGCCGGTTACCCGCCTGGAATTGGGGTCAAGAATACATTGATATTGTTGGGAGTTGTCAATTTGTTGGGGTTGTTATTTACTTTCGTTGTTCCTGAGGCTAAGGGGATGTCTCTAGAGGATATGTCTGGAGAAAATGAAGTTACAACTGAAGAAACAAACTAAGTAGTAGTTTGTTGTAATTCATATTTGTTTCTTTATTTGTGGATATTTGTATTTGAATTTTTTAGCAAGTATACCCTTCCATTTGTTTCTTTTCTTGCTCTTAATTTCTGTAGAATCACCCAAAATGAGTAGTAAATATCTTGTGGTATTATGTCATTGGATGTTCTGCATATGTTGCTGCATGGGTGCGGATGTGATAAGATACGAGTGCGGGGATATGTCATTTTTTAAAATTGTAGGATACATCTATTTATAATTATTTTATTATATATTATAATTTATAATAAATTGAGAATATAAGAATATTCATTAAATATGCAACAAAACAAAAATTAAAATTAAGTACTATCAACTTACATAAGTCATAGTAAAAAGGTTAATCTACCGAAGTACCACATTGTCGAATTAAGTTACATTAAATAATAAAGTTCAATTAAAATACTTATTTCTCTGTCGATAAAAATGTGTTCATTTAATTGCAATATGTATTCGATATGCGTATCTTGGATAGGGATACGCCAGGATATGCGTATCATTCCTAAAAAAAATTTAAAAAAATTCGGATATGCCACATGGCGTATCGGGTGCGAATCGCACCCGTATCCTCCGCATATCCAATACTGCATGCCTGTAATTTTTGAAAAATTCGTGTAACAGTGTATTATTATTAGATACATATATATTGATATCATGACATACACTCATTTTGCAGGAGTTATACCCTTCAGATTGTTTCTTGTTTTCTTTTGTTCTTAATTTCTGTAAAATCATCTAGCACAGATCCATTTTTCTCATAAACAACAAAAAAAAAAGTATTGGTATAAAAAATAGAAATAACTTACTGATAGATTTTTAAAACATTATTTTCAACTTGATAAAAAAATTTTGCATTATAGAATTAATATAAATTGAATTATAAATTTTTTTGCATATTTTAACAATTTTAAAATAATACTTTAAAATGTACCATTTTGTAATTGCCCCTTAAAATATTATGATATTATAATCAATTGTGAATTTAATACTACATCCGCTATCTAATGTTTGTATAATTCATATGCATTATCGATTGAGGAGAATGTGCACGCGCACATAAATAACGATGGATATATATGTATCCATACATTGGTTATCTAAGAGATTTTTGATATTATATATTTAAAATTATTTTTCACAAAGATAATAAATAATATTCGTTTTTTTTTTCACAAAGATAATGTATAAGATATGTTACTAATCTTTGTTAAAGACAAAAACTTATATAAACCCGAGTTCACCATGAATTCGGTTTATCAATTATCACTATTATGTGTATACACTATCACTGTTATGCAACCAGAGGAGCTAGCTCACCTGGCCACCAGGCTCCTCACTTGAGTGAGTGACATGGGTTCGATTCCCTTTTGGGAACGAATTAGGAGGGAGATATAAGGGTGGACTTGGAGATATTCTTGGGGTGTAAGGAGACTTGGTGAACTAACTTCTAACTACTAATAACTAACATTACCGATCAAAAAAAAAAAACTATCACTGTTATGCATATATGTTATTATTGTCAAAATATTAAGAGTATTTTTATAACAGTGATAGTATACATATTAGTGATACGAGTTCATGTGAAATCGAGTTCACAAGAGCGAAGAGAGAAGGGAAATAGTGTTTAATTCCATATACAACTCTGAGCAGAGCTAGAGTTGGATTTATGGCATGAAAGGCCAGGCAAAGTAACCAGAAATATAGAAATCATTTAGATAATAACAATGATAGATTAAATTCTCAACTCTGTGAGAGTTTGAAAGGCCAGAAGTCAGAATTGGAAACATATGTACCGATTTATGAATATCCGCATATGGATTCAGCAAAACTTGGATAAGAAGTATGTAAATATCAATAAGGATTCTCTTGTGTAGTGTGCAATGAGCACTACCATGAAAATGATGAATTTGGGAATCATTCTTGTACCAATGATCCACTATTGGTTCCACTTGGCATAATGAATAACAAACAACACATTGGTCCCCTCCAGTGGTCCCAGACGACAGTTGGGGATTTGAGGATCTAAGAGTACCATTATGCCCTCAAAGATATATAACAAGCCATTACCTAATCAATATAGAGATATACTTTTTCAACACAAATACTTTACAGAAAAATACACACAAAAATGATAACTGACTTGGGCGTCGGAGGATCAACGTCGGGGTCTTTCCCGGCTTGATTTCTTGCAGATCTCCATCGGAAAAGCTCCAGAGTGGATCGCCGGAGCTGGATTGCTTTCTCAACAAAGTCTCTATCATCATATCCTTTGAAGACGGATCATTTTAGGCTGAATACAGGTAAAACTCAGTCCATCCTCGTCCTATAAATTCTCGTTGATGAGCTTGACATTTTTGTATTCATCAACTGGCGCTGTCTGTGGGAACATTTGGGTTTTTGCGTGAGTGTTCCTTTCGAAATCATTTTGAATAAAAGAATGTGTATAATGTTGACACCATTGTTTTCTGAAAATGGGTAATATGATTTTGCCCTCTTTAGAAAGCTTCATAATGAAAAATATATGTATGATCTGAATAATAAATATGATGATTGAAGATTTTGAATGAATCTGTGAACGATTTCTGGAATGTTTCTGCTCTATGTACAAAACTTTCTGGAAAAATATAGTGTGGAATGGTTTTCTTTGAATGTGAATGCAGCCTTTTTAGGAAGAAAATCTGGATACTGTGTCATGAGAAATAATATCTTGCGAATGATCTTGAAGATGAATGTATGCATGTATAGTTTGCAACAAGATCAGTATTGTAATTTTTAGAGATGAATATGAGATATGATCTTTGGATTGATAAGTTGTTATTATTATTGTGGTATGATTTAAGAAAGCTAGAAGGTGTTTCCTGAGAAACACCAGTATATTGATGCATTTATTCAATTAAAGTTACTATTTAAAGTTGTGTGTGGAAGAACATTATATGTCAAAAATGATAGAACTGATTATTTTTTATTCATAAAGGTAGAAATGACTGAGCCACTTCCCAAGAATCTGGGAAAAGATTTTGACAAAGCTGCCAACACTCCGGTTAGTATCGATACTCTGGCAATGACAGTGTTGGATGAAGAAACTCCGGGTATGAACCCAGTTCATAATGATTCTTCCTTGGTTTAGATGACACCGTAACATCTGAAAAGTCTGATACAGTCAGCAGTGAATAACGCCTTATTTTTTAAAGCAAACTTTTGACATAAAGGACTTAGGTTCTGTGGATGACATATTGGGTGTCAAGGTGATTAAGAAAGATTGAAATTATGTTTTTGACTCAATCTTATTATATTGAAATGTGTTAAGAAAGTTCAATCACTTTAATAGTAAGGACATTTCAAGTCCTATAAATCCAAATGTAAAATTAGTTCCTAACAGAGGAGAAGCTATAAATCAAAAAGAATATGCCAAAATAATCTATAGTATTATGTATGTTGTGAATCACACAAGACTCGATCTTGCGTGCTCTATTTGCGTATTGAGTAGATTTAATAGGAATCCAGGAGAAGATCATTGGAATGAACAAAAAAAAGTACTTGGATACTTAAAGTCAACAAAGAATTATGGTTTGCATTATAAATGCAATTCATCCACACTTGAGTGTTTTAGTGATGCTAATTGGGCATCAGATGCAAATGACTCTAAGTCAACTAGTGGATGGTTATTCACTATCAGCGATGGTATAGTTTCTTGGTCATCGAAGAAACAGAATTGTGTTGCTTTATCTTTGATGAACTCTGAATATATAGCTTTGTCCAATGCAGGGAAAGAGCTTGCATGGTTTAGAAGATTTCTAAGAACTATCCCTTTTTTAGAACCTAAAAAAGGTCCTATAACTTTGTGTTGTGACAATCAAGCTACTATTTACAATGCAAAGAATGAGAGAATATCTAATCATAGTAAACATATTTTTATGAGATACAATCATATTAGAAGTATGATCAGAAAAGGAAAAATTATACTTGAATATCTCCCAACAAATCAAATCCTTGTGGATCCGTTAGCAATACCATTATCGGGAGATAAGATAAAAAAGGTCATGAGAGATATGGGGCTATTACTGTTTGAATAAAGATGTCTTGATTAAAACCAACTCCATCTTAAAGTACAAGTGATAAATTGGCACTTTAACATTGATTTCAAAAGGAAATTCAATATTAGATATCGGCGAAATGGAAACTTGGATACATTTCAAAGTGCATAACCTGGAAATAGTGGGGGTGAGACTATTTCAAAAGCTCCTTAATCTGACATATGACTTTTATTTACCACTACAAGTAAAGGTTGGATTTTTAATCCTTAATAGACTTATAACTATGTGGGATGCGTTATGGACATTCATGATAAGTCTACATATGCAAGTAGAGAAGTGAGAGGCCGCTTCTTAAGAATTATATCGATAAGAATCTAGAGTACTTGCGAGACCAGGATAAGTACAAGGGTCGATATGAAATAGGTGCGGCCAAAAATAAAGAAGTAGAAATCATACGCAATGAGAACTTGACTCCATTAGTTTCATGTTCAACCATAAGTTAAAGGCTAAGTTCACTTCATGACTATTCGCTGTGTAAAGCAAGTGTGTTTATCATTTTTGTCATTATACTTTTAAATAAGTGGGGGATTGTTGTATTTAATATATTTACATAATATAATTGAGTCTCTTTAATTGTATTTCTTAAAAAATAATATATATATATATATATATATATATATATATATATATATATAAACATATAAGAGAGAGATTGAGAATAAATAAAATATTAACATTAATATAATGAAGCAGTTAAACTATGCAAGCAGGCGGTGGTTATGATAAATACCAAGTCAAAGTTATATTCATTTTATTCAAAAGATACGGCGGTTCCAACTGCGCATATCCTAAATCAAATTAAATCCGTAAAAATTAATTTGAATTAAAGGGTTGTGACCTCTTATCTTTTCAGAAAGGTTGTGAATAATAGATGTTGTGAATAGAGGCATCTCTTCGATAAATCTCCTGAGTGCCTATAAATACAACATAGTCTTGATGTTTGAAATCATTGAAAGATACAAGAGCCTTTCTTCTCTTTGTTTTATTGTTCTCTCTGTAAAGTATTTTTAAAGTTCATATTTTCAAACACTTGCGATTTCTACTTCTGAAATTCATTAGAGTGTAACTATCGAATTTCTGTGAAATAGGTTTTGTATCCTGAAAGGTCAATTCCTTGTGAGAACCATATACACATGAGTGGGAGAAATTAATACCTTTAAAGATAGCATCATTTTTCGATGTGCTTAACCTATCATTAAATCCATTACCCACATTTTATACAAAAAAAGATGTATAGAGGATTGAGAGAGAACTTTTGGTGGAGAGGCATGAAGAGATCAGTGGCACACTTCGTAAGGAAGTGCTTAACTTGCCAACAAGCTGTCAAAGTCGACCATCAGCAACCGTCTGGGTTGTTACACCCATTGGAAATACCTGAATGGATATGGGAGAACATCACCATGGATTTTGTCACGGGTTTTCCCAAGAATGCAAAGAATCACCACGTGATCTGGGTCATCATAGACAGACTTACAAAATCTGCACACTTCATACCCGTTTGGATGACCTACACTATGGATAAGTTGGCTCGTATGTACATAGACGAAATAGTGAGGTTGCACGGGGTGTCAGTCTCAATATTGTCTGATAGAGACCCACGTTTCACGTAAAGGTTTTAGAAAAGCCTATAGGAGGCTTTGGGAACACAATTAAACTTCACTACCTTGTATCACCCAAAGTCGGATGGGCAATCAGAGAGGACCATTCAGACCTTAGACGATATGCTATGGGATTGTGCCTTGGAATTTGAAGGAAGTTGGGAGACTCACCTCCCTCTAATAGAGTTTGCCTACAACAATAGTTATCAAGCCTCTATACAAATGGCGCTGTTGGGACAATCTGAATGTTTTGATTAGATCCCAAAACCCCTGATGAATTTGCCTAAGTACAGTGGTTCATGATTGTCTAGTTCAGGATAGTCAGGTTAGGGATTCAGTTCAGGGGGAACGTGTTGAAGACTGAAGAATATTGGAGTCGATCCAATAGCCTGAAGTCTGAAGTACAAATCGCCCTGAAGAAGGTCAAAGTCAGTCTCGCTGAAGATTGCCTGAACTGAAGCTGAGGTCTGAAGTCTGAAGATCCATCCTGAAGACAATCCGAAGTACCATTGGCTGATGCTTCTACTGAGTACACTAAGCATGCTCAGGACAGAACTCAGTTAATGAAGAGTAAGTGTAACTTATCAGGCCGAGCTGAATGCTCGTAAGACCTGACTTAGGCCTTGAGTCAGTTTATCAGACTCATGTAAGTCCAAAGCAAAAAGGTTACACATATTGGGCTGAATAACCTATCAGGCTATGCTGAATGCACATAAGACCTGACTTAGGCATTGGTTCAGTTTACCTGGTCCATGTAAGTCCAAAGCAAAAAGGTTATTTATGCTATGGGACAAAGAGACAAAGAGAATGTTAGTAAGACTCCGATAAAGACAAACATTCAGGCTGAGCTATTAACAAGAGACTCAGAGTATTGAATGTACGAGGAAGGAAAAGTGTTAGATCGTCAACTAGCCGTTTGTACGGAGAGCCAATGATCTTTCGACACGTATGTACGGAGTCTGCGCAGCAGTTAAAGCAGCATTTAATGCGTCTCAGAGTTGCAGGCGGCGGGACAAAGATTGTCAGATTAAGCATGGCAATTAGGTCAATAGTACATCTAGCCTGCAACCACCCTAAAATTGGAAAGATTTGGGTAGATCTCCTCCAACGGATCTATTTTGAATCTTGCCTATAAATACAGAGAGCCTTGCACCCATTCAAGGCTAACGGGAAATTTCCAAGCGAAAGCTCTCAAGAATCCAAGCACTCAAAGCATACTTTGAACAACACTCTGCAATTAAATTTCCCTAGTGTTGTAGTAGGATTCACTCTGTATTTGCTTAGTTTTGATAGCTCTAATCTTTAGCATTGCTTTGTATAACTAGGGATATCCTTAGTTGGAAACCAAGAATACCAAACCACTCAGGGTGTGAGATTGGTTGGTTAGAAGGACTGGGACTTGTAAAACGCCCAAGGGTTGGTTCCTAAGAGAGGAAGTTGGCTATTCGTGTCCCTTGGCACGTAAAAACCAAGTACATATCCTCAGTGTTTTGAGGATAGCTTCCTATTAAATCAGGTCGTGGACGTAGGAGTTGGTTATCTCCGAACCTCGTTAAAAAGACCCTTGTGTGATGATTTACATTCTTGTTCAGGATCATAAACTGTCATCATATTAAACTGAACATACTGCATAGTTTTGATATTCAGGCTGAATCAATCATCCTGAGTCTTAATATTGTGCACCAGCCTTAACCACCAGTTTACTAAGCAAACTCAGAGAAAACATTTTCAGAAACTAAAACTAGTAGAAACTAAGGGCTCACATTCCGCACGTACTCTAGCTTATTGAGATAGTAGTCCAACTGACTAGCTTCCTAGCGGTCAGTAGGTTTGTTATCTCTACTGACCTTCTGAGCACATTACTCACACTCAGCTTATCTGACTCGTTACTGAACTGTCCCTGCTGCCCCTGAGGACCTTCAGTCTACTGAGTAATTAAGGATATCCCTGACTGAGCGTGTTAGAGTATTTTTCTGAGTCTTTCAGAAAAATCTGATATCAGTGTATTATCCCCCATACACTGATTATACTCGTTTCGGGACCAACAAGTGGTATTAGAGCAGTGGTGACCACTGACTTTGTTTACCAACAGTTTCTGAGGAGAAACTATTGGTGGTCAACTGAACAGATCTGTTTCTGAAAACTTGCATATCATGGCATCCGATTCTAAGCGCCTTGAGGACAATCTTCTTGAATTCTCTATTGACAATTATGATTATTGGAAATTCAGGGTTCTGGCACATCTCTACTCCATCCATGATCAGATGTATACGGTGATCGAGAATGGTCCTATTGAGTTCATGACTGATCAAGCTCGGACGTGGCCTGTGCATGGAGGAGTCCCAATTCCAGCAGCTAGTCAGGAGCCAGTGGAGAGGTCCGCGCTTACATCTGATCAGATTAAGCAAATCAGACTAGATAATGTTGCGTAGAACATTATACTCCACACCGTTTCTTACGAGAACTCGGTCAGGCTCATGCACCTTAAGACTGCAAAGGAAATCTGGAAGGCCCTGAAGGAGATGAGCGAGGGCTCGGAGAAGATCAAGGAGAACAAGAGAGATCTTGCTATCAGGAAGTTCGAGGCTTTTCGGATGCTGGAAGGTGAATCCATCAATCAGATGGAAGCTCGGTTCATTAAGATGATGAACGAGCTAGGAACCCTTGGGAAGGACTTTCCCAAGAGGGAGGTGTCATCTAAAATCCTGAACTGTCTCCCTGAAAGATGGGATACAGGAGTGATCTTGTTAAAGAACACTCAGGACGTCACTAACATTCCTTACTCTCACCTATTCTCAGAGTTAAAGGCTCTGGAATTCGACCTCGATAAGAGGAAGAAGAAGGGTGTTGCCAGTGAAGAGGTGAGTGAGGAGAAGACACCTGAAAAGGAAAAGAGCGTGGCTCTTAAAGCTACTCCTGAGCCTGAGGCTGGATCTGGTTCTAAGTTTTTGAAGGATATGAGCAAGGATGAGCTGGCCCTGGAGTACAGCCTGATGGCACGACGATTCGAGAAGTTGAACTCTCGTTTCGGCAGGTATAAGAAGTTTTATACTGACAATCGTGAACGCAGGTATTCCAGCCCCAGGAGATCGAGCCCCTGGAGGGAAGAAAGTAGGGGTTCAGATTCCAGGAGAGATCGTGATGAGCCTGAGCGGCGGAGAGATGAGAAGGGGAGAGACGACGCTGAACCCAGAAGATCCAGCTCCAAACCTGAACGATCATCAGGGAGCCGGAGGGAGTCGTCAGATAAGAGGTACACTGATAAAAAGTTTGCGTCTGATGCAGATCAGTGTTACCACTGCAAGAAGACTGAACACTATCAGTATGATTGTCCGGAGCTCAGTGCTCGTGAGCGAGAGGATCGGAGAGCGAAGAGAGAGCTCAGGGCTTTAGACTGGAGAGCTTTGCTTGCTGAGGATTCCTCAGATTCTGATGGCCCAGGACGCCGGTCCCCTGAACTCTTCTCCGATGAGAAGTATGATGACCTCTGCTTGATGGCAGATGATGAGGTATGTTCTTCAGCCTCTTCTCCTGATCACGCACCTGAGCTTAGCTCAGACTCAGCAGGAGAACTCGACCTTCAGCTCGCCCTAGAGCAATTGATGGTTGAGTTCTCAAGGCTGCAGGAGACTCATACTCACACAGTGGATGTGAATGCACAACTGAGTGAGGAAAACGATCGGTTAACTGAGTCTCTCAGAGTGAGAGAAACTGAGGAAGCCCTCAGACTAGTAAATCTTCAGGAAAAGGTTGCTTCATGCTCGGAATAAGCATGATGAAACTCCACTGGAGGTTGAAAAACTGAAGAGTGAAATCAGCTTGCTGATTGAGACTCGTGATACTGGTTTGTTCCTTGCTCAGGAACAGTTGATGATTGAGCGAATCGCTCTGAGAGTGATGTTTGAAACTGAGTGGCAAGCTCGCCTTTGTGCTGAGTAAACTGCTTGGGATCTTGAGCTGATCTCAAAAGAGAAAGCTCATGAGGAACTAGTGCTTCAACACACCACTGAAATTGAGGCCCTGAAAAAGGCAAATGGGCACCTTGAGGAAAAGCTGAAGAAGTTACACACATCTACCCAAGTGGTTGATGAGTTAACAAGTTTCTCTCAGCTGACCGATGGTGCTAAAGCTAGGTTAGGCTATGATGCCTCAAAAGACCCAAAGGGCAAGAAGAAGAGAGGTGCTTCAGGGAGCACTTCTCATAAGAAGTTTGTCCCTGCCCAAACTGACGACAAGAGCCCAAGTGTTGCTCGTCAGGATAAAGGCAAAGGGAAGGAGAAAATGTCTGTTGAACCTGTCAAGCAAATGACTGAGGAACCAAGGCCAAAACCTAAGGGAAAGGTCAAGGCTCCTCATCCTGAGTCGAGGAAGACAGACCAATGGAACTCCAAGGCTCAGCCTAGGAATCCTCTGGCTGGAAAGAATTTTTCACCAAGTACTTCTCAGGCTCAGCCTAGAAATACTCAGGGTAGGAGGAATTCTGGTCAGGGAAGGCCTCAGGCAAGGCCAAGGACTACTGAGGTCCAGACTCCTAAAGCAGGATACAGAGCCCATCAGGAGCATCTCAATCTTCAAAGGAGAAGGACAAACCGGGTTTTCTGAAGGACAACGGAGACCGACTCCGATAATACTCAGGTCAGACCTAAAGTGCCAAAAGGTCAGGCCCGAGATGCTCCTTCCCAGGACCAAACTCAGCCCAATGCACCCAGGCCAAGGAGGAATAGGAGGCCCTCCCCCAGGAATCAATCCAGGGCTCCTGAACCTCAGGCTGACACCCATACACCCTCAACTTCCCAGGCACAAAGGAAAAAGATGACTGTGTATGTTGATGTTTCAGGGAGACAGGTTTACACTTCTGATGCCATCAGAATTGTTAAACAAATCTGGATCCCGAAGGGTATGGATGACAATATAGGACCCAATACGAGATGGGTACCTGAGGTCTGATTCGTTTCAGGTCGTTGCGGGCTACAAGAAGAGAAATGAGGATCTGATGAAGGACTGGTACTTGGACTCAAGGTATTCCAGGCACATGACCGGATCTCGTGATCTCCTTCAGTACTATGTAGCTCAGGAATGCCCGCAGGTAACCTTTGGTGATAACTCTAAGGGTTTCACCAGGGGATTCGATACCCTTGTTGTTGGTTTTGTTAAAGTGCTTAATGTATCCTATGTTGAGGGTCTTAGGCATAACCTGCTTTCAGTTAGTCAATTTTGTGACCGTGGTTATAGTGTAGAGTTTACATCTAACATATGTCTTGTCAAGGACAAATCTACACAGTAGGTTCTAATTGCAGGTGTCAGGAGAGGCAATGTTTATTTTGCTAATTTTAAGAGCAGCTCTCCTGAAACTTGTTTGGTCGCTAAGAGCTCTTCTGAGCTCAGTTGGCTTTGGCATAAACGCCTGAGTCACTTAAACTTCAAGATTATTAGCAAAATTTCTAGACTTTCTCTTGTAGATGGTCTACCTAATGAAGTTTTTAGCAAAGACCACGTGTGCGGAGCATGTCAGGAAGGCAAGCAAACCAAAGCCTCATTCAAGGAGAAAGAAGCCTTCTCAACTGACAGAGTGCTTCAGCTCTTGCACATGGATCTCTTTGGTCCGATTACTCCTGTCAGCATGAATGGTAGGAAATATACCCTTGTTGTTGTTGATGATTATTCCAGGTACACATGGGTTATTTTCTTGCTGAACAAGAAAGAGACTCAGGTCAAGCTTCCAGAGTTACTCAAGCAATTGAGTACTAAACAGGGTCAGAGCATAGTCAGGATCCGATCAGATCGAGGAACAGAGTTTATTAACTCTATTATAACTGATTTTTGTACTAACCATGGTATTTCTCATGAGACTTCTGCAGCCAGGACCCCTCAGCAGAATATGGTAGCTGAAAGAAGGAACCGGACCCTGAATGAAGCTACCCGGACCATGTTGGCCGAGTCAGGACTGCCCAAGAAGTACTGGGCTGAAGCAATAAATACTGCTTGCTACACTCAGAACCGATCTATGCTGAACAAACAACATGCTCAGACACCTTATGAAACTTGGAACAAGAGGAAGCCTCGCATCTCTTATTTCCATATTTTTGGGTGTAAGTGTTTCATCCTGAACAATGGGAAAGACCAGCTGAAAGCCTTTGATAGCAAGTCTGGTGAAGGAGTTTTCTTAGGATACTCCTCAGTCAGCAAAGCTTTCAGGGTGTATAACTGTCGGACCCTTTGTGTGGAGGAAACACCTCATGTTGTGTTTGATGAGACTGCATCTATGCGTAGAAAACAGGTTCCAAGTCCTGACACTGAGGGGTTACCAAGAGGGTAACAAGACCGAGCCTGAAGAATCCTGAGTTCAAGATCAAACTTGTCAGTGCTCCCAAAGAATGGGATTATGATGATGATGATTAGGATAGACCACAGGCCAACCCTCTGCAAGCCCCGGCCTCGGAGAATGTTGAGTCTCAGACGAAGGGACAGACTCAACCTGAGGAACGTACTGTCAGTGATGATGCTTCTGCACCTGAGACAGTTATTGAGTCCAACTCTGTAGGGGGAAACAATGTCTCTGATATTGCCCAACCCTCAGGAAATGACTCAGCATCCCCTGTTCTTGCTCGTTCCGCTTCTTTGCCTGTTATTGTCGAGACTAATATTTCAGGATCAGGCGAGGGAACGTCAGCAGCTCCCAGTGCAGCCATCAGCAGGAGGCGGTGGCTAGATGATCACTCATTGGCTGACATCATTGGTGATTGACTTTTTCGTATTTTTGCACGTTTCAGAAATCAAGCAAATCTACCCAAAAGCGGATCGGTAATTGTAGTAGAGCAAGTATACGACTAAGTAGTTATCGACCTAGGATTTAGGAGTGTGATGGAGGCCCAAAGTTTTGTGTCGTCATGATATTATAGTGACGAGTCCGGGTTTTCAAGAAAAATAAACAAGCACAATTAACTAGAAAGCAAATAAAAATTACCAACTAACTTTCCAAGAAAGTGCAAGGTGAGTAAAATGCTTCGGGTGCTATCCTCATAATCTCAACTAACATATTCGTGTCCTAATTAGCTATCAATTGCTATTTCATTGGGTGTGATAAGGGCTACCACTAAGCAAATGAAGA
>JAPKLY010000208.1:62502-98923 GCA_026898435.1 Prunella vulgaris
ATCAAAACACAAACACATCAATCTCCATCATAATTCAAACACCCAAACCAAAAAACAATTAGCTCATAGCTAAAATCAACAAACTCATGAATAAAATAACTAAATAAAATCTAAATATAAACATCACCATTAAAACTTGAATAAAAGAATAAAATCACCTCCTTCACAATTTCAAGAAATCAAAATTAACTAGAAATTGGAAGAAAAATAAATATCCTATCTAATGTGTGTAGTGGTGGGTGGGTGGGTGGGGGGGGAGAGGAGCACCCCACAAAAAATGTAGAAAATAACTCTGCCGCTGCCCCCTATTCCCTAATCTAATTTTTTGTCTCATAAAAACCCTCCTGCTGCCTCTTTTGTATTCTCCAAAGAAATGGGCCAAGGCCCAATTAATTTCTCCCCACGTGGCATACATCAACTGGATAAAAAAATCTAAATTTTGTTGTTGCTCGATCGAGTAGCTTTGCTCGACCAAAATGGTCGAGCAACAATTCCAAACATTTTGCTACGTAAATTCCTTAAGGAAGCTCGATCGTGCAACCGTGCTCGACCTCAAATGACGATTCTTCAAAATAAATTAGCAACTTTCATTCCTTCAGCAACTTATCAATTGAGACATGTTTACCTTCTTCCGAAACCGATTCCGACTGGGCTTCGCAATTTCCGACGAACGGCGGCCATGGCGGTGCTGAGAGAGGGTGAGCACTCCGGCAACGCTGAGAAACAGGGGCTGTGACAATTTCCGGTGCCTCTGAAATCAACGGCAACAATCTGAGCTTCAATTGTGGCGGTTGGGTTCGTAATTCCGGCGCTGCTTCAAAATTCCCAGGCGGAAATATGGGCGGTTAGCGGGGGCTGCGAACGACGGTGGGTTCCGGCAAGGAGCAGCTTTCAGGCGCGGTGAGGGGCGGACGATGCGGCGGTGGAGTGGCAGTGGGCGGAGGAGCACTCCGGCGAGTGGGTACGGCTGCTTCCAGTCGCGACGGCAGTGGCCGTGGCTTCCGGCGACTTTCCCGGCGTGAGAGGCTGCACTGAACAGGGGCTTCTATGGAGGATTTCCGGCTGCTGGGCAGAGGCGAGCAGTGGCGATTCTTGGTTGTGGATATGGTGAGAAATGAGTGACTTAGTTGTGGACAACAGCTTGGAGAAAAGTGTGGTGAAGGTTAATCCACGATTTCTTCATCCTTTTACCTTAGTCAAATAAATGGTGGGCCATGTTAATTAAACTTTCATCTGCCAGCTTCTAACTCTTTTCACATTCACGTGGAGATAATTCCCTTCCCTCAACTTGTATTGCTAATTAAATAAGAACATGACTTGTAATTGGGCTTCCCCTTCAATTCCGAAATTGGGCCACTGCATGTTAAAAATAGTGAGCCCAACACATTTCCGATCTCCTTTTTTTTTTTCGACTCACCCCGTCAATTGACTCCAAAAATATTAATATGCATTTTGCTCCAAAAATCACTAATTTCCTACAAAATATCAACAAATGCCTTTCTTGGTCATTAAGCACAATAAATCAATTTTAAATTATAAAAATGCATGAAATCCTATACAATTAATCAAATTAAGCACCCTAAAAATGAGCAATTCTCACACAAATTAGTGATGTCAATGAGGGGGTGAGTTTAAGAACAAGATGCACTACGGCACTAAGATATCCCTGATGCTGGAGAAGAAGCTGGTTTTCGGAGATATTGATCTGAACAACACCATTGAGCTACCCAGCAAAGTGGACATTTTCAGATCTTTATCTGACACTGTAGTGAAGAAGAGGAGAACCGCCAAGAAAGCTCCTGCACAGAAGTCCGACGCTGAGGAACTAGCTGAGGTGGCTCAGGCTCAGGTGAGCGAGGCTTTGGCAAGCGAGCCCACCAAGGTAAAGTCTTCCATATCAGCCCCAAAGGCGAAGCAGTCTTTAATCATCAAGTATACCAAGGTTGTTGAGAAGTCAGGAGAACCGGAACAATCTGCAGTTCCGGAAGATGTTGCTCTCATTTCTGCTGTACCCGCAGTTCCTGACACCTTACCAGAACCGGCTTGTGTCTACGAGCAAGACAAAGCTGATGAACAGATTCTATCTGTCGCAGCTGAATATGCTGATGTAGAAGTTCAGGAGAATTCTCCAGAGGGTGAGGAAGAGCCGCAGGAGGCTCAGAATGAGCAGTTTGAGGCTGACGAACAGGTCTCATCTGAAGTGCCATGGCCATTTCCAATTCCTAACCAGGAGGGTTGGTCCGGTTTTGAGATTTTGGCTCCAGAATAATCACTGGAGCTAGTAGAGAGGAAATTCCCTGACCGTCAGGATGCTGAGAAAGAAGATGTCATGCAATTGCGCACATATGCTTAGTTCAGAAGAGCCACATATCCTGAAATCGGGTTGCTCGGAGCAAGAAGAGGGTGGGAAGCGCTAGGGGATGCAGAGGCGACCCTCTTCGACTTCTTTGAGGTAACCTCCCTGAATCGGCTTATCAAAATTCCTGACTTTGTGAAGGTTGTCAGGAAAATCTTTCCACTGGCTTCTTCCACTGAGCCAGCAACAGATGAAAGTCAGTTTGCACTAGCTCTGGTGCCTGAGTCTGCTCCGGAGGTTGCTCAGGAGAAGGAGCGGGAGACGGAGAAGGAGAACGTAGATGAAGAGATGGCGGAAAGAGAAGCCACCAAGGAGGTGATTACGATTGCTGACGTTGATCAGCAAGATACGACTGACTTGGTCAATGCATCGGCCAAGGATGCACTCCCCGGGTCCGGGATTGCTGAGGCTTCGGGAGAGGACCCTGAGGACCCTGATGAACTCATTCCTGTTCCAGGAAGTAAAATTCAGCGCAAAGCAATGTTGTCGCACGATAATGATGCCATGCGCCGTCAAATCAATATTCTGAGTTCGAGAGTTAATCCCTGCAAAGTCTACGGATCAGTTGTTAACAAACGAATGAAAAGATATCAAAATGATCAGGACGAGATGGTCAGTGCGTTAAAAGCAGGACTCGACGTCCATTCAGGTCAATGTATAACTCATGGTGTGGAGATCACAACTGCTGTTGGTCAGATTCAGGAGGCCCTGTTTGACTGCAAAATGCTGACTCTAAACACCATGAAGGAGCAGGAAATCTTCCTGAATCAGAAGCTGGAGGATAGACTTGCCTCCTTCAGAGATGAGTTAAAGGCCCAGATTCGTGCTGAACTGATTGAAGAGATGAAAGCTTCTCACACTGAGCTTGATTCCAAGCTGACAACGCTGAAGGACGAAGTCTATACCAAGGCTTCAACCAAGGTGAAGTCAGTCTGTAAGGAGTTGGGATCAGAATTGAAAAAGGCTCATCACACTGCGGTGACCGATCTGAGTGCTGACCTTAGGGGGTTTGTCGAGCGGATTGAGAAGCTCGAATCGGCGGACAAGGAGAAGACCAATGAGTTCCAAATGCTTGCAGGTCAGGTCGGTGAAGTAGTCGGCAAAATCAACATTGATGATGCCAAAAAGAGGGAAGGAGTGTCGGAAGCAAAGAAGACCAAGAAGAAGAATTTTCCCCCTGAACTACAAGCTACTGAACGCAAGCGAACGAGGTCAGTTGCTGCTGCAGTCGCCAATAAACCTAAATCGGAATCCAATCTGAAAAGGGTGAGGCACTCCGAAGAGTCAAACGAGCCTCTGTTCAAGGAGATGGAGGAGTCAATGTATCCGGGATCAACCACTCAGGAGAAGGTGGTGATGTCTGAAGCAGAGAAGCAGGTGAAAATGAGGGAGATCTCACTTCACTGGCAGGTCAGACGCCTGAAGGAAAGCAACGACTATCTCTCTTCCTAGGTTTAGAAGCAGAAGAAGGTGGCTTCCGGATCTAGGAAGAAAGCTCAGAGAAAGATGGTTGTCTCTCCGAATCAAGGTCCTCTTCCAACTCAGGCAGTGGAGAATTTCATCCCCATAGAGATGTTGGAAAATTGGATTCCGGCAAGGGACAGATGGTCATACATGTACTATGTGGTCAGGTTGTGGGATAACGTGCAGGACTCGAAGGAAACAATCATGCACCAATGGATGATGACGGAGTATCCAGATCTCTGGTTCGAAATTGTCAGGCAGGCTGACATTGCTATGGTCGAGATCACTCCGCCTGATTTCATCAAGTATCCACCACCACTCTATGGGAAGTTAAAACAACTCGACAGGACAGCTATTAAGGAAGAGGCGACGTGAGTCAGAACAGTGCTGAATGTGCTGAAAGATTCCAATCAGATGAGGCAGGTCCTGATCCGAGTGTTAGACATGTATGAAATCCCAATTGCCAAATGGGATGGTGATGAGGAGTAGTTGTCAGGGGTAGTTATCAGGAAAATTGTAATAGCTTCAGGACACCTTGTAATTTGTTCTACCAGTCAATGAAGTTAATCATTTTCTTCCTGAGTACAACTTCTTGTTGACTCTTGACTTTACTTTTCTGCATTCCATATCAAGAACTGTACTAACTCATTCCTTATTTTCATCTTATAGACTAAGTGCCTAGTTTGTCAGGTGGTACTGAGTTATTCTCACTGACTAAGTCAGTTGATTGTATAGATGAATAGGAATTTGCTTAAGGGTTTTGGCATCATCAAAAAGGGGGAAATTGTTGGGACAATCTGAATGTTTTGATTAGATTCCAAAACCCCTGATGAATTTGCCTAAGTACAGTGGTTCAGGATTGTCTAGTTCAGGATAGTCAGGTTAGGGATTCAGTTCAGGGGGAACGTGTTGAAGACTGAAGAATATTGGAGTCGATCCAATAGCCTGAAGTCTGAAGTACAAATCACCCTGAAGAAGGTCAGAGTCAGTCTCGCTGAAGATTGCCTGAACTGAAGCTGAGGTACGAAGTCTGAAGATCCATCCTGAAGACAATCCGGAGTATCATTGGCTGATGCTTCTACTGAGTACACTAAGCATGCTCAGGACAGAACTCAGTCAGTGAAGAGTAAGTGTAACTTATCAGACTGAGCTGAATGCTCGTAAGACCTGACTTAGGCCTTGAGTCAGTTTATCTGACTCATGTAAGTCCAAAGCAAAAAGGTTACACATACTGGGCTGAATAACCTATCAGGCTGTGCTGAATGCACATAAGACCTGACTTAGGCATTGGTTCAGTTTACCTGGTCCATGTAAGTCCAAAGCAAAAAGGTTATTCATGCTATGGGACAAAGAGACAAAGAGAATGTCGATAAGACTCCGATAAAGACAAACATTCAGGCTGAGCTATTAACAAGAGACTCAGAGTATTGAATGTACGAGGAAGGACAAGTGTCAGATCGTCAACTAGCCGTTTGTACGGAGAGCCAATGATCTTTCGACACGCATGTACGGAGTCTGCGCAGCATTTAATGAGTCTCAGAGTTGCAGGCGGCGGGACAAAGATTGCCAGATTAAGCATGGCAATTAGGTCAATAGTACATCTAGCCTGCAACCACCCTAAAATAGGAAAGATTTGGGTAGATCTCCTCCAACGGATCTATTTTGAATCTTGCCTATAAATACAGAGAGCCTTGCACCCATTCAAGGCTAACGGAAAATTTCCAAGCGAAAGCTCTCAAGAATCCAAGCACTCAAGGCATACTTTGAACAACACTCTACAATTAAATTTCCCTAGTGTTGTAGTAGGATTCACTCTGTATTTGCTTAGTTTTGATAGCTTTAATCGTTAGCATTGCTTTGTATAGCTAGGGCTATCCTTAGTTGGAAATCAAGAATATCAAACCACTCAGGGTGTGAGATTGGTTGGTTAGAAGGACTGGGACTTGTAAAACACCCAGGGGTCAGTTCCTAAGAGAGGAAGTTGGCTATTCATGTCCCTTGGCACATAAAAACCAAGTACCTATCCTCAGGGTTTTGAGGATAGCTTCCTGTTAAATCAGGTTGTGGACGTAGGAGTTGGTTATCTCCGAACCACGTTAAAAAGACCCTTGTGTGTTGATTTACATTCTTGTTCAGGATCATAAACTGTCATCATATTAAACTGAACATACTGCATAGTTTTGATATTCAGGCTGAATCAATCATCCTGAGTCTTACTATTGTGCACCAGCCTTAACCACCAGTTTACTAAGCAAACTCAGAGAAAACGTTTTCAGAAACTAAAATGAGTAGAAACTAAGGGCTCACATTCCGCACGTACTCTAGCTTACTGAAATAGTAGTCTAACTGACTAGCTTCCTAGCGGTCAGTAGGTTTGTTATCTCTACTGAGCTTCTGAGCACATTACTCACACTCAACTTATCTGACTCGTTACTGAACTATCCCTGCTGCCCCTGAGGACCTTCAGTCTACTGAGTAATTCAGGATATCCTTGACTGAGCGTGTTAGAGTATTTTTCTGAGTCTTTCGGAAAAATCTGATATCAGTGTATTCCCCCCCCCCATACACTGATTATACTCGTTTCGGGACCAACAGGCGCCCTATGAAGCACTTTATGGAAAGAAGTGTAGGACACCCATCTGTTGGGATGAGGTAGGAGCCTGTAAGATTCTAGGGTCCAAACTCGTGGAACAATCCGTGGAAGTGGTGACCCAAGTCAAGGAAAGGATAAAAGCCGCACAAGACCGTCAAAAGTCATACGCCGACACTCGTCCAAAGGATTTAAGTTTTGAAGTGGGAGAGAAAGTGTTTTCCAAGGTAGCACCTATGAAAGGTTTAGTACGTTTTGGAGGTAAGCTAAGACCCCGTTATATAGGACCTTTTGAGATATAAGAGAAGGTCGGAGACGTCGCTTACCTTTTAGCTTTACCTCTGGACTTGTCACAAGTGCATAATGTGTTTCATGTATCCACCATAAGAAAGTACGTTGGAGACCCTGGACACGTTTTGAACTTTAAGGACGTAACCCCTAAGACGAGACTTGACCTATGAGGAAAAACCGATGAGGATTTTGGGAAGAAATACTCATAGGCAAGGTAATAGGGAAGTTCCTCTAGTAATAGTTTAGTGGAGTAGGCACGGCAAAGACGAGGCCACTTGGGAAAGAGAGGATGAGATCCTCGCTAGGTACCCCGCATTGTCTTGAGTTGAGTAAGTCAAATTTCGGGGATGAAATTATTTTAAAGGGGTAGGAATATAATACTCTGACCCTTAATTATATGTGACTAAGTGAAATTACGTGATTATGTGTGTTTAATTAAAATTACGTGTGATTATGTGCAATTACGTGTAATTAAGTGAAATTATATGTGATTAAGTGAGCACATAAACTTATATGTGATAATGTGTGATTAAGCGGGATTGTGTATATAAATTATATGATCAAATTAAAGTACGTGTGAGCATACGGGGGTATGCGAAATTAGATGTGATTATTTGGAGTGTCGTAAATTCTTAGTGCTTATTTTCAAAGAAAAGCATATTTGGGAAATTCTTAGACTTTACATGCAAATAAATGTGATTGTATTGTGGTAATGAGAGATTAAAATGAAGAATTAAGTATTTCATGCATTCCTAATGTTAATTTTTCTTAGAGAAACAAATGCTTGAATTTTCCGAATTTTTAAGAATATCAGAAGAGGAAAATTGGAGCGGAGGCACTCCTAGCGTGAACCGTAAATTGAATTAAATACAGTTGATAACATAACATATTAATGAAAATAAGATTCTTAAAGCCCAAAAATTGCTTGTAATTATCAACCAAAAACATAAATTTTTAGATAAAAAAATTAGACGAAAATTATATCGATTTGTACCGACGAACCGCATTGTTGATAGATTTATCTAATGGCAAGATTATGGTTGTTAATATATGAGAATCTATCAAACAATAATCAAGATTTTAATTGTTCTTGAGTTTGGTAGTATAGAGAGAAAAAGTAAGAGGGCTAGAGTGAGAAAGTAGTTGTGGTATTATGAAAGCTTAGAGAGAGAAAAATACATGGGAGACATACTTATAGGTTTGCATGTGTGAGGTGACACCTTGTGAGCCTACTTGGCTTTAGATGCTGACAAGTGTCCTTGACACTTGTCTTTACTCACGACTTATGCTACCTTTACACTGCTTCGTCCTACTACATCTCTACTTGCTATTTATACAGTCGATATCCATGTCCTGGACCTAGGCGAGCTTCTAAGCGAGCTTCAAGGTCTTGTGTTGTTTTGGAGCAATGTGGAGATGATGTTTGGCTTGATCTTCATGGGTATGGGCAAGCTACCCTTCAGAAAGGCTAGCTTGCATGCGAGCTTCTCTCTCTCCGATCTGGTTGGCCATTTTGACTTGAGTCATTAGGAATCATGGCGAGCTTCTACCTCTTCCTGGCGAGCTTCCCCATGTTGATTTTGGTCAAAGTTGATGATGCAGCTTCTAAGCTGGTTGGCGACCTTCATTGTTTTGGCTAATTAATCCCGTGATTAGTCTCGGGTAGTTCACTTATCAACATTTGCCCTCCAACTCGCTCACATAATGATATCTCTAATGTGTGGGCGAGCTGATTTGCTTCAATGGGTGAGGGCTCACATGTTGTACTACCTCTTGACTTAATGTCGGGCGTCTTAGCTAGCTTTGTTGTGGCGGTGGGTGAGCCGACGTGGTGCGAGAATCAAGGCATCGTGCACGCCTTTTTAGGCCTCAGTTCCTGCGCCTATCACAATGATAAAACTTTCAAATTCTTTGCATTTGGGTCCTCGGACTTCTGAAAAATTGTAGCTCACCCCTACATTTTTAAATATGAGAAATTTTCGTTACTTATCACTTTTACTCTTCTCAATTTCCAGAGCATTTTCCGGCGATTAACAACTCTTTGCACTCAACGGATTTTTAAGGCTTCTTCAAGGTAGAATTGTACTTCTTCTTTCTTTTCTTTCTTTCTCGGATCTTTCTTTGTCTCTTCTTCTTTTCTTCGAGTTCCCAGAAATTTTGAACATTTCCGGCGACTTTTTGAATTGTCCGATCATCTTCTTCCTTAAACTCCGACGGTTTGAACATTTCCGACAACTGAAATAGTTTGAAACTTCGCCCTCATAACTGGGACATGTCGACCCAATCTTCGAGCCAGACCCTTTCAAAGTGTAACCCTGAAAAATGGCCCGTAATTGAAAATGAACCGCTCCCCCTTATCACTCAAATAATGATCAATTCGAGTTCCGAGGCGGCCTTAGTAGCTCGCCCAGACTCTGGCGAGCTCCTTGGCGAGGTCCGATCTGACTCTGGGGAAAGGGCCACCAACTCCGGCCAAGATGAGGAGTCTTACCTTTGTGAGCTTTGGCAAGGTTTTGAACGAGCTTCTAATGAAGCCATAGCTCAGGATGAGGAAGAGGTCGCGGAGACCCATGAAGAGGTCGCTGAAGATGATGTGGAGATCGCCGAGGTAGGTGGACAAGAAGGCGACCTCGAAGAGGTTACAATTGATTGGCTTCTTTCTATTGGGTTCCCATTTTCCCAACTCTTAGAGCATCAAGTATCCGACGATGTGGTGCACGCATTCGATTGGGAAGAATACGTTGCCGAGTATGTGGCGAGCTTTCCTCTCCCCGGGTGAACTTTCTGGGATGCGAAAGAAAAATCGAGTTACAAAGCGAGCGAGGTTCAAAGTGTTGTGAATGAGTACCAACTTTCCCAGCTTCGCGAGAAATATCGGATTCCACTCGATATTTTCTTGTATGCACCACAAAAGAATGAGCGAGCTGATGCGCCTCCAGCCGGGTTGACCGCTATCAATGTACATACCCTTGAAGCTGGTTTGACATTACCCTTGCAACCAATCATCGGCCAGTTTCTCTTTGACAATAACCTCGCCATTACTCAGCTTACTCCCAATGCCTGGAGCAACTTGTTTGCGACGTTAGCGATCTTTGGATTGGAAGGGTATGAAAACTGCTTGACCACAGCGGAGATTGATAAGTTTTTCACCGTAACTCGGCAAGCGAAAGATGGCAAGGGATACTATTATCTTAAAGCTCGCCCAGGTGAAAAGTTCTTAGGAGTCCTTCCCAACAAGGTCTGTGATTGGAAGGAAAAGTTCGTTTTCATGGGTGGAGATTGGCGAGCTTCCACCAATTACTCTGGACAAGGAGGACGGATTTTTTCTCTTGAGGAATATGGAGAAGCTAACAGTAGGTCGCCTCTTTCGGTGTGTGTGGGTTGAATTTGATTTACTAGTCTAATTGCCCATTTCTTGCAGGTTTAAAGCATCACAAGTCCGGCCGTGGCAGACCTGAATTATTGATTGAATTCGACTTGGTACGGGTTGTTTGTTACCTGAGGAGCCAAGAAGATCGGGACGTCGCCCACCTGTTCCGACATCATTGTCTTAGACTTGTCGGGGTTCTGAGGTCGCCTCATCATTTTGTTTTTCAAGGTCCTGAGCTTCCAGGTAAAAACTTACTAAAGCTAGCCAATTGGACTTGATAGCTCGTCGTGATGTTAACCTCACTTTCTTGGTTTCTGTAGGTGGTGGCAGGGTTGTATTCCCAATAGTCAAAATCCCTGAAGCCTGTCACACATTAGCTCGCCACCACGCCATGGGTCCACCTCGTCAAAATAGGTTGGGTTTGCCATCAACTCTCGCCCTAGAAGCGAGCAAAAAGGTGGAGGTCGCCACCAAGAAGGGCGACATTGGTGGCTCTGGGACTCAGAAGGCTGCAACCAAAACCTCGGCCAAGACTCCGGCCCCGTCTAAGACACCTCAGGTCGCTCGGACCAACCGGGGAGGTGGGCAAGGTTCAGGGACACCTGATCGAGCGTCCCACCAACAGAAGAGGGGTCTCCAGAGGGGAGATGGATCAAAGGTCGGCGATGAAGATCCTCAAGGTCGCAAGAGGACCAAATTCACCCTTCAGGACGAGGCCTCCGAGCAAGTAGCTCGTTCGGGATCAGGCCATGGTGGGTCCGCCCAGTCTACTGCCCCTCTGGCACTTGCCCCCGCGCCGAGGTCGCCGCCATCCTAATCACCATTTGGGGTCCAACTAACGGATGATACGGTCTTAGGTTGGGATCCCAAGAGAGTTCAGTAAGTAACTCGCCAACTACACTTGTCTATTTATGTTACTTTTGTCTATCGTTTATTGACCAAGTGTTTTGACCTTGCAGCTATGCTTCCATCGCCTTCCCCAACCGGCACGATGCCCTTCATTCTTATGAGCGATCTCGCTCCCTCACTTCTATGCACAACCTCTCGCGCGGTCTTGCTCAAGAGACAATAAGCGAGGTGCCGAGGTACTGGTCGAACCCTCAGTTGGCGACCTTAGAAAAGCAGACGCTGATCGAGAATGCTCGGCTCTCGATGCACTATGCGAGCAGGCTATTGCTCGCCAATCTAAGGGTGATTGATCAGGCGACTCAGCAAGAGGCAGTTCGCCAAGAGAAAAATGCGAGCTTGATCAAGATGGTGGAATCCGTTGATAAGGCAAAAAGGTCGGCGGAGCTCGCCGAGGAGAAGGCTGTTGCATCTCTGGCAGTTGAGAAGAGTGCTCTAGAGCAATTGAGCGAGCTCCAGAAGAAGTTCCCCGCCATTCAACGGAACGCCAATGCTCATATTAAAGCGAAGGAGGAGGTGTTCGCAGAAAAGCTCACGGACAAGGATGACGAGCTTACTGTGGTTAGGAGGGAGCTCGATCTTGAGCGAGGTTTGTTCCAGACCACCGACGAGGAGTGCACAAGATTAAAAAATGAGCTCTCTGCCAAGATCAACGAGGTCGCTGAGTTGCGGAATAACGTCTCCTCTCCGGCGAGCTAGGATGCCTTGAGGACTGAGGCCTCTGATAAAGGATTCGTCCAATGTTATTCCGAGGTTCTCAGGACCATATGGTGGGCGCGAGCTCACAAAGACGATGAAATGGCGGTTGTGGTGGGTGACTTTGAGGAGTGCCTTGAGAAGGCTAAATTCGATGATGGGACTGAGCTGGATATCGGCGACCTTCCACAACTTGGCATTCCAATCGACTTCATTCCAGCGCGCTTCCAGATTACCAACACTGTGCCAATCCCGGAGATAAACGTCGCCAAGGAGGAGGTCGCCGAAGGAGAAGAGCGAACTCCCCCCACCATGGAGCAGCTCCAGGAGGCCTGTGGAGATTTGATGCTCGACACTAGTGAACTGGACACTAGCGGGCTTACGGGCAACATTACTACGTTGCCCCGACTTTCTCCTCCGGCTGGCCAGGCTGTGTGGCGAGGTTGCTCGTGCCGAGGTCCCAACTGTTGCCACCACTCCTTGCGATGCCCCCACTGATCCGAAGGTCGCCCAAATGGATGCCCCAGCTTCATAGTTTAGCTTCTATTTGTTTTCCATATGTTTTGTTTGTTTTTGTTAAGTAGGAGTAGCTCGCCGGGTTGTATATAGCTCGCCCAGAAGGAGCTTTTTGTAATTTAAAGATGGTTAGCTAGTCGACCTTTGTGACTAGCACAACTTCTTATACTTGAGAATTTTTCAAGTATTTTTCTACTTGAAAGTTTTTCAAGTATTTTTGAATGAAATCTGATCTTCTTGCTTCAACTTGACCATTTAAATTTTGCGCACGTTATATCCTTAATTAGCTTGTTTTTATATCTTTGGTACTTATTTGTTCGTCTTATTCTTCTTTTGAGAAGCGAATCGTTCGTTTTACGTCGCTTTGGACTACGAATCGTACCTTTATTTGATTAGTACATATTCTTCGTCTTACACCACTTAGGGCCGCGAATTGCTCGTCTTAGACCACTTAGGGTAGCGAGTTGTACTTTATTTAATTCACTTTGGGCGATTGGGTTTCATGAACCTTGCCTTAGACATTTTGACCATCTTTTTCGTGAATTTTTCTAACTTAAGGCAGTAGGTGCTTAGTGATCCTTTAAGAAGGACACCTTCGCTAACCTTTGGGCACTTTGGCATGTGCCTTGAGCTTTTAGATTATAATGTTTGGGACCTTGGTCCTTGTGTATTACTAAGCTTCGAACAGTTGATATTTTTGAAAAATTCTAACTTCATATAATAATGCAATTTACATAGGTTGCCATCAACACCTCTGATGGAACCTTCAACTAGTCTATTACAAGTGATAGTTCACCTTTCTCTACTGCCAATAGCTGGGTATGGACTGTTTTCTTCCAACTCTTTGAACCAGTGTGGGCACACGTTTGTACAATGAATCTATCATCTTGGTTTCGGAAATCTGACTTGGTGGCACACACATGATCTTGGACAGACTCCTCAAGGAAATGTAGCAGCTTCTTCCCTTAGGGGCATATAAGCTTTCTTCTGAGCATTCACAACGCGACGGGCTTCTTTTCATACTCCAATCCTTTTGCCGCTACTGATAGAATTTCTTTAGAGGTGCCGCACTCCATGTATATGACGAGGCATTTCCTTCTGCGTCTTTGAGGTCGTACGTCCCATTTGCCCAAGCGGCGGTAACCCGGAACGATCCTTCCCAATTTGGTCTGAATACACCCGGTGGAGTTGCCAGCTTCTTTCTTAGCACCAAATCCCCAACTTTGAACCTTCGATCTCGAACTTGGGAATTGTAGTACTTCTCTGCTCTTCGCTTTTAGGTGGCATTCTTCATTTCTGACGAAGCTCTAGTTTCTTCAAGTAAGTCTTTCTCTACTGCCAAAGCTTTGTCGTTCTCCTCCTCATCATAGCCTACCACCTTCCAGGTCTTACTCTGAACTTTCACCGGTACTACTGCTTCAGTTTCGAAGGCCAAGGCAAAGGGTGTTTCTCCGGTGCTCGCTCGATATGATGTTCTATATGACCATAGAACCTCCGGAAGTTCGTCCGCCCAACTTCCTTTCTTGTCTTCAAGGCAGATTTTCAGCACATGTTTCAATATTTTGTTCACTACTTCCAGTTGACCATTCGACTGCGGATGGTACGGAGTTGAGTAGTGTTTCTTGATGTTCCATGAACTATAAAATTCTCTCAACTTCTGACCGTCAAACTACCTACCATTGTCCGTCACAATTGATTGCGGAAGTCCGAATTGGCATACCAAATTTTTCCATATAAAACCGATCATCTTTTCTTGCGTCACTGTGGTAAGTGCTTCGGCTTCAGCCCACTTAGTGTAATAATCCACTGCTACTACAGCGAACTTTCAACCGCGTCTGCCAGGGGGAAATGGGCCAATCAAGTCGATACCCCATTTTGCAAAAGGTCATGGGCTGAAGACCGACTTAAGTTGAGTAGCTGGGGAGTGGATATTAGGTGCAAATAGTCGACACTTTCGGCACCTTCGAGCGAAGCTAATGGCATCTTTTCGTAAGGTAGGCCAATAGTACCCCTGCTTGATCATTTTGTATGCCAAAGCTTACCCCCCAGCATGACTTCCGCAAATTCCTTGGTGGATTTCTTCTAACACTTCAAACCCTTGCTTATCAGACAAGCATTTGAGAAGGAGTAGAGAGAATCCACGTTTGTAGAGTTGGTCGTCTACCAACGTATATATGGCTGCTTGCTTCACTAGCCGACTAGCTTCCCATGCATCTTCAGGGATTGACCCGTCCTTCAGGTATTTTTGGATCGGAGTGCACCAATCTTCGCCATCTTCCTGCCCCCCACTTGAGGTTTGATTTACTTTATAATCAGAGGTCGAGGGGTTCTTTAGCTTGGTGACGACGACCTCAGTCACTTCTGCTTCGCCACTACTGGTTGCTAGTCAGGCTAGTGCATCAGCTTGTGTGTTTTTCAATCTTGGAATCTGGTTGATGTCGACTTGCTTGAACATCGAAATCAAATGTGTCACTATCTTCTGGTACATCATCATTTGCTGGTCCTTAGCTTCGTATTCTCCCCGGACTTGGGATATTATTAGCTGGGACTCTCCGTAAATTTGAAGATTGGTTTCCACCATAGTTAATGATAACCTAAGTCCGACTATCAATGCTTCGTACTCCGCCTCGTTGTTGGTTGCTCTGAAATTGAACCGGATTGCGGAGGTGAAGACTTGTCTATCTGGGCTTATCAGCACTACACCGGCTCCTGCTGCTGTGCTGGTTGATGATCCGTCTACGTAAAGGTGCCACAGAGTTATAAGCCCCCTCGTTGGATCTTGCGGGAAAGTTAGCTCGACGATGAAATCGGCGAGAGCTTGTCCCTTGATCGCTGTTCGGGGTGCGTAGGTTATACCTTATTGGCTAACCTCTAGTAACCATTTCAACAAGCGTCCTGCAGTGTCTGGTCGGTGTAGTATTTGTCGTAGTGGGAACGTTGTCAACACCTCTACCGGGTGGTCGAAGAAGTAGGGCCGCAACTTTCTAACACTCATCACCAGTGCATAGGCTAGCTTCTCCGTTGGGGTGTACTGCAACTCAGCTTCATGTAAGACTTGGCTTACGTAGTATACTGGTAGGTGTGTTTTGCCCTCTTCTCGAACCAGGACGGAACTAATGGCCACCTCCGACGCAGCTAGGTACAGGTACAACTTCTCACCAGGTACCGACTTTGATAATATTTGAGTGTTGGCCAGGTATGCTTTGATATCTTCAAAGGACCTTTGGCATTCACTTGTCCACCAGAAGTCATCTTTGTGTCGAAGTCTGTTTGCTTTTATTGCTTCAAAGAACGGACGACTCCGATCACCAGATCTGAAGATGAACCGGTTCAAAGCCGCCAAGCATCCGGTCAACCTCTGAACCTTCGGTACTAAGTCTGGTGCACTCATTTCGATGATACACTTTACTTGCATCGGATTAACTTCTATCCTTCTTTGGCTCACCAAGTGCCCCAGGAACTTCCCCTAATATACGTTGAAGCTGCTCTTCTTAGGGTTCCACTTCATGTTGTAGTGGCGTAGTATGTCAAAGGTTTGCTTTAGGTGGTCGAGGTGATCCTCCTTTCGTAAACTCTAGACAACTATATCGTCCACGTACACCTCCATGGTATGGCTGATGTGTTGATCAAACTTCTTGTTCACCAACCTTTGGTAGGTAGCTCCGACGTTGATAAGTTCGAACGGCATCCTCTCCCAGCAGTACATGTTCTTGTTGGTGTAGAATATCGTGTGTTCCTGGTCATCTGGGTGCATTGCTATCTGGTGATTGCCTGTAAAGGCATCCATGAATATCATCATCTCGTGGCCTACAGTGCTATCTACAAGTTGATCAATGTGAGGCAGTGGGAAGTTATCTCTTGGGCACGCCTTGTTTAGGTCCGTGAAGTCGATGCATAACCTCCACATTCCGTTGGGCTTTTTCACCACGACTGGGTTCGCCACCCACTGCGGGCACAATGCTTCCTTGATCAACTTGTTGTCTAACAGCTTCTTGGCCTTCGTTGTTAAAGCTTTGTATATGTCTGGTCCATACTTCCTTCATTTTTGGCGAACGGGCCTCCTCGTCGGTCTATATTGAGCCGGTGACATGCATGCTCCAACGGGATTCCCGTCATATCTTCATGGGACCAGGTAAAGACGTCTAAGTTGGACATAAGGAAAATCTCCATCTCTGACCGGTACGGCTCTGGCAACTCGGAACCTATAAAAAGTTCCAAGTCCCTTTCCGGGTCCACCGGGATCGCCGTTAATTCCTCCATGGGAGTGGTCTTCCTTTTCTAGTTCTTCCACCTTAGGTCCTTCAGGAACTCTTCCAGGTTCTCTCTCATCATCGGTTTATGGCCTATTCGTAGTTCAAGATCCTCGCCACCTTCATTAACTTTGGCAGGTTCATCAACCTTTTCTACCTCGCGAGGTATTATATTAGATGGCCCTTCATCCTGGGATGGTTCTCCAACCTGGGGAACTTGATCAACCTCCATCGGTACTGGTTCTTGATCTCCCGCAGGTTCTCCATTTTGAGCATTGTCGGCCACTTCCATGGGAGTGGGTTGTTGGTCCTGCGCAGGTTCCCGCACTTGGCTAGTTTGGCCTTCCTCCACTCCTTCCATTGGCGTCGGTTGCGTGTTTTGCACAGGTTCTGGTACTTAATCAATTTCAGCCATTGATTCCGGCAGGTCACCTACCTCCATCAACTCGGTTTCTGTTGAGATGATGTCTTGGATGTTCGGCTCGTCCGCCAAAATCTGGATGTCTTCTTCAAGAATATGAATCTGCGTCAGTGACTTCTTTACTTGGCCATTTTTTATTTGAAGCAAACATTCCCTAGCCTTTTTCTGATCGCCTTTAATTGTTCCGGCACCTTTAGGAGTTGGAAATTTAAGATAGTAGTAGTAGGTCGAACACGCCGCTTTGAATTCATTGATATATGGGCGGCCAAGAAACCCATTGTAGGTAGACTGCTGGTCGACAACAAGGAAATCTACTAACCTAGTCGGTCTCCTCTCCGGGTCCTCGGCCGATACAAGTTGGACGCTCAACCTAATCTGGCCTACGGGGACGGTTACAGCTTCTCCGAACCCCACTATCCTTGCATTACTAGGGTCAATATATGACTCGAAATCGCCTAAGGCATCTAAGGTGGATTTGAAGAGTATGTTGGTGAATGTGCCGGTGTCCACTAGCAGCCTGTGAACTCGGACGTTCATGATGTTGGTGCTTATCACCAACGAGTCATTATGGGGAGTTAGAACCCCCTCTAAGTCCGCCTGGGAAAATGTAAGTTCGGTTGTTGGTTGACTGGCGGGCTTGGAGCTGGAGCTGCCCTCCTGGACTTGGTTGATGCCCCGGACCTCAGCCTTTCTTTGACTTTTGGAGATGGAGAATCTTCTGTCCTAGAGACCTCCGGCAGCTCTGATCACTTCTTCAAGAACCAAGAGTTCTCTGGTGGGCTCTTGGTCTTGCTGAGGTTGGGGAGGTGCCCTGCGTCGGTATTGAGGACCACGTCGGTCCTCGTCCTCTTCTTCATCATCGGAGACCTCCCTCCTTTCAATCCTGGTTCTCTTGGCAGGTGCCTTCTTTAAAAACTCGGCCAGCTTCCCATCCTTGTAGAATTTCCACAATTGTTTGAGGAGGTCACAACATTCACTGGTGAAGTGACCGATCGACTGGTGGTAGGCACAAAACTTATTGGGGTTGAGCTTTGTGCGGTCTTGACGGATCCTCCTAGGTTCGTTTAGCATAGCTTTGTCCTTGACCGTAGCAAAGACATGGTCGACAGAGAAGGTAAGTACTTGGTTGAGTTTTTCCTTAAACTCGTCTCCATCGCCAAAGGACTTCAAGTTCTGAGGAGCTTTGTACTTGCCCCCGGACTTCTTCCCATGTTGTTTTTTCTCCTCGGAGGCACCGACCTCCTTCATCAAGGCCTCTTGCATGGCTACGTACACCCCAGCTTTGTGTCTGAACTCGGTGTAGGTGTTCGGGCATGCAAGATGCATCTCTTTCCAAAGTTCGGTGTCTTTCTTGAGTCCAGCAATCACGGCAACAATTTTGGTATCTTCGCTCACCGGTTCGCCCTCCAGCAATATTTTATCAAATCTCTCCAAGTACTGCTGGTCGGTCTCGTTCTCGCCTTGGTGAATGTTGGTGAGCCGGTGCTTCAGGGTTAGGTAGGACCCAAATCTAAAAAAGTGGGCCAAGAACTCCCGCGTGAGTTGGCCAAAAGATTGAATGACCCCGGGGCGAGCGATGAGAACCAGCGATGAGCTCGGTCCCCGAGGGTCAGCGGGAAGTTCCGGCATCGTGTAGCGTCGGTGACACCTACCGAGATCATATAGTCTGCATACTTAGCTAGGTGGACCTTCGGGTCAGATTCCCCTTCGTATGCGGACATCACTGGAAATTATATTTTCTTTTGAACCGGTACCTTTAGAATGGCAGGTGTCAATGGAGATGTTGGAAGGGAGGTGGCGTCTGGTCTGCCAGCTTTGGCAGCTACTTGCATTTGCAACTGCTCAATTGCCTTCTTTAATGTGGCCAGCTCGTCATCATGAGCTACCTCCTATGGAGGCTGTTCAAAGGTCGTGCGCCTCATGGATGCAAGTCCCCGCAGTCCCTCGCTCTGGGGTAGCCCTTCTGTGACGGGCTGGAATTAGCGGCCTCCATTGGGACCAAGTCTGTCGGCCGCCGGCCTCCTCAAACGATCGTGGGCGGACCTACGTGGTTGTAGGTCCGAATCTCCCCTCCGGGATGAAGCAGGGGCCACCACTCATTCTTCCTCTTCACGTCTGGGCCCCAATCTACCCTAGAGGACCTCCCTTCCTTGAGATTGGTGGGTTGCGGATGCTCCGGTATAGGCTGAAGCGCGCCCTTCTCGCGAGCCTAGCCTCTCCACCACCTTGGCTTTGCCAGCCCGTTCTCTGTATTAGCGAGCTTGAGCAGAGCTCGCCTTTTGTTCAGCATGAAGGTCGCTGGCCTGCCCCCGGGTCTGTGTGCCCTGAGTTGGCCTGGTTGCCTGTTCCCGGGACTCGTTAGTAGGAGCTCGCCTGGATGCCTAGGCGAGGTTTCCCTGTTGCCTCTGCTGCAACCTTTGTAGGGGGCGATGGTTCGCTGAAGCTCATCAGGGTTGTTGACGAGGTTCCTTAGAGCTGGGTTCAGCTCATCTTGTGCCACGACAGCTCGCTGGGGAGCTTGCAGAGCGTTGTTTTTCTAAGGAGCTCAGCGCGAGGTCTCCCCATCATGTCCCTTCCACATTCTTGTGGTAGCAGAGGTTTGTTCCTTCGACATTTTGATACTTTAGTGAGAAGGTCGTCAAGGTCGGTAATCTCCAGTCAGGGTAAATTGTTTAAGATTCGTTCTAGCCTTGCATGCACGTAAATTGTCCAAAATTTGGTTAATTTGCGTACACACATGCATTTAGGGTCCGTTTTGTTGTGTTATATGTCTGAAATTCTGGGTATTTATCTGGGAAACTGGAAATTAAAGTATTTCTACAAATGTTTTTTAGTCTTGCCAAGAACACCTTTAAATCTTCAAACAACTCCTCACAAATCTCTCTCGAATTTTTAGAAACGAAGGTTCGGACCCTTCTTCTAGCGCCAAATTGTTGATAGATTTATCTAATGGCAAGATTACGGCTATTAATATATGAGAATCTATCAAACAATAATCAAGATTTTAATTGTTCTTGAGTTAGGAAGTATAGAGAGAGAAAGTAAGAGGGCTAGAGTGAGAAAGTAGTTGTGGTATTATGAAAGCTTAGAGAGAGAAAAATACATGGGAGACATACTTATAGGTTTGCATGTGTGAGGTGGCACATTGTGAGCCTACTTGGTTTTAGATGCTGACAAGTGTCCTTGACACTTGTCTTTACTCACTACTTATGCTACCTTTACACTGCTTCGTCCTACTACATCTCTACTTGCTATTTATACAGTCGATATCCATGTCCTGGACCTAGGCGTGCTTCAAGATCTTGTGTTGTTTTGGAGCAATGTGGAGACGATGTTTGGCTTGATCTTCACGGGTATGGGCGAGCTACCCTTCAGAAGGGCGAGCTTGCGTGCGAGCTTCTCTCTCTCCGATCTGGTTGGCCATTTTGACTTGAGTCACTAGGCATCATGGTGAGCTTCTACCTCTTCCTGGCGAGCTTCTACCTCTTCCTGGAGAGCTTCCCATGTTGATTTTGGTCAAAGTTGATGACGCAGCTTCTAAGCTGGTTGGCGACCTTCATTGTCTTGGCTAATTAATCCTGTGATTAGTCTCGGGTAGTTCGCTTATTAACATGCATACCGCGTCTTAAAATTTGACTACAAAACTACTGCCCCAACACACAAAAATTTTGGCCACCACCCTCCTACAAGAGTAGGAGATATTATTTCATCTCCCCAAATTTCAACCCTCATAATTCCATCTTTTTCTTCTCATCAATCCACTTCTCTTCCTTTCTTCACACCTTGTACCCTACTTTATCTCTCTCATTACTCCACTCAAAAGACAAACTCTTGCCCTAATCTCAATATCCAAATTTCATTCCTCTCACTCAAGTCTTGCAACACAAAAAAGAGCTCTCTTCTCTTCCCCTCCTCTCCCCACTTTTAGTACACACACATACATAGGGAGGAGATAATTTCTTCTCCCATTCTTCATTACACCAAGCAACCCTCCACACTCCAAGGTCCTAGCATACACTAAGAAGAGGAAGAAGAAGGCAACACCATGAAGCTAGGTTAAGGTTCTTATTACTTTCCTCAAATCTTCTAACATTTTCTCTACTTCCAATCTCCTATTCCTAACCAAGAGTGCTTATGCTTTCTTTATTTTCAAGCTTGAACACAAGCTCTCTTCACTTCAAGGAAGCTCATATTCTCTCCTCAAGCTCAAAACTCACCAAAGGAAATGAACTATACAAGGTTGGAACTAGAACCCAATACAAAAATTATACGTCCACCTTCTTGTTCTTTTGAATATCACTACAAAAAATACACGAATTACCGATCGATTTAGCGACCGAAATCGTTTGTCGCTATACTTAGTGGTCGCTAAATTTTAACATTAAGGTATTAAATCTTAAAATTTTATTTAACGTGTCAACTATTTGATCAAAAGATAAATAATTATAGAAATTAAATCATATCATTAACTATTTTCACATAAAATCTACTAATTAAAACAAGGGTTAATTTTATAAATACACCACCTTTTAACGTGTCTCGCCGGAGCGCGTGAAATGTTGTCACGCTGGCGTACATGTGTGAAATTAATTTTTAATATTTTACTTTTTTCCACATCATATATTATATATATAAAAACAACATTTTATATTACAAAATATTTTTTGAATGAGAAATATTATAGAAAAAACGTTTTCCACCATATTCAAAAGGAATTTGATAAAACTGTGCTAATGGTACCGAATATAAAAAAATACACACGTTAACATATAAATAGACCACTTTTTATGGTTTTGATATTCATATTACACCCGCAACCCGTATTCGCATCCGTGCAACATAGATAGTACATCTAATGACATAAATTTGATACTATAATAAATGCCACGAGATATTTACTACTCATTTTGGGTGATTTTACAGAAATTAAGAGCAAGAAAAGAAACAAATGGAAGGGTATACTTGCTAAAAAATTCAAATACAAATATCCACAAATAAAGAAACAAATATGAATTACAACAAACTACTACTTAGTTTGTTTCTTCAGTTGTAACTTCATTTTCTCCAGACATATCCTCTAGAGACATCCCCTTAGCCTCGGGAACAAAGAAAGTAAATAACAACCCCAACAAATTGACAACTCCCAACAATATCAATGTATTCTTGACCCCAATTCCAGGCGGGTAACCGGCATCGGTCTTCTTCGGGTCCGGGCTCTGGGCCAGGTATAAGAACCCGAATGCCCCCACCATGGCCCCAAGCTTGCCCGACGCGGCGGATATCCCATGGCACGTGGAGCGTAGTCTAGCGGGGAAAATCTCGGCTGGGACGACGAATGTGGTGGCATTGGGTCCGAAATTGGCGAAGAAAAAGGTGAGGGAGTACATGATGACGAACCCGATCCGGTTCTCACTTTTTGTCCAATGGTGGTAGGGGATGGCCAAGGCGAACATAAACACCGTCATGAAAAAGAATCCGATTATCTGAATTGTGAACCTTCCGATCACATCAATCAGGGCCACAGTGAACCAGTATCCCGGCACGGTGCTGCACAGGGCGATCAGAGTCTGAGCTTTCGCGATCACGAAAACTTCCCGAATCGAGTTCATTGTTTCCGCCGGAGGAATCCATCCGACGGCGCTGAACACGTCTTTCTGGAACAGATTCTGGCTGTAGAACGCGATGTCCAGCAAGAACCACGTGCTCGTTGTTCCGAGGAGGTGTAATCCGTGGCGGCTGAGGAATTCTTTGGACCAGAGGCCGTACCCTCTCTGTTTCTGGACTACCTGATCTGTATCCGCTTCGATGTCTTTCTGCAACACCTTCGCCATGTCCGCCGCCGCCTGTTTCGTGTTCTTAGCCACCAGGGCGGTGTATCTGGCGGTTTCCGGCATCTTTAGTCTCCAGTAGAATGTAAGCAGAGCCGGCAAAGCGCCCACCATTAGAATTAACCGCCATAGATAATCCGCTTGGGGAACTGTGGAGCGAATAGGGTCGACTTTGTACGCCGGAGCTTTAAAGGCGGCGTCGAACATGGCGGAGGTGATCATCGCGATAATCCCACCGGCTAAAATCCCGAACCCCTGCATCGCGAACACGGCGGCGATGAACGCCCCTCGGGTCTTCTTGTTGGCGTATTCCGACATGATGGTGGCGGAGAGGGGGTAATCGCCGCCGATTCCGAAGCCCAGCCAAAATCGGAAGAAGCAGAGGGTCGACATTACGGCTTTGGCGTCTCTTCCGAAGGAGAGGCCCGACGCCACGGAGCAGAAGCACATGATCATCAGGGTGGCGCCGTACACTTTTTTCCGGCCGAGTTTGTCGCCCAGCCACCCGAAGAAGAGCTGTCCCGCCAGCGTTCCGCAGAGGGCGACGCCGTTGACGGTGGCGGAGACATTCGGCGGCAGGGATCCCGGCTTCGGGGAGCCATCGACGTGGTAGTAAATCCGGCCGAGCATTTTAGTGACGAGGGAGATGCAGAAGAGATCGTATGCGTCCGTGAAAAACCCCATTCCGGCGATGATGATCGCCGTGAAATGGTACCATTGCGTTTTTGCTGCATCCAAAGCGTGTAGCACTTGCAGATTCTGTCCTGCCATCCTTTCTCTCTCTACTGTGATGTCTCTCTCTCCCTCTCTGCAACAAATCAAATACTCTTTCATAAGTATGTGCATTGGTTGGTGGATTATTTAACATTAGTGATACATTTAAAACAAAAATGAATTAAATAATCCTTCACTCATGGTATAAGAAAGCAAATTTAAAGATCAGCATATTCCAACAAAATGAAAACAAAGAAATTAAGGGAAGTGACTTACCTGGCGGAAATGAAGATTTAAGAGATGAGTGAAGAAAAGAAAATGTTATGCAATAGTGCGGAGGGGAATTATATAGCCTTTCAAGTGGAATCACCACCTATAAATTCTCTGGTTTTTTGGATCACCAAGGAGGGAAACTAGTCAAGATCTTTAACTAATTGATGACCTATTTTTGGGCCATCTATTTTGTTAAAAGCATATTCTCTATTCCTTATTATTATTCTATATTATTGCATTTAATTGGATTTTATGTTGAATTTTTACATTCCTTTATTTTAACTATTTATATATCACCACTTGTGAAGTTGGGCTCGTATAAGCTCTATTTTAAAAAGCGGTAAAAATCGGTTCGGACCGGTCACTTGGTGGACCGGCGGAAACGCTCTTAAACAAATTTTTGGTTTTTTTTTGCATTGAATAATGGATTAACTAAATTAATTATATATAATATATATCAAATATAATTTAATAGTAAAATATCTAATTTCTTACTAAAGTTTATTTATAAAATATATAATTTTATAAGGAAATATATATATAATTAAATATTATGTATTTATGACTTTATACCGGCTCAACCGCTTTAGAAATGGTCAAACCGATTGAACCCGGTCCGACCAAAAAAACTAAGATGTCCGAGTCAACTTCCGCTCCCACTTTTAAAATATAGCGTATAAGTAGCCATAATCTGAAATTCCCAACTAGTGTATGTTAGATTAACATATATGTATATGATAGGATTATTGAGATTTTTTTTTATTTATTTGATTAGTAGTTCTTGCTTATTGGGTGCACCTATGCATTTGAACTTTTGGCCAATTTCAGTTAAGCTCATCTCATAATACACCTCTCACCTTCAATTTCCTTTTCTTCTATTAGATTAACATAAAAGTTTTGATAATACTCCTCCACTTCATTTATAAATTAATCATTGTTTTTTTGGATCTAATATTAAAAAGGGTAAATTACATATAAAGTCATTTAAAATAGTGTTATTATCTATAGGAATACCAAAAATCTCATGTTACCAGGAAGATCAAAAAATGGGACCCATCTGAAAAAAAAATCTAACAAATTCACCACCTACCTTGCTCCCTACACTCTGTCTCTACCCTCCCTATTAAGAAAATAAAACCCAATCATCACTCATATCATTTCACATATTTCAAATCTGAAAACAAACCCCCTCCACCCACCCCACCCCTCGTTCTCTCTCTCACACTCTCAACCTCCCCCTCCCTCTCCTGTGCAGATCGGAGGAAGCGACGGCGAGAGGCGATTTCCGGCGGTTCAGTGCGGCGATATCTGGCATGGGTTCACGGAGGCAGCGGGGTTCAATTCCAGTGCGTTAGTCGATCGGTGGCTGTTCCGATATGCGGCGTCCTCAACCAGATTTCCGCTCCTCTGTCGACGTTGCAATCGATCTCGACAAAGAGCACTTCCTCGGCTTTGCAATCAATCTTGATTCGTCCATTTTCGTCCCTCTTCAGCCTCCCCACCATGGGGTAGAACAGAACCAGGGTGCGGTCTAGCCTCCTTCATCGCCGTCGTGTCGAAGAAATTCGCCGCCCCGCTGAGGCGGTAGAAATAGACGAGTTTTTGACTGTCAAATTTATTTATATTTTGTTATTTTTAATTTCTTTTTCCATTTTTTACTGGTAAAGGGGCTAATTTCTTTTCCACAATCAAGGCATGTCTTGGTATTTTTTTTTCCATTTCATTTTTTGGAGGTGCCTTGCTGATAAAATGTTGGTGCTATTACACTGTTTCTGGCTGAGACTGGGAACATTTCTTAACAAATTTCTCTAGATTATTTTTTTATTTCAAGATTTTGTTACTGTAAATGTTATTTTTAGTTGAATAAAATTTATTGCCTTCTATTCAGTATTTTTATTTTATATGCAATTTCGTATATGATATTCAGAAAAATATTAGTATATATGCAGAAAAATAGTATATATGCAAAAAAAAAAAATTATATATATGCAGATGGAAAAAAATGCATATACGAAAATATCATAGAAAATAATAAAATAAATAATATTGAATTTAAATAAGAATATAAATTTTTAAAATTCAAATTAATTAGAAAAAAAAAAGAAAAAGAAGAGAATGTGGTAATTTGGTAATGGGCGACAATTTGAAACGAAAATTAGATTTAATGTGGTAATTTGTAATCAATTTGGTTAATTAAAAATTCAATCAATTTGGTTTCAAACAAAAAATCATGATTAAATTTGGATTCAATCAATTTGGTTTCAATTTGGTAATTTGCAATCAAAACGTGTAAAATTAATTTAATAAAAATGTTAGTTGAAAATTAATTTAATAACATTTGAATTCAAAATTTTAAAAAATCAAAATAATCAACCAAAAAATGTGAGGAGAGAGGAGAAAATATAAAAAATGGTCCTGTAACTTTGTTTGAGTCCAGATTTAGTCCTTTATTTTTTTAATTTTTCCATTATAGTCCTTTTGTTATCAAAAATGGTCCTTTCCGCCGGAAATTAAAAAAATAGCCGAAATTTACACCTGTTGCAGGAGAAAATATAAAAAATGGTCCTGTAACTTTGTTTGAGTCCAGATTTAGTCCTTTATTTTTTTAATTTCTCGAGTATAGTCCTTTTGTTATAAAAAATTATATATTAATTTTAAATTAAATTTTTTATAAAATATTGAAGATTAATACTTATTTTTATATTAAGCATGATTATTCATATTTAAATAATATTAAAATCTCCTATTACCTATTTCTGAATATATAAAATTTTACGTGACTTAATACAATGTTTCCTACATAACTTTCTAATTTTCTCATAATTTTATATTTTTTAAAATAAAATATGAATAACCGTTGTCCTTTACTTCTTTATCCATCTTCTTTTTAATTCACAAATTTCCATCTATTCCATCACTACATATTTCTAAATATTTTTATTTTTCATCTTAAAAAGATCTTTTTAATAGTTAAAGAATATTAACCGCCATCCATAAATCTCGGTAAACTAAATCCCACTAATTGCTCATTTTAAAATTATATATATTATTAATCTCAAATTAAATTATTTATTTATTTTCAAAAAAGAAAATTTCAAATTAAATTATTTATTTTCAAAAAAAATTAATCAATATATTCCTTTGAATTAAAATTTTCAAAATATTACGAAACAATGAGTAACTCCATTGACTATTAATATTTTCAAAATTAACTTACAATTAAATGTCGAGGGAACAAAAATATTTTTTAATAAAAATAAAAATAGATAAATATTAATCATTTATGTTAATATTAACCATTAATATTAATAGTCATATATATTTAACCACGTTATAATATTTAAATATGAATAATCATTTATTTTCAAAAAAAATAATCAACATGTTCATATCAATTGAAATTTAAAAAAAATCAACATTTTAGTACGAATTAAAATTTCCAAAATTAAACATCAAAATTTATTTGTAATAGCATTACAAGATTAATATATATATATATATATATATATATATAATTATGTTTTATTATTTCCGGCCAATTATTTTAATTTCCGGCGGAAAGGACCATTTTTATAACAAAAGTACTAAATCTGGACTCAAACAAAGTTACAGGACCATTTTTTACATTTTCTCAGGAGAGAGAGAGAGAGAGTGAGGTGGGAGAAAAATGTGTGCATGTGATGACATCACTCCTGCACATGGCCCTATAAAATGATTACGAAAGTGACTTTCCTTGAATTAAAATGACTTTCTTCGTAACATGGGATTTTTGGTATTCCTCCTTATAAATAGGTTGTTATAAGTGATCTCATTTTGTAATTATCCCTATTAAAAAATATAAAAATATTGATATAGTACAAATAACATGATGAACAAAGAAGAGCATTAGAGAAATGTATGAATACAATATTATTATTTTGTTTCTAAAAATGGTATGAGCAACATATAGTGGGATAAAGTGTGTAATTTATTAATACCCAAAAAATAACTGAGTAATACACATATTATATTCAACAATATCTCAAACTTAATATATGAATTAATAAATGAGTATACCCAAAGAAAAATTTATAATACCAAAAAAATAACTAAGTAATACAAAGAAAAATTGAGTAATACTTCATAATATATTCAATAATACCCCAAGCTTTATATATAAATCAAGGATGCAAATGGCCCCCGTCAAGTCCGCCTAGGCGATTGGCGGCCCCCAGCGGCCGACGCCTAGTTCAAATCAGTAGAGAAAAACGGTCAGGATATTAGGCCCCGCCTAGGCGGCCTTAGCGACCATAAGGAATAGGCGAAAATGGCGGTCATAGAGGAGGAGTAGGCAGAAATGGGGGCCACAGAGGAGGAGTAGACGAAGGTTTATTAAATATTTTTTAAAGTTAAAGACAAATTTATAACTTTTTTAGATACACACGAAGAAAAATAACTAGCAATTCTGGTCGAACAATTAAACAATCTTGTGTATGTCAATTTTAATGCAAAATTGATGAACAAGCGCAAAAGTTAAAAGAGAAAGATGTGGAAGTTGTATTAGCAAAAGATAATGGAAGTTATGCTCAAGAATGGATTGTTGGAGGTGGATTGGTTGATGATGGTATTGAGGGAGACATTGGCTCAACCTCGGGCATGACTTCTCGATTTAGAGAGCTTGACGAGGATGATTTCTCATCTGATGATGATGAAATAAATGTTGATGTGGAGTTTGAATCTGATGATGAAGAGTGTGTAAGTGAAGTTGAACAACAATTGTCTTTAGATGTTCCTTTTAGTTGAACTACTTATTAATTTATCCGTACGATATATTTTGTTATTTTAGTATTTTATTTAGAAGTTGAAACAATGTCATTTTCTGATAGTTTTTAACATTTTATTGATTTGTTGTATTTTGTGAAAAATGCATTTGGATATTAATTATGTTTTGAATTTATAATTTATTGTATAATGTACATTTTATTAATATATGTTTAGAAAAATATTTAAAAAATAAACAAATAAAAAAAATCTTGGCCCCGCCTAGGCCTCCTTGGCGCTTGGCCGCACTCAACCGCCCCACAACTGTCAAGCACCATTTACACCCTTGATATAAATTAATAAATGAGTACACCCAAAGAACAAAATACCCCTGTAAAAAATTACACTCAATTAAATAATGACACGTGTATAAATTAAATAAATATCAATATTTATTAATATTTTAATTTTGAGGATTTATCAAATTAATTCTCTAATTAAATAGTCAAATGATATTTATTGTACACGATATATGTCGTTATTAAGTCACGAGTCTTTCGGCACTCATATGCGGCAATAAATGCTTGATTTGCCGTATTTATTTGAAACCATAAATGTTTTGTATAAATAAAGAAGAAAGCGGAAATAAATGAAGCTAAATTTGGTTGATTATTAAACCTATTTATTACAACTGCATCAACAGCCCAGATCGCGCCACGTGTCACTCGCGGATATGGAATGTTTTCAACCCCCTATCTTATAAATAGGGGTCAAGTCCATTCATTCCAACACACACAAAATGAAGATGAACGAACGAGCAAGCAACAAAATCCTCTCGATGAACAAAACTACGAGCTAAGAAGATACAACGATCTAATTCTTCGAGGATTCAAGTTGTTCTTCAACAAATCTGAAGCCGTTCTTGAAGATTCAATTATTCTTCGTCAAAAGTCATTCAGAAACACCGTTTGATCCAAGATCAAGGGGTCAAATCCCTCCAATTAGATGTTTTTTCTTTAAGAACACCTTGAAGATCAACAAACGTTCTTCGCCGTCTTCAACTGTTCTTCGTCAAATTCATTCAGAAACGTCATTTGATTCAGAAATAAGGAGCTTCATCTCTCTAATAAGACGTTTCCAGTCAAATATCAACTTGAAGACTTCAAGCATTCATTGCTGCCTTCAAGAGATCTTCATCAAAGTTCATCCACAAACGTACTTCGATCCAGGAGCAAGGGGTCAAATCCCTCAGATCAAGCGTTTCCAGCTTAAATTTAGACTCGAAGATTCAAAGATTGTTCTTCGTCAAATCTGAAGTGTTCTTCACCAAAATCTTCAAAGACTTCATTTGATCCAAAATAAGACGGCCCAGTCCTTGAATCAAGCGTTTCAAGTCAAAGTCAAAGCCCAGTCAAAACCTAAGTCAAAGCTAGAGGAGAATCCGAGGATCACAGTTAGAGAGAAAACCCTTAAAAAAATCAGAAATCACATTGTATATCATTCTGTGTTAATAAAATTCATTTTTCCAAGAATTGTTATTACAACCCCATGTCCTATTCAACAATACCTCAAACTTAATATACAAATTAATAAATGAGTTTCCTAAAGAATAATTTAGTAATACCCCAAGAATAATACCTTTTGAACAAGTTTAAGTAATATCTTAAGAATAACTCACTAATACCCCCAAAAATAACTCACTAATAACTCAAAAACAAATCTAAGTAATACCCCAAAATCAACACACTAATACCCCAAAATAAGTCTGCAATATTCAAAGAACAAGTTAGTAATACCTAAGAACAACTCAATAAATCCAAGAACAAGTCCAAACAATACTTCAAGAACTAGTCTGTAATACTCGAAAAATAAGTTAGTAATACCCAAGAATAATTCGCAAACACCCTAAGAACAAGTTTAAGTAATACCTCAATAATAACTCATTAATACCTCAATCGCAAAAAGAAAAAATATAGTGTACCGTGTACTGTGTGTTTTCAAAAAAATTAATGTCAAAATTGAACTTAAAATTCAGGTGCATAGTATACACTCATATGCACAAAAGTTTTGCATTATTTGATAGAATTTAATGAAATTCTTATTTATTCGATAAGGTTTATTTCTATTATAAATAGGTGACTCAAACTTATTATAAAAGAGGAGCTAATTATAAATTGAAATTGAATTGGATTTATTCATGTCTTAATGGTTGTTCTTCTGGCATTTTAACAAATCAATGAAATTGACATGTTGATTGTAAAATTATAATCATCCATTACTTAAAAATTGAATCAACGAATACAGTAGTATTACTGTCTCACTATGTCAAATTTGGACGTTCGCTTTAAAAGTATTCCATGGAAAGGTTTTTTCTTTATTATTTTTTTTTATGGATTAGTCTTGTATGCATCAATTACAAGGTACAACTCAAGTTTATTTTTTAAAAGTTATACGAAATACTACTGAAAAGTTATACTCCTTCCGTTCCATAATTGTTTTCACACTTTCCTTTTCCGTTCGTCCCACAATTGTTTTCACACCCTATAAATGAAAACTATTACTTTAATTTTATCCTCACAATCCAACTAATCTCATTATTTTAATAATATAATTTTATACAACACTCCACTTTTCTTAAAAATTGTGTCATCCCAAAGGTGAAAACACCTCTGGGATGGAGGGAGTACATGTTATTAGTGAAAAGTGTATCTTTTATAGTGTAACTTTTCAGTAATAATTTGTGTAACTTTTCAGCAATAAATTATATAATTTTTTAAAAAATACATAAATTGTACAATATAAATGGTGCATGGACAAATATTATTGATTTTGTTTTCTCGATTTGGTCTATCTCGAATATATTCTGCCTTTCCGTATTCAACTGTCTAACCGCGGCCTTCTCATCTTCAACATTGATGCAATTAATATTATTTAGAAAAAACAAAAAAAACCCACACATTTTCTTGCAAAACCTCTTTTGGTTTCTCAGTCGATTGATCTTCCGGTGCACCGGCCATGTTCTTCAGACTCCGAACGGTACGAATCTATCACTCTGTACTTCAGTTTATATGCGGGTATGTCGGTTTATCTTTGAAGTTTCTTTTCTTATTATGCTTTTGGATTTAGGGAAGATAATTCTGATTGATCATATGATGTTTTGATGATGGATTTTCTTAAGTTGAAACCAGAGACGGATTTTGAGGGGATTTAATTTTTTTTTTTTTAGTATGTGTGTTGGATTATAAAATTTTACACCCTTTACATTTCGCTATCTGGATGAGATTCTGGGGTGAAACCCGCTGGAATTTTAAAATTAGAATGGGGTTTTCTTAAGATAGTAATTTTGTTAAGAAAATGTTAATTACTGTGCGTTCTATACTTTAAATGCCATTTGTCTAGTTAATTAGCATCTAATTTTGGTTAATTGTTATGATTTTTGTATGTTATTTAGCCAAATGCCTCTTCTGGTATGGGTGTTGCTGATCAGAGCAGCAGTACATTTTTGGAACTGAAGAGGAAGAAGAAGCATCGTTATGTAATTTATAAGATTGATGAAAATGAAAACGAGGTTATTGTTGAGAAAACTGGTGGCCCTGCTGAAAGCTATGGTGATTTTGCTGAATCCTTGCCGGAGAATGATTGTCGTTACGCCGTCTATGACTTTGATTTTGTGACTTCTGAGAATTGTCAAAAGAGCAAGATCTTCTTCATTGCCTGGTTAGTGTTTTCATAATTTTGTATATATGATAGTAAGTGGCTGCTTAGATGGGGATTGAAATGGTGAAGAATTGTTTAGTTCAAAATTGATAATCAGAGCAGCTATCATAACCTTTTGAGGGAATATATGGGGAAAAAATTCAGTGATAAGTTTTTGTTCCTTAATTTCAAAAAAAGAAATCACTATAGCAACGAACTGAAGTATCACACCGAAGACTTGTATCCATTCCTTTCCGATTCCACATGTTTAAACCCTGCAACCAAGCAGTCCCTTAATCGTATTTGATTTCACTACTTTGTTGGGAATATCATGATGCACCAATTATTACCGTATTCTAATTCCATATTCGGCTTCATTGAACATGTGTGAATTGATCACAGGATTGAAACATGGTGAAAAATAGAAGAATTTATCTTGGTGTGCATTTGTCTTTTCTGTAGAGACTTCTCTTTTAGAGGCTTGAATAATTTATAAGTTGTGTTATATGTACGAGACAGAGTATGCAATTTTCAGCTTTCAGAAAATACATTATGCAGTAGGCACTTTACTCTTTGGTTTACCCTTCGATTTCTATCTTGATTCTCATTGATAATCCATTAGACAAGACTCTTCTGAAAAGGGTCTATCTTATAGTGTCTCTTTAAATCGAATGTAGAATTCATTTTCCTTTCCACTCACTCAGATTTCTTCCATTTTGCTTGGATCCTGCTTTTCCCAAAGGGAAAAGAAAAGGAGAAGGCTCTTCTTCCTGTTTATTAGGTAATTCCGTAGTTTCTAGTTTAGTATATCTTAATCTCTTTTAGTTTCTACGTCTGTAAGACAGCTGATATACGGTGTGGTTTCCTAGTTGTAAATCTGCAGATAGAAAAGAGTTGCTTGTCCTACAATGCTTGTTCAAGTTCATACATATATGCTTCAATATGACTAATAACAAATACTGATTAGGTCTCCAGAAACGTCTCGAATTCGTTCAAAGATGCTTTATGCCACATCGAAAGATAGCTTCAGACGAGCGCTGGATGGTGTTCATTACGAGATTCAGGCTACTGACCCGACGGAAATGGACCTCCAAGTGATCAGGGATCGTGCCCATTGATTGTCCCCCATGCTTCCACCTACAGGCTGCAGCCCACATCTTGCTTAAGAATGTAGTCGTAAATTTGTACTGCTCATCATTCAGCATTGCTGTAAACCTATGTCTAGATTAGAAGCTTCTGCCCAGTATTTGAACACTGGCGCTGTTGGATAAAATATTTAAATCAAATTTGCACTATAATTTTATATAACATAATTAATATAGTTATAAAGAGGCAAACATTGGGAAGAATAGGCATGTGGAATTATACTTTTTATCTCAGTTATTTTCTACCGCTCCGAAAGATTCGTCCTTGAATAGCATATTATTATAAGCAAACACAAAGATTAAGCAAGGAATGAAATAGAGGACCCTTAATCACTCTAATTAGTGAAGCATTAAGTTGCATTCACTAGTGAGTATTTAGAGATATTGTTGCTGATATTTTCTGAAAATTAATTCAAATATCAGAGAAAGGACAATAGTACACTTAGTACAAATGCGAGTGCAGAAGAAGGACTACTACACACATGTGGAGATTTATAGAAAGTAAGATGAGTGTTATCCAGAATTCAAGATTTTGAATTCTCTAATGGATAAGTCACACCTCTTTATCTATAAATAGATGAAGAATTCTGAAGGAACAATAATAACAGATCGAGCATTCAAATCAGCAATTTATTTTCAAAGAGCTTTGAGAGAGATAAAAAAAAATTTGTGATTCATAGGTTAGCTTGATATGAATTTCTTAGAGAAGAATTACATTTTTGTTGTTGTTCCCTCACTTGTTCTGTTTTACTTTGACATCTACTTAGTGTAGGTTTATCTTTCTGGGGTTAAAAGATTCCGAGTGAATCAGTTGTATTCTGAGTGAATAGATTAAGTGTTCTACCTAGAATAGTAATTTGTGTGAGAGCTAGGGGAATCACTTGTAAAAGATCTGTGTGATCATCTTTGTGAATTTGACACCTAAATAGTGTAACAGTGGATGTGAGAAGATTTTATAGTCTCTGAACCACTATAAACTGTTTGTGCATCTTATTTATTTATTGTTATTACATTAATCGTTGATTACTTACTTTATTACATGCATCATTGTTTTGAAATTATTGCATAAAACTTTCAAACTTTGAACTTGGAATCGACAGTTGTAGACTTGTTAGTCACTTAGCTGTAAACTCTATTGTTTATATTTTTTTTTCATAACACACATTTTTCACTGCACATAGAGGATTTTCAATACACTTCTTAAAGTGTGAAAAATAACTCTGAAAAGTTATCTACAAGTTCTTTTATTTTGTTTTCTACAAACTCTGCAACTATAAACTTTGTAGTCTATAGCTGTAATTTTTGTCCAAAATCTTGTAAATTGTTTCTAAAACAAAGGCACTGTCAAGGTTCTATCAATCTTTGTTTTAAATTTTAAATTTTGCTTGAAGGTAAACTTTGTAGTCTGCAGTTGTAAGTTTTGCCCAAAATCTTATAAATTATTTCTAAAATAAAGGTACTGTGAAGGTTCTATCAATCTGTTTTAAATTATAAAATTTGCTTGAAAGACTATTCACACCCCTCTTTAGATCTTCACCACTAAGGAACCAACACACACACACACACACACAAATACACCCGCACTCTCTCTATGCATAGCGGTCAAAGAGGTGAATGGATTGCCATGGTGAGATGCAAAGCGAGCAACAACGACGGAGGCATGATCTGTCGTATCTGCTACGGTTAGGGGGCATAAATGGTGGGAGCATTGGTGGTGGTACTTGTGAGTGATTTTCTAGCGATTTCATCAGCGACTTGGTGAGAACAATGGACCCCGTGAGATGGCCATCGATTCCAAACAAGGATCTTGAGACGGTATCAGTGGCAACTTCGGTTAATTCGAGAACAAGGACACGACAACGACAATATTTATTTCGAAAAGAGGGTGTGGCTGTCTCAAATAACAGGCGATGGCGAGTTTGGAAGGATTTGTGATGGGCGTGGCATTTTTATGGATGCCGATTAAGGGGTCCATCGAGAAAGGTGGATGTCGATTTGGGCAGTGCTCGCTTGAGAAGATGCTCCGTTAGGAAGCTGGATGTTGATTTGGTTCGAGCGACAAATCGTTGTAATTGCTCAATCATTTATGTAGATTTTTCGATTCCTTCTTTTTTGTACGAGATTTAGAGTTTTGAGGGGTTTATCAGATATCATTGTACATGCTCGGTGCAATTTTTAAAAAATCGTACATGCCCGGTGGCCTCTGTACAGATTTGGAGATTTGGGGAGATGGCTTCATATTGAGAAACGTGTGAGCAGAGGCATTTTTTTTTTCTGATTTTTGGTCATGGATAGAGTGATATTTATGTATAATTTTAGTCGGATCTTTAGAGGATAGGAAATTCCTATTAATTAGAGAACATGTCATTTCTGTTAATTTCTGTATTTTGATCCTGATCGTGAAATCCAATTTTGTTCCTTTTGCATTTTCTTTAATCTGAAGATCTAGGAGAGGTATCTAGTTTGGATGCAGACAAAAATTAATATAGTACTATCATAAAATGATTAGTACAATAAGATTTAAAATAGTACAATAATATATTCAATATTACATAGTATAGTACAATCACAAAAGAATTAGTACAATAAAAATAATTTAATACAATCATATATCGTCGGAAAGTACAATGTCAAAAAATACTTATTAAAATGGTCACCGAAAATATCGACGAAATTTTTTCAATCGAATCATTCATCCTTTTCTAAATGATTTGCTACAGTGAAAGAATAGATTTTATCAGTGTACACATGTCATCATCATCTACCAATTGTCACATCACATTAAATGTAAAGATTCTATTTAGACATGAACAATATACTGTAGAGTACAATAATATATTCAATAGTACACTTGTACATCCTATAATGCAGTCAAAAAATAATAAGTAATTTGTCAGAATTGCATTCGTGATAATAATGTGAACAGTACATCACCTTTTGCACCTAGATGAAATGTTTTAAAGTAGCAACATTATTATGAGAATTGGGTTGTTAAATGCACTAATATGTCGTACTTGTTATTTTACATATATTCATTTGTTTTTATAGAATTTATAAATTTTCACATAATATAAGGGCAAGATGTGTGTTACTATAAGAGCAAATATTGATTTTTCACAAATATTTATTTATTCTTATAGATATATTGTTTTTCATATAATAAGA